>OX638361.1:48101905-48616883 GCA_951812935.1 Hermaeophaga mercurialis | reverse complement strand
ACTCTTTATTAATTTAATAAAACTGTTTATATAACAGATAATTATACATATATTATTAATAATTGTATATTTTAATTTAATAAATTGTAATGAAATTATTTTCATAATAATTTTCCTGTTTTTATTGGGTTCTAAAGAAAAATTGTAGGAATGAAAAACACTTAAAAATATACCGTGTGTTCCATTGGAATTTACAATTTTTATATAATTATCAGTGAAACTTGATGTCGTAAATCTAGTAAATTTTAAGACATCTACCGACTCATCTATAAGTTAAGTATAAGTAATATGTAGATATTTATATTATTTTAATGAACCAAATATTTCGCATTTAATAGCCATGATAACTAATAACAGGAAATTTTTAATTTATGGAATTGTCAACGATTTTACTAATAGTCACACCCGAAATATATTTAAAACGACTCAAATAAATATTTGATTAGGCCGATATTTACTAAGTTAATATGTTTCAAAAAGAACTTACCTGATTAAAATTTAAAACAATAATCTAAGTAAAGTGTTAATAAATTATCAATTCAATGTAAAACAAACTATACAAAAATGTCACAAATTTATGACTACAAATAAACAGAATACAATAAAAGTTGTTACTACAAAGAGAACAAGAAACACGTCTCATTTAGCAAAAGGTGAAAAGCTGAATGAATTAAATAGTTTAATAAAATTTGAAAATATTTTATTAAACCGCCCACTTCATATTTTTACCCTAATTTTGACATGTACTCGTAGTACTTTCCTTGTCTAGAAACCAAAAACAATCATTGAGATTATCTTTTAAATAAATGGAAATATTCAGAAGTAACAAAGAGAACTTAATATTATTGGAAATACCAAATTACCGGATACAAGAATCCCTATTGTCTAATTGCTATTTTATTTAAGTTGCAATAGGTTTAATTCAGATTTATTTCCTCCTGTACATTCAAAAGTAAATTTAACCTTTTTATTTTCAGTTTCAATAGGTATATTAGGAACTCTTTAGACCCATACATGGTTAGGAATTAGTGTGTCAAAGCTCGATTATTCCGCAATGTACGCAATGCCAGACAAAAAAGTAGAACACAGCTAATTTCAACGATGTATCATACTTTATGTCTATTATGTTTAATAAAGGATCTACAGCCACCTGAAAATATAATTTGTTTGAATTCAGATGTATGTAGCAGCCAAAACGTTCAAAATCAATAAATACATGTTCGTATTCTAACTTTTCAAGTTCTATGCTACGGTATTAAAAAATATTTGATACAGAATGATCAAAAATGTGAGATCCCATCTGAGTTTTAATTAAAACTCTTCAATTGAGAAATCATCCCTGATATAAATTTCATGTTTGACTAGCTTTTCACCAGCATTACTACACGCCACAACCATATCAGTGATTTTAGTGTTAAAACACATTTTAAGACAATAAAATCAAACTTTGAAAACAATAATCTCATAACACTGCTTAAATTGCAACTGATCTGCCACAAGGATTAGTCACCTATTTTTCAACTTAAAGGTAATACGTGTTAAACTAAAAATTAGCACCACACTTGGAGATAAACTAAATCTAATACAGTGAGGTACTGTATTTTAAATCTATTTTTTTCTAAGAATTCATAGCTGCTAAGTGGACTTAAAAATTAATAATAATATTCATAAACTTGTTAGAACTTAAGTTTACGAAGCTTTAATATTTGTAAATATTTCCACGAAAAATGTCTAGATCTAGAACTTTGTATTTTCTTAAAGTTTCTTGAAAATGTGGTAAAACCCCCTGAGTATCTCATAAACTTCAATCTTACAACATCCTATTTTTAGTCTTTAACCGTATATATTGATTATAACAAAACTTAATCTAACCAATTTTCAAAATTTTCAAAAGAAAAATTGAAAATCAATATTTTACTATTAAAATGACTCCTATTTTATATGATATATTACTTTTACCTATTAGTATAATTTATTTTCGATTTTTTCATCACATTTCTCTTTAAAATTAAGAATATTGTCCTGGATCTGCCAGCCCAAAGTCATATTATATACAGAAAAGCTGCAGGATTTACTTCGCCGTAAGAGGTCTATTTAAAAGTCAAATATTGTCACTTCTCACTCGACCCCTGATTTTGTAGGCTCAAAGTTCTTACCCTTCTTGAGTCATTGGGCCTTTCTATTTACTACAAACCATTGTGCGTTTGTTAAAATAATATCATTATATTATCGCTTGCGCAATTATTCTACTACAATACTATACAGTGTATTGTTAAAGTATAGAATATATCAGTTATTGTACCTGCGCATTGGTTGTAGTAAAAATATTGAGATATGTATGACATTATTTTTATTTTTAAAGAACTTTGACAGTTACTTTTTACAACTTTATCGATACTTTACTGATTGTATGCATACGAAATAAGTTCAGTTAAATAAGCGTATTTTTTTGTTAATAATATACTTCCAGTTTAACCGGAAAGACACTCTGTATATTTTTGCAGATTTTGAAAGAGCTTGTTATTTCTCGAATTTGTACATACTGGGTTTAGTGGAAATAATTTGTAAAAACGAGAAATAACTCACTTTTAGTTGTAGAATAAGTACATTTATTTACTTTAGACTAATGAGAATAATTTAAACAAAATTAATTCAAATGTTCAAAATGCTCTCCGTTCACCCCTGACAATATGCCAGTCAATTAACAAATTCTTGAGTGACTCTTTCCAAGACTTCTCCACGTATTAGTTCACATTCATCAATAATTCTTTGTTTCAATTCCTGCAAGCATGTTGGTCGTTTAACGTAAACACGTGATTTTAGATAACCCCAAAGAACATATGAATATGGTAAATTTTTAACTAGCGTTTGGTTCAAATTTAGTTTTTTGTAAATGTACTTATAAAGTGGCAAATGGGATCTTGGTGGCGAGAAAAAGTCGTACTGCGCACTTTATCAGGATCTTTGTAGTAGCAAAGTAGAAACTGCTACCATACAGTTCCATTAGGATGGTTCCGATTGTTGTTTTATCGTAGCGAATACTTTAAAAGACATGTACATGGCTAATATAACATAGAAGTAGCAAAAGGTACTTTTAGATACATAGGTACCATTTTAGCCGTTTAAAAAATTAAAATATGGAATCACACCATTATTTTTAAGTTCAAAAAGTGTTAATATAATGCTATTTCCGATAAACTATTTGTTTGTAAATTTTGTATCCAATATAAACAACACATGAATTATTTAGATATAATCAATTCTGGTTATATTGCCCTATTAAGTGTAAGTATTAAAATAATGATATTATGGAAACCTTAGTGAATGGAATAACAAGTTAAGTTGAGATAAGTAATATTCAGAAATATGAAAAACAAAGACAACAAACATGAAAAATATCGGAAATGAACGCTACTACACGGGCTACCCTGGAATGTTCCAACAACGTATCCGTGAGATTCCATGAAGTTGTAGGGACTGTAGCCGGAACGTAGCAAATACGACTTGGCTACGTGATATTTGTTCCCTACTTTGATACCAAGAATTGATTTAATCGGTTCCTATGAGTTAGATGCAACTAATGCAAACCACTATGTAGTGACATATTTAGTCGCCACCACGTAGCAGGTACTAAATGTGTTGCTTGGATATTGAGGCGATGGGATTAATGAGAAAAATGAACTATTTACCTGATGTCAGTTTGTTTCTATATTTACGAGAATTTGTGATGTTCAACAGATATAACATGAATGATAGTTTTTGTTACGAAATATGTCCATATATTAATTGCAGTAAATTTGAAATTTATTTTCATTGGTTGATATATATTTAAAATTAATTATTTTTAGTTTTTAGCATTTCTGAAATTAATTTTTGATTTTGATCTAATGTTTGAACTAACTTACTCTCAGATTTATTTATTATTTACTGTTTTTATTTTAAATTATGGTGTTCAATATAAATATTTTTACTTTCTTCAAAAACTGAAAAAAATGTTTTTAAAGTTCATTTTAATACAAAAATAAACTGAAAAAAATGTTTTTTAAGTTCATTTTAATACAAAAATACTAAATTCTTGCTCTATATAATTAAAAATCACATTTAAAATAATTACAATATAAATAGATACAAACACATGATTACGAAGTACCTTAAATTCTGTGATAACAATTACAAGACTTAAATTAAATCCTGAAACAATTTAAGCACTTCTCCAGAGAATAGGGTTAACCAAAACAAATATTTGCTGATGTGATAACGAATAAGTTCCTGATCTGAGTCATAAAGTTTTTGTTTTTCAAAAATATTGTAGTATTCTTTTCTAACACACGGAATACTTGGTCTAATCATCAGATTTTAGTTCAAAAAATCTGTCATTACTTTATGTTTCAGTAGTATGATAATATCAGTGATATGTCGCTGAACTGACAGATATACTATTGTAGATATAAATATATCAAAAATAATACCAACAACCTATGATACCAACTAATGCCATTTCCATCTTAAAAAACGATATAGTAGAACAACTGCTTTCAATTATACAGGGTGTCCGCGAAAATAATGCATTCCTTTAGAGGATTGGTAGAATGTGTTATTAGCAACAAAAAATTCTAATAATTTTTTTTTCTAACATCAATAGTTTTCACAAAAATGATCAATAAACTTTCCTTCGGAAATCACAACGTGACAACACCGCGAAGATAGAAAGAATCGGAACTATTTTTTTTTTTTTTTTTTTTTTTTTTTTTTTTTTTTTTTTTTTTTTTTAATATTTTGGTAGTCACAAGCATAAGTAATTAGTCACTTACTAGATGCCACTGCCAGTTTTAACGTTGGGAGGTGTATCTAGGTGCTTATGGTACAAATTAATGTAAAAATATTAAGATGGCATTTTTTTCAACTCGCGAGTACCACGATATGCTACTTATTTATGGTGAATCACAGGGTAATAGTCGTGTTGCTGTAAGACTTTACAATGAACGATACCCAAATAGGCGGCAACCAAACTGTCGTACTTTTGTTTCCGTGTCTCAAAGATTGTTGGAAAACGGTAGTGTAATTCCTAAAAAAACTAGTGGTCGAAATCGCACGGATCGTGTATTAGCAGTGGAGGAGGATATCTTAGATATTGTTGCCCAAAATCCCACAGTGAGTGTACGATCTGTCGCAAGGCAAGTTAATGTTGGTAGAACTAGTGTACACAGAACATTAAAAGAACAACTATTACATCCGTACCACATTCAACGGGTGCAAGATTTGCATCAAGGTGATTTTGCAAGGAGACTACAATTCTGTACATGGTTTCAGAATAAAACAACCAGAAATCCTTTGTTTCCTTCTGAAATATTATGTACAGACGAGGCTTCTTTTACGAGACAGGGAGTTTTGAATTTCCACAATTGCCATATTTGGGATGATCATAATCCACACGCAACGCGTAGAACAAACTTCCAGCAAAAATTTTCCATTAATATGTGGGCTGGTATTATTGGACATACTTTGATAGGACCATACGAATTACCGAGACAGTTACGTGGAGATAGCTATTTAAACTTTTTGGAAAATGTTTTACCAGGGTTACTAGAAGAGTTGCCATTGAACATTCGTCAGGACATGTGGTTTCTACACGATGGCGCACCACCACATTTTGCTCGAGCTGTAAAATTATTTCTTGACGATCATTATCCTCGCCGTTGGATTGGTCGAAATGGACCATTTTTATGGCCACCAAGATCGCCTGATTTAAATGTCATGGACTATTATTTCTGGGGTCATATGAAGTCCCTCGTGTATGATAATCGTCCTGAGATTGAAACAGAGAATGAACTACGAAATCGCGTTTTCGCAGCAGCCGATACAATTCGTCATAATTTATTCAATTATGATATTAATGAAAATTGGGTTCGCCGCGTTAATGCGTGTGTGCGTGCAAATGGAAACCATTTTGAACATTTTTTATAAACAATATCGCAGTCGCTGAACCTAAACTTTTCGATATGCCTTAAATGTAGCTTGACGTTATGGTAAGTTATTTTGTGTATCTAGTCTAATTAAATTTTCCACATTTATCAAAATCAAAAATCAAAACATTTCAAAGGTCATTATTTCTAAAATAAAGATAGTACTTCTCAATTAAATTGCAAGAAAATAAGTTCACTTTAAACAAATTCTCAAGATACAAAGTCAGCTGTTAGCACTATTTCTTATCTATTACAAAAATAAAAGTTTTTTACTCGTATTTACTGCGATTAGCTATCATCGAATACAATAAAAACAAGACACCTGATTTTCTTTGCATAAAACCAACCCACTGACCTATTAAAGCCAGATATCAGCTGTTTTTCGTGGCGCTTCAGAATAGGCGGCGTTGTCGGCTTTAGTAAATTTACTGTAGATATCATACCAGGTATACAAAAATCAATGTTATTTTTTTGTTGAAAACCGTTGACTTTACAAAAAAATGTTATAAGACTTTTTTAATCAATAGCACATTTTATACCTCCCCCATAAAGGAATGCATTATTTTCGCGGACACCCTGTATATTTTTAATAATGATTTTCGTATTAACCCTAAATTGCCTGCAAATATTTGTTTTATGATATGATACATGGCAATAGATCTTAGCTTAACACTACATTAACACTAATTTTAATTTTTTAAGTTTACAGTTTTAATGCCACTTTTTAATTTCAACCGCTTGGCAGTAAAATTACATTTCAAATACTGGGAAAAATTAGACAATAGATTGCGCCTATACCCTTGAAATATAGAAAAAATTTATAATCTGGCAACAATGTTGATGCAATTTTACAGGTTATGCTTGAGGTTTTTCATTCTCACAATTATAATTACTCTCTACCTGTACAACACCGTTTGCGGAAATTCTACACAATTTGAATCAAAGTTGACTGGAGCGTGCGAATAAATGTAATTGCTTAAATAATGTTAGAAGAAAAGAAAATAAATATATTTTTCTGTGTATTTTTAAATTTTCTATATTCAATTTTTCAAAGTGTGTCTAAAAAATATCAAAACATTCGCCAATTTAAAAGCCTATGATTTTTTCTTGTAAATACCTTAAAGTTTGATTTTTATCGGTAAAATTTCAATTAACAGTGAAACTTTGTTTTCATGAAAATGTATTTATTATAAAACAATTTTCAAACGAAATCACTGGTTTTTATGTAACCATGTCTTCATTGTTAATTTAATTTGAAGAGAAAAAGCCGGGAAGTATTTGTTGTCACTTTTAAATTTTTATTACCATTAACGTTGTGATTGTTCATCTATTCTTGGAAACTTTCTGTTTAAATAATTCTCTATAAATTTAACCCACCGCAAACATATTTTATATCCCGTACATGCGACGATAAAAAGTGAAAATATACTTTCTATTAGAACCGTGCCGGTGCCGTTTTCTAATCTATGTCAGAAAAACAATGTCAAACTAGTTTTGATTGATGAGATCTTATTGCAAATCTTATCAAATAATAAAATCAGAAGAAAGGAGACTTGTTTGTAGGTCTATATATTATTTGAAAACGTAAGGGGGCAAGTGTTTTAAGTCGCAAAATGTAACGTGTTGATGTTAGCTCTTTAAAAACTGAAAAGCAATAACATTAAAAACGTCGAAATGACAGATATGGTCTATAGTTATTTGGCCATAGTATAATGAATCTGTAAAGTGTATCTAAATTTATACAAAAAACACATGCGCATCATACACGATATTTCTATTACGTTATAGTACTATCAACTATTCGAATTGTTCAGAAATAAACTAACGAATAGAACCTAGTTAAAACCTGCACGAATGCTCACGATATTCATGCGCGTGCACAAAATATAATGACTAAAAAATTTAAACATGAATATTTGTACAACTATATCAATAAATCTTATTTATATAGATACATTTTTTATAAAATTATGGACAAAATATTGTAAATTTGTTATTGACTAATCCATACTTTACCTTAAATATGTCTGAAAATATGCACGCTCATGAAACCGTTGGACAAACTGGATTCGATGTTGCCACTATCACAACAAAGTTTATATTCTGTTTAATTTAGTGAGGTTATACAGTATGGGCCCCTAAGTTGGAGTCATATGGAAAACTTTTTTATTATTAATTTTAGGAAAAAAAGTTATTCTACATAAAAAGTTCTGCATTATCTAAAACCTAGAATACAGTCATCAAATATCAAATTTTTTCAGTGGTATACGAGGTTTGTCAAAAAAATGAGTTTTACTCAAGAGTAAAGTACCTTTAAATTTGACAATATCGAAAAATGTTACTAAAAAAAGTTGATCAGAATTAAAAATTACGTTTAAATATGCATAAATATAAATTTGAAAAATAAATGAATATGCACTTATTACTCGTTTTAATTGCAAAATTATTAGAAAACATCGAAAAACTAAAAGGTTATCATGTGTTTCGTAATCACGAGAGATAAATGTTCATTCAAAATAGAAATATTAGTAAAAAATAAAATAATCTGAAGTTTTAATTTAAATGGATGTACTTGCATATTTAAACGTAATATTTAATTCTGATCAACTTTTTTTAATAACATTTTTCGATATTCTCAAATTTTAAAGATACTTTACTCTTGAGTAAAACTCATATTTTTTGACAAACCTCGTATACCACTGAAAAAATTTAATATTTGATGACTTTATTCTAGGTTTTAGATAATGCAGAACTTTTTACGAAGAATAACTTTTTTTCATAAAATTAATAATAAAAAAGTTTTCCATATGATTCCAACTTAGGGGGACATACTGTATACGAGGGTTACTATTCGTATTTCGGGAACTGGCAATACTGATGACATGTGAGTTTAACATACTTATATTTTGTCATACGGACGCTTTAAGGAAAATAGTCGCCTGTTTCTTCCAAAAAGTAGTCATATTGAAACAGCGTGTTTAGATAATCGAAGAACATTCAACTCTGAGTGTTATACAACCATCTGTTTGCCAGATATCTTCGGTGAAATAAAAAAAACGATCAAGAGACGCCCGATTTTTCTTCATCATGACAATACGAGCTTCCACACATCGGCTCAAACAAGCAATTATTTGAACACTTAAGTGAATTGATGGATCATCCACCGTACAGCCCTGATTTGGTAACCAGGGATTTCTTTTTGTTTCCATCCTTGAAGAATAAACTGCGTCGTCAACGATTTTCGTTTCCCGAACAAGATGTTGAAGCGGTCAAAAACCATGTTTTGGAGATACCTCATTCCGAGTGGAATAAATGCTTTGAAAATTGGTTTAAGCGTATATCGAACATCGTGGCGAATAATTCGGAAAACAATAAAAATATACTCTCACCTTAACTATTTTCTTTTGCTCCTATTCCCGAAATAAAATAGTAACCCTCGTATAATTCAATTGTCAGTGCTTTTTCACAAACAGTAAAAAATAATTAAATTTTAAAAGGATCTCTAAAAACCGTTCGTACATGGGATACCAGTATAAATCAAAATGTGATTGACATTCTCTCAATAATATAAAATATTTTTTTAGCAACAAACCACCAAATCATTTAGCGGAACAATATGGACACAAAATGTCTTCCTCTGTACCAATATATTTTTAAATCTATCTGACTTATTTCAAAGTAGTATTACAATAAAAATATTAGCAGGGATAGCAATACAGAACAAAGTTGTTTAAATATATGGTCTGAAGCTCTCGGATCTATTAAAGGTGCAAGTATTGAAATACTGCATTCAACATACGGACAAAAAATTCTCAAATAGTACAAAGGTTAGTTCTTTATTAATAAAAAAATATATTTTTTAATACGATATTGTATTATTTAATAAAATAAATAGATTTCAATATTTTTTACATTTGTTATTATGTAATTATTGATTTTTTCTCACATATCTATACTTGTAGGCAATTTTTTGATAAAAATCAGTCACCTTACGCAAAACACTTCATTGACACTCAATACAAACCTACATTTAACAAAACAATTGAAACAACGATGAAAATCCTTCACATAAGTGAAAAGAATCAAGAACTTGATTTTTTAGAAAAAATTGAAATAAAGAAACATCTAGGATATCCTCAATATATGATGCTACTAAATGTACAATTAAATATGGGAAGTACAATTATTTTAGGTTACCTTTAGACTAAACATAATACTAATAAACCTTAACACATTTATAATATAAAATCATATTGTATATAATATGCCTGCCATTTCTTATCTGACATCTGATAATGCCGAAAGGTGAAACAATTATCATATAAGAATATTTAAAGGTTTTGAAAAACCCTGGAAATTTAAGATAAGTAAACTTAATTTACACTTTATTTATAATGGAGAAATTCTACAAAGATAGAAAGAATCATTATAAATTAAAAATAATGATTTATTTTACACGTATTTAAAATTAAAACAGTTATTCATAACTAAATACCAAATTCCACATTATTATTTGTCTTTGGTGATACATATCATCATTACAATATTACAAATTTTTAATGCTAAAAATATTTTTGAATAAATAAGTGTTGTTAATTATTCTTTCTTAATAATTCTCTCTTTCCTAAATGTTATAAATACAAATTTGTACATGAGTGACTCAATATCAAGAGGCCAAAATGTCTATTTAATTTCGATTTTTTATACAATATTAAACTTCAACTCAAAGTATATTTATAATATTCATATATAAACGGTATGTGTAGACATTTGATAATCAAATTAACAATGCAATTTACCAATATTTAAACTATGACAATTAAATATAATCTTACATTTATCTACTGTTCTAGTAATTTTCTCTACATTTGTGTCTATTAGACAACGCTGTATGGTTGTGACGTAGAAAATTGAATCAAGTACTATATAACATGTGTCCACTTTTGTATTAAATACTTTACAAATACAAGTACATGATGTTTTTTTACAAACTAAACAGTAACGCCATTTTTAGCATGCAAATTAATATTGAAAGGTAATATTTATTAATGTATGAGAATTTTTGGAAATTCAGCCAATATTATTAATATTTTTTTTTCACTCGCTGACTTTTTATGCATGCCCATTAAGGGATCCCGTGAGTCTTGTGTTGGAGAAGGGATAAGGGATATTCTTACGTGAGACGTAATGTTTCGCGCCTCGACGCTACTCTTTGTTTAACGTCCGGAGCGCGAAAACGTCTCCTCGTCTATTTCAGTTGGTTGGTAAACAAACACTCATTAATAAACGGATGTGCCTGCGAATATGCTTTTGTGCAATAACTGAGACCAACCAATTTTTTTTTATTAATCGGATTAAAATTAGTAGATATATAGTAGCGTTAAAAAATAAAACAAGTGAATGGCGCAATTTTTTTATAATATGAAATTTACAAACAAATTGTTTATTACAAACCATAGCTTTTTGAGTTAAATAAAATAATCATCGTTTGAATTAGATGGTTATATATAATAATAAGAAAATTAGTATGTTAAGTGCATAAAAAGGCAGCCATGTGGAGGCTGCACTCCGGTTGTACCCCGGAGGATCTCTTAGTGGCAAGAAGATTAGCTGTTCGTTCACAATCGATGCACCATAAAATACCATCGGCCAATATGATTTACGGTGGTAAGTAAACTTGTTATAAAAAACCCCATTAATTTTCTTTTTGAATATTTTTGGCTTACTACCTACACATTTAGTAAAATATGTTTTAAAATAAATATTTTCTTTTCCCAAAAATAGTAAATTTTCAAAAAATTTGAAATTTTTATAACAACAAGAACCGTTATTATTTCGTCTGTTGTCCAAAACTACCAATTACCTAACTTTAATGGTTTACAATGCTTTGACCAAACAGTGCAAAAAAACCCACATTCTTTCTTGGAATTATTTTGTCTCATGAAACTTTAATGGTTGAAAATTTTTAAATATAATAGAAAATGGAAGTCCACAAAATATAAAAACAATATTATTTATTTATTAATTTGACAATAGCATGATAAGTTGAAAATTTCAACAATTTTTAAATAATTATTTCAATTATCGCTTGGTTGCTGTTTTCGATTGTAATCTGACACCACAAATTTATTCGTAACTGTAGAGGGCGGCTTTTTGGTCGATGTAGGACACAAATTTACTTCATCAATCTTCCTTAATTATTTTATCGGAAATAAAGTATCAATATCATGAACATAAAATTTTTAATTATCCATATTTTAAATTTATAACAAACTAACCAAACCCTGTATGCGTTCTCAAAAAAACGTACCAAGGATGCATTATTACTATTATTAGATTTGTTTTATCTCTTGCAAATTCAGAGATATCCTGTAAAACTGTTGAATTTGAACAATGCAAGACACATTACTTCAAACGTTCGGAACCGATCCATTTTTAACAATTTATTATTTTAAAAAACCAATACCTATCTGTGAGTATGCAGTGTTGAGTGACATTGAAACATACATCTATTATTTGAGTACCTCATGTACAGTGATGCAAGTTCACAATATCTTTCAGCTAAACAAACACGTTGAAAATGTAGTGAAATTCTTAAAGGAAATTCAACTATGGGATAAAATGTTATATAAAATATATTTTACCTGTATGACCTTCTGAAAACAGTCACCTTTAATATGTGAACCCATCTCTATCATTTCCCTAATCCTGTAACCTACCAACCCCTAGGTACTAGTTAATTTGAAAATGAAACAGAAGCTTTAATAATTATACCCCTGCCTCTTCCCTTTATGAGTTACTTTTTCTTTAAAAAATGGGATTTATAGAAAAATATGAAGCTACCTGGGTCGGGTAGGTCACACACACACACCCTATATGTTAATAGTGTAGCAACATTGAAGATGTTTAGCAATTAATATCTGGAAATGCTTAGCCATTCTGTATATCCTTAGTGAACTAAATAATGTATTACCTAAATTAAACTTACTGCAACACTCTGAAAAAAAAATATAAACAAATATCTAATGCAAATGCTGCTTAAACTAAAATTTAAAGAAGTATGAATATAAACAAGTAACAAGATAAAATTGGGACTTATAACTTATAACACTAGAAAAATTTGAGAAAATTAACGATATAAAAAAATCTATAACTGCAACAAAAATATAAACAAACTTTAAATAGTTCAATAATGTCAATTACACCCCGCTTTTGTGTGTCACTTGTACTGCACTCACGTGGCTGGAACAAACGCAATCACAACATTTACCTACACCTGTTGTGTTGGCTTTTTCCATAAATTGGCACTTCCCACTCCAAGATCTCTAGACTTTGTCCATAAGGTCTAGTCCTACGTGGATCTTTCGGTGTTTCCTGGTATTCCAACAAGATTAACTGGACATCACGCCCAGGGGTCAAGGGGCGTCCAGTTTGCCCATATCCCACCTCCATCGTACCGTCTGCTTGTCTTTCGAATGTAAGTTAATTTATGTTTTCCCGAGCCCACATCCTGTTTCTAGCATCTAACATCGTATGTGTTTTTAATAGGACAAGTTTCCCTATTTTGTAAATGAGACGTTTATTTTTTGTTGACGAAATCTCTTTTCAGGCATTTAATTGTTCTAGAGGGGTTGGCGGTTCTATTTCTGATATTTGCTTAACATGTTATTGAGTTGGAGCCTAGGACGTTTTCCCTTTACTAATTGCATGGGACTACATCCTCTACTAGAATTTGGTAACCTATTTAGACAGTCTTCAAAGTTTGGAAGATACTGGGCCCATCTGTAATGTTTGTCATGGCAGCATGTGCGAAATAAGCGTCCTAGTTTCTTCATATATCTTTCTGTGGGATTCGATTTTGCGTTTCTGTTTGATACGTAGATAAACTGTAATCCCTTTTCGAATAATTTAGTTTTCCAAAGTATTGAGACTTTAACTGTGTTACATAATCGCTAAGAATTCTTGTGGCTCCTAAAATGGGTACCCCATTTTATGATATTTTCTTAACAGTTGCTACATCATTAGCTCTTTTTAAGACCAATCGTTGTATGGGTATATATTTAGAGAAAATATCAACTGTAACTAAAACGTAGGTTATACCCCCTCGTCCTCTACAGCGACTAACTCGCCAACTTCTTTTGCATGTATTGGTCTTAATAGCCCATGGCACTTTATTTAGTTGTTTGGCATATGTCACAGCATTGAATAGAACTATTTATGTGTCTAATCAAATTCTTCCAATAAAAATATAGTTGGATTATAGCAAATACTTTTCGCTCAGTAAAGTGACTCATCTCCTGGTGGTATTGGTTTATGATTTTCTCTTGTAGGGAATATTGTACTCATATGGTTTTATTTTTTCAAAAGAGAATTAATATAACCCAGTAATAAAGTCACAAAAACTTTTCAGGTTCCTTCTAATACCATCTGGATTTAGTAGGTGGCCCAGAAATTTTACCTCATTTCGTAGAAAATATGACTTCTCCAAATTAATTGTCATATTAGCAACTTCCAATTTCTTGAATACCATTTTACATATTCTAGATGTGTCTCTTAAGTAGGTGAAGCAATTAATAGATCGCCAATATAGTTATAAATAGAACTTCTGCATCCAAAACTTGGTACATACATCGAGAAATGCTACCAACAGCAGTTTTTAGTCCAAAAGATAAAACTTTAAAACAATAGCTCCTACCATTATAAAGAAAAGCATTGTACTTCTTGATACTGTCATGTAAAGGGATTTGCTAAACGAAAAAACGAGATCAATATTTGTAAGTAACTTCGTCAATGCAGGTGGGCATTCGTTATCTCTAATCATCTGTGAATTTAGCGTTCTAGCATCTAGACAGCTCCTAACTGAATTGTCCTTTTTGTTAAGAACAGTTATTGGATTCGAGAACGCTGAGTCAGTTCTTTCTATAACCCCCTGGGCTAACATTTCTTCAAATTTTTCATCAACAGCGGAACGTACCCAAATATACCTAATTCTAAAAATTACTAAACATATTGCCATATCTAACAGCGTTGCCGTTCATAAACGGCAGTGTTTTATTATGTGATTATATATATATACTAGAATAGATGTTGAAATTGTTAATTCTATTAAAGAAAACTGAAGGATGCAACTCGGCCTTAGTTACTGGACACGGAGTATGAAGTCAGTGTTACATTGCCATCATTATAATGAACATGCATAGAGTGGGAGGATACTAGAGAATGCTTAGAAAATATATGGTCTAAGAGAAACATGGAAACAGAGGGAGAAACAAAGCACACAAGGGTATACAAAATAACATTTAATTCAAATTTTTTATATGTATTGCAAATAAAATATGGTTTCACGAAAAATTGCTTTTTAATGACAAAAAATATAAAAAATCCTCCAACACTTTATAAAAACGTCATATCCACAATATTAATAGTACTAATAAGTATTTCCCCTATTACCCTCTTTCTATCCAGTTACGTTCATGACCATTTTCTCTCACATACACTCGGTCTAGAAGTTATATAGAAGTTATATATGGTATAAGGTGCAAACAGAATGAACAAACAATGAACAACTATTGCTCAACATAAGAGTTAGCACAATGTGTAAGTGTTCCTACTCAGTTGCGCCGCTGTTGACGATCTGTTGTAGTATGTTCGCTCTTTAGGCGATTCTTCAAAAGAAGTCTGGCCCAAGGCCAACAGCCACGCCAGTGTGTACGGTTAGTATAATTCATATAAACTTAGTTTAAATCTAAAGGCCCCTCCAGACTCTCGCGAAGTAGCATGAGGTTGAGAGCAACACGAGAATGATGGGCAGTTCCTTGCTGCGACTTGTACTACTTTACCTCGTCTCGGCTAACTTCGCTTCAGAAATGTTCTCTTGAGCATAAGTCAAAGGGCGATAAGGCCAGATTACGAATAGAGGAGACGAGGTACCACCACCACACTCTCGTATTTTCTCGCTATTCGCATGTTTTCTCTTTCTCGCTTATTATAACGATATGCACAAATAGCTAAGCGGCAGCTGCTACCTGTTCTGTGTTAGTCATGGAGGTTCTCGCGAAGTAGACGAGAGTGTGGATAAGAGTACCTCGCCAAAGTTACTTCGCGAGAGTGTGGAGCCGGTATAACGTTCGAGTAGATCAGACGTATTTAATATGTTGACATACGCAATTATTAAAAAGGTCACATTGATCTGAAGAAAAAATCATAAACTTGATGAAACTAATAAGAGAACATCCAAATATATGGAATCACGAAAATAAGTCGTATAAAAACAAAAATAAACTTACTGAGCCATTCAATAATATAGCTACAGCTTTAGGAACTGTACGAGATGAAATTGAGCGAAAATGGAAGTTCTGCAAACCCAATTTTGAAAAGAATGAAGTAAATCTGTCATAAAATCCGACAAAGATACAAATGAATTGAAAATTTCTCATTGGTTTCTATAAAAAGATTTAATGTTATTAAAAGCCTATAGGCATGCCAAAGATACTGAATTGGAGGTAAGTAATAATTATTTTTTATTTTAAACAGGAACAAGAACGAAGCTACAGCCAATATTAATTTATTAAAGAATTACATTAGTAGCAGTTGTACAATAAATTTACAAAAACATTGAAGTACATTTTTTCTTTTCTTTTGAATAATATGTATAGTCGGGACGCTATCTGCATTCTCCGAGAATACAATGCCAACAGATATATATTTTCTGGGAATTTGGGCTTCATCTATGATTAAGCCTTGGATGGCGAAACGTCAGAATATAAAGATAAAGTAAAAGTGACAACACCTATATGAGATTTCGATAAAGATTATACAGAAATATATGACTGCTAATTTAAGTCTCCAACAATTAAATAATATTTTCGTAATGTTTGTTTACAATAACATATAATATTAAAACAAAGAATATTTTTCATTCCATTTTGTCTTGCTACGATACTTTTGCATTCATAAAAAAATAAATTGTTCTCGAACTTCCAATGCTACTCTGAATAATTTTCTACCAATTCTAATTATATTGAAAAATGTAGATGAGGTTTGTTATCGTTTCGCCAAGACTCAGGAACTAAAATGCCGGTAGAAATAGCTTCATTATCATATGTTCCAGACGGAGCAAACAAATTGCTGGTTGATTTATTGTTTTGTAAATAATTATGCAAGTTGCAACATGCAAGAACAATTTTTCCAGCAATAATAGGTTGCAAAAGCAAAGGCTTTCCTAAAACTCGAAACACAGCTGATATAACTCCAAAAGTATTTTCCACTACTCGTTTTGATCACGATAACTTGTAAATAAAGAGTGTTGGAACATTCCCTTCGCATGTTCTCCTAAAAATGTTGTCTTAGTGAGAAACTACTTGGACGTCTTCCCAAATCGGTGGATAGGTCGAAGAGGAGCAATTCAGTGGGCACCGAGGTCACCTGATTTAACTCCTCTCGATTTCCTTTTATGGGGATACTTGAAAAATAAAGTGTACATAAATAGACCACAAACTATTAATGAACTCAAAAAACGCATTGAGATTGCAAAAATAACTCCGGAAGTTATAGCGAAAGTTCGAGAGGAGTTCCCTGCTCGTCTTTCAAATTGTATTTTTAGCTGATGTTAAACAATTTGAGCACTTAAATTTGGTTGTACTGAATTATAATATTTATTGTAACATTAAAAACTATAATCATTTTTTTGACAACATACAAAAATTAATTACTTACATATTGATATGGGTGTAGATATTTAAAAGACCTTTCAATTGATGTATTGCACGAGCCACTTTTCTATTTAAAAAGTTTATTGATGAAGTCATCACGCTCACAGAGATGACTTCAAAATTAAAAAGATGATCTGACGAAGCGCCCATTTAAAAAAAAATCGACGCGTTTCAGGATTTTCCCCTAAAATCGCCGATTTACGAAATAATGAATTTATTCCTGGAGTGGGCATGGATGTAGTTTGAATTTGAGTTAATGGCCCATATGAATGTATGAAATTTAAATATTAGAAACATTCAGTCTGGCTGTATGAATAAATTCCCAATGCCATCAAAAAAGAAAAAAAAATGCTGGCAATTATAACATTTTCTCGAAAATTCTCGTATACATCAATAATAATTATCTGCAATGTTTGAAAAGTCAATACGGAGAATTGAAAGGGAGGAGTGACAGTGACAAGTTTAACTGAGACGAATCAGAGTCGTTCGTATTGTGTTTGCGTTAATCTGTTAAGCATGTTTCAGTTTGTTAAAAGCGATTGTGATTTTAATTTGTAAATAAAATTTGTTAACTTCCCAAGAGGTACAATATTATTTAGTGAATACGAATCTGTGTGAATTTTTAAATAATTTTGTCATATTTATTCTAAATAATGAAATTATATCGAAATAACAAAATATAGGTGAAAAATTAGCCAAACTGAAACTCCTTCAGTATTCACTTAAAAATACGATTAATTTACTTAATTTGTGTTAGTGTCAATCGTTTCAGTGAAAGAAAAAAATTTGATTAGTAGGTATTCGATATCGTACGGTAGTAAAACGAATTGGCTGTGGAAGAACGAATGCACGCACGCCCTTATGAATTCCCAGTGTATTTATGACGGTGTATGCAGAGGGTGGTTGGAGTGACATGTGTCCTGCTAATTTTTACAAAGTTTAAAAAATTAAATGAAGTTTCAATTACTGTGTAATATTATTATAAATTTATTTGTTACGGGTCAACTATTTAATAATAAATAGAAAAGTTTATACTTCGTAAATGACCTATATATATATATATATATATATATATATATATATACCTTGTAACTTGTAATACAGCTCTGATCCCATAAGCAACACATTTAGCACCTGCTACGTAGTAGCGACTAAATATGTTACTCCATAGTGGTTTGCCTTAGTTGCTTCTAAGTCATAGGAACCGATTAAATCAATTCTTGCTACCAAAGTAGGGAACAAATATCACGTAGCCAAGTCGTATTTGCTACGTTCCGGCTACAGTCCCTACGACTTCATGGAACCACACGGATACGTTGTTGGAACATTCCAGGGTAGCCCGTGTAGTAGCGTTCATTTCCGATATTTTTCATGTTTGTTGTCTTTGTTTTTCATATTTCGGAATAATACTTATCTCAACTTAACTTGTTATTCCATTCACTAAGGTTTCCATTATATTTTTTAATACTTACACTTAATATGTCGGTATAAGCAGAACTGATAATATTTAAATAATTCATGTGTTGTTCATATCGGATTCAAAATTTACAAACAAATGAAAATGTATCGTAAAATTTTGAAAATTAGATTGAAAAAATAAAAGCGCCCTCAATATATACACATATTTAATAAAAAATATTTAAAATATAATAACAAATTTCCTTTTTTATATTAGTATAAATGTATAAATGGAGAAATTATATCAAGATTATTTTGTTAGTTTATCGGAAATAGCATTATATTAATAGTTTTTGAACTTAAAAATAATGGTGTGATTCCATATTTTAATTTTTTAAATGGCGGAAATGGTACCTATGTATCTCAAAGTAACTTTTGCTACTTCTATGTTATATTAGCCATGTACAAGGTGGCAAATTCCAGCCGTTATGTCTTTTAAAGTATTCGCTACGATAAAATAACAATCGGAACCATCCTAATGGAACTTGTATGGTAGCAGTTTCTACTTTGCTACTACAAAGATCCTGATAAAGTGCAGTACGACTTTTTCTCGCCACCAAGATCCCATTTGCCACTTTATAGTACATTTACAAAAAAAGAAAATTTGAACCAAACGCTAGTTAAAAATTTACCCATATTCAAACGTTATGAAGAATAAAATACAATTTTCCTATATCCTGTTTCATATTGAATTACACGTATAAATATATTTAAATTATTCTTAAAAATATCGATACTATATTGTCAGTGTTATTCACTTTGTTCTATTACTTATGTAAAAAATTACGAACTATTACGAAAGAAAATATAGTCATGCAACTTAACAATGACTTCTGAAAAATAACGGATTTTCCAGCAACCAATATTTTTGTCCGATACCTAATCAAAGTATCGATATTTGAAAAAACGATTTTATCTATTGACATTTGACATGTTGATGTAGGTTAAATTATAATTGTTAGATGGCTTATTGTTGTATATAATTAACAGATAAATTAAGTTTCAATTGGTTGTTGTGGTCAGTTTTCTATAAAAAATAGATGAAAATCTATCAGACGAATTAATTTGAAAGCCATTTTGTTAAACTTGATGTTACTAAATAGTATAATGATACCATAGGGTAGCGATTTTAAGTATAATTCACTATATGGTGACATGTAAAAGAAGCGGCTACTTTCAAGAGTCTTCTACTGGGGGGTAGCCAGGTTCTATGTATGTTGCTTAAAGTTTCTGTACTTTTAAGTTTCCTTGCTTATTCCAGGTACGTTGCTAGAACCGCAATCTGGAACTATAAAGTACCATATCTTGTAAGTCACAATTTAGTTCCACAAACTAGTTACTGCATCAATGCTTTGCCATTTCAAAGTAGTAATCTTTTGAAATGCTATTTTAATAGTAGTCGGGTAGTTCCATTAAATTTAAAAATGTCTTCAATGCGACGGACCCTTGTTGTAGTCAATTTAAGTAGCAAATAAGTAACTGCTATACTTTTTCAACACCATAAAGTTATTAATCTTGTTAAGTTAAAAATAGGTAACAGGTTTGAAGCATTTACTTTTATAAAGTTCAGGTTTCTATAATATTTGTTCCGGATATCAAACGTGTTGCTTGTGTAATTTGCGATTTCGAAAGACACGTGAATTTCTAATATTTTTCTATAAATAAAAAGTTTTAAAAAAATTTAACAAGGTTTTTTATAGCTATGCTCAGTTGCAATTAATAAAATTTCGTTTTTCTTACTAGTTATAGAGCTTGTCTCAGAACAATATAAATAAATGGGAAAAAATATTATATTTCGCAAAAAAAAACATTCTTAATAAAAAGTCTAGCAAATAATCAAGCATCAAGCTTTTTTGTAAAATGTAAAAAAATCTTTTTTCCATTATTTACATACAACTTTTTTTGACTCGCTGTACTAACAGCTATTTTGTGTTATGAAATGACTAACGCTTACACATGGCCACACAGATAAATACAATACCTCTTTAAAATATAAAATTTATATTTCCTGCAGATCCTTATCAACTCCTAAACGCCGCAACCAGTCGATTGGTGGCTCAAGGCTCGGGCCAGATCCAACTGTGGCAATTCCTGCTAGAACTTCTCAATGATTCGTCGAACGCATCCTGCATCACGTGGGAAGGCACCAATGGCGAGTTCAAACTCACCGACCCTGACGAGGTTGCCAGGAGATGGGGGGAAAGGAAATCAAAACCGAACATGAACTATGACAAGCTGAGCAGAGCTCTTAGGTGAGAGTAAAAAGAACAAAAGATCTATAAATAAACATAAGGAAGAGTTTAAGATGGTCGGGTCGATACGTGTAGTTTTACGTCGCGCCGATAGGTACCTATATTGTATTTGGAAAATTTCGTGTCCGTCAGTTTAATTGTTAAACTCAGAAATATGTTAAGTACAGCGTGTCTCAAAAAGTTGTATACAAAACCAAATCATATTTTCATATATCATAGATAGATGAAAAATTCTGATCTTGGAAGTAGGACATACTCAAGCATCAAATTTCTAAAATACACGGTGTTATAGAGGGAAAATAAAAAATTATTATTTAAAATGAGTTCACTGAAAACGATTGTATTACAAATCTTCTTTAGAGGTTAAAGCTTTTTTCATTTATTTTCATAAATTACTGTTAGTAATCTTTATTGAAAGTAGTACTACATTATTAAATATTTTTTTGCACTGAATATGATCGCACTTATTACAAAATCGCCTTTTCATTAATTCTGAAAATATTTTAAATTAAAAAAATAAGTACTTATGATTTACAATTTTGTAACAAAAAAAGTATATATGCCTTATATAATAGAGTCTTTTATATTAAAATAATGCCTAGATCAGGATTTTAAATTTGTACATAATAGCATACAGGGTTGGGATAAAGTATGGAACCAAGTAAATAACTTTAAAACGAAACGGACGATATTTATAAAATTTTATAAATAAGTACAATGGATCAAAATGCATCTGATGTAAGGTACATTTTTTTATTAATAATATACTTCCACTTTAACCAGAAATACCCTGTATATTTTTGCAGATTTTGGAAGAGCTTGTTATTCCTAGAATTGTACATACTGGGTTTAGTGGAAATAATTTGTAAAAATGAGAAATAACTCACTTTTAGTTGTAGAATAAGTAAATTTATTTACTTTAGACTAATGAGAATAATAATATAAACAAAATTAATGCAAATATTCAAAATGCTCTCCGTTCACCTCCTGAGAATATGTTAGTCTTTTAACAAATTATTGAGTCACTCTTTCCAACACTTCTCCACGTATTAGTTCACATTCATCAATAACTCTTTGTCTCAATTCCTGCAAGCATATTGGTCGTTTAACATAAACACGTAACTTTAGATAAGCCCAAAGAAAAAAATCGAATGGGCTTAAATCCGGAGAACGAGCAGGCCGCTCTACGAATCGATCACCATAACCGATCATCATTAATATTTCAATACGATATTTTTCACTTAAATGAATCGTACAATTTATTTCCTTAAATTACAATTTGACTGTTAGGCAACAGTTACCTAGATAGTACTCGTTTATTTTTTACTATTAATACAAACAATATCAATTTGTTTATCTAAATGGTATTTTACTCTAATGTATAAAAACTTAAAAGCAGTTTATTAAAGTGCTGTATTCCTCGTTTTTACAGATTTTTTACACTAAACCCAGTATGTACGAATTCTAAATAACAAGATCTTTCAAAATATGCTAAAATATACAGGGTGTACCAAATTAAAAAAAATTAAGGGTATTTCCGGTTAAACCGGAAGTATAATATTAATAAAAAATTGTGCATCAGCTGCATTTTGTTACAGTACTATATTTATGTGCAACTTTATTTAAAAATCATTAATACACTTTTTTTAAAACTTAATATTTTACCAGACCTTAACACCTTATACGTTGATTATTCTTAAGAATTCGATAGAGGTTCCTATAACCGAATATTGTAAATATAATAATTCATAATAAATAGAATTACAGTATTATAGAAGTGCCAAAACCGAGCTCTAAATGTTGTAAAAAAATTGTATGTCTTTTGGGAAATTATTTTATATCATTTTTGGGAGATCTTTAACAAACCACGTTTCTTTAAACATCTCAATTTGATTAATTGTTGATTGAGAAAGGGGTCCGCGGTAGGAGTATTTAGCATTAAATAAATCACGAGTTCTGTTTGAATCGTTTCTTTATCTTCTCAGTAACTCATAATAGAAATTTCGGTTAGTTCCTTTTCTAAGCCTCATTGTTAAATTATGCTGATTTAATAGTTTTTATGAAAATAATAACGTTTCATTAATACTTCATCAACTGATTTCAAATTAGATTGTAGTACTTTTATCAGTTTAACGTATTTATTTTTTCTGAAATGTTATAACCCATAGAAGGCACCACGATATTTTATTCCCAGTGCCGATTCTTAGCATAATTTAGTTTAATGAATGGGCATTTATTATAATTTGTACTTGAGTTAATATATAAATATAAATAAGATAAATTATACTTTTCTGAAATTCTACAGTCTTCCAAAGCCTTTTAAAAATGTATTCAAATCTGAAACAAAGAAACAACTAAAATATCCTCAATATACAGTATTGAATGAACAACTAATCCTGGGAAGTTCAATTATTTTAAATGACCTTCTGAACTAAATAATACTAATAATAATAATAATAATAATAATAATAATAATAATAATAATAATAATAATATATTTTGAGGAAAAGAATAATATTGCTTAGTAATAATTGATTGTGATATCTATGACATGAAATTATTTATATTTTAAAGATCTGTCAATCTTCTTGACAATCTTGGAAAACGTTACGTCAGATACCGAAAACTTAGGTCAGATTTGTATACATTTTTAAAACTCTTTCGAAGACTATAGAAATTCAGATAAGTATCTTTTGAATTTATCTTTTTCATATTTATTATGATAATTTCCACAAAGTAAGAGTTGAAACAATTAATTTAATTATTGATTTAGTTAGATAGATGATTAGAAGACCTTTCAAATGAGCATAAAATATATTTATATAAATTAATTGTTTAAAAGTTGTCTATTTTTGAAATAATAAATTTATTTCAAACATCTACTGTAGAATAATGTAAACCATTCCTCCTAAATATACCTCCTTTTATGTACTTGTTATTTTGAGTTTTTGTTGCTATTATTTAAAAAGTAAATAATTTCCATTCTAAAAACATTCTGTATGCAAAAAAGTATGGGTAATTTTTTCAGCGGTGTTTCACAGGAGTTCAAAGTATATTGTTCTATATTTTCGATGCCACCTTTGAAAGCCAACAATTTTAAGATAATTTGAATCCTTAATGAATTTTGGTTATATAAATATACAAGCAAATCCTGGATAATTTAGAAACTTTTTCCAATTAGAATTTAAAATATTATTCCGGTTTTGTCTTATAGCGAAAAGAAAAAACACGGTAACGAATTATTTTTTAATTTCGAATTCATGTAATATTAAATACTAATTGGCTATTATTTTTTTACAGGTACTACTATGATAAAAACATAATGTCTAAAGTCCATGGCAAGAGGTACGCTTATAAATTTGATTTCCAAGGATTAATGGCTGCCTGTCAAGCTCAAGCTCAAGGACAAGGCGACGTACTACCAACTTACCACAAATACCAACCTCATCAAAGCGAACTTGGTGTGGCCTTGTACCCGACAAGTCACGCAGCCAATCACAGATTACCTAATATCTTACCCGCCACGACACAACATTCACAAACGGGCCTTTTTCCTCCCCCAACTTACTGGCCCTATTCCTCGGGGACTTTTGATCCTAGAGGAAACCCTTTCAATTAATGCTGAAATCTAAATATACCTACTTACTTGAAAAGCTGCAAATATTTTCTAAAAAGTGTCCTCTGGAATATTAATTGAAAGTAAATTATGTGCCAAAAGTGTTTTAGAATGTTTAATCCGGACCACAGCCATCCATGGTTAGTTGATGAACTTCAACAAAAATTTGCATATAGATGATACAGATTGAACAAGTTTTCTAAAGATGTATATAATACATTGATTTTGTTTAAATAAATATAGAATAGAAAATTACTTTAATAGAAGAATATTCAATAAAAACTTAAAACCTCCTTTTTTGTTTTCTAAAGCTATCTCCTTATTTTGCAAAAGCCGCTTAATTTGAATGTAAAATCAGAAATTTTAGGCTAAAGAATGAGTTGAAATAATGGAGATTAGTTAATTTTTACTTGCAGAATCGCAAGTATCAATTAAACATGTTTGTTCATTCCATACAGGGTAAGAAAAGGGAACAATCCAAATGTATCTTTTTCTAAATTGGCAGGAGCGTATTTATAAAGAACACAACAAACATACACACTTTAAAAACACCTCCAACAAATGCAAAAAACACAATAATCGTGTTGATTTACTGTTTTGATTGACACTTATTGGGGAAGAAACTGAGATGTACCTACTTTCTCTTTCCAATCTAAATTGTACGTTAGGGTCGAAATAATTAAAAACTTTAAAAGAGGCAATGTGAAAGATAAATTCAACATTATTTCTTTAAAAACATTTTCCATTACTATATTGGCCAAAATAGGCCCAGCTGGATTACCCATAGCTGTACCACATAAATTTTTGGTCGACCAGTCTACAATTTCTTTTATCTTCTCTACACATCACGTGAATATCATCTAGTTCATTAAAGGTATTGTTCATTTTCGATGCGATAAAATACAACACCCGAATACCATACTGTCAAATTTAAAATTTATTAATTTATGTTGGAAGTTAAATGTCTACTTTCCGCGACTGTTGTGGACTTATTTGTTTTTAATAGTTACCATCAAACTGAAAATAACTTATATCAAACGAAAATGTAACCAGTTATAAAATTGGTTCAAGTAGAATATCAGGAGTGCTATCTAATTGAAGCAAGTTTTATTGATGATATATTTCACCACTAGGTCGTGAGTAATATTGGTGAATAAAGATAGAACATTTAGACTAATCAGCACTTAATCTTTTGGTCAAAGTAATCAATCAATTCATATGAAATCTTAAATGAGAACGCAAAAGTTGAATTAGCATGTTCTAATAATTCACTCAAAAACTTTTTGTATGAAGGTGCCTGTATACAAGAAACAACAGATCTTAATTTATTATTTTGATACACCTTAACCAAGCCATAAATTCTGGGTTTCACAGCATTATAGTTTTTCAAACTTTTTGATATAATGTCATCTATATGTAACCTTCAACCTTAATATGAGAAATTAACGATACACTTTTAGTTTGCAACGTACTGGAAGGATCTTTAGTTAATTTTAATTAAATGTTAGGGTCATCCAGTAATTCTAAAAATTTGTGACTACATTTATAATTTTACATCTACTTTCATCTTTATCCAAATCAAATGAATTGACATCTTTCAAAAGTTTAACACACCTAGAGGTGAGATGTGCGCGGTAACTCAACTACTCAACGTAACCAGAGGCGAAACACACCTGAATTGAAAATAGCTAGGGACGAAATTTAGGAGAAATGTAGTATCCATCTTCTCTGTTTTTATGATTAGGATGTTCCTGTATTTCTATTGCTTCCGGAATCTTCCGATAGTAGAAGTGTGGAGCTTTTGCTAGTACCACTGTATCATCGAAGAGAATCAGGTTATTTATTTGGTCATAGAAGACTACATTTACACAGAAGCGAAGGCTAGCGGATTTTAGGGGGTTCGAAATTTACTGCGCATAACTGCAGCGTTATGTTATAACCGGCAAAAATGTCGTCGTCAAGTAATCAACAATCTTCATTGAATGTCACATCTTTTGATTATTGCTGAGCGTTTATCTCTAGAGTAACATACTACTAGTTATTGTACCCTTCTGTAATTTTGCTTTTTGTATTGTAGGTGTATTTTATTAATTCAAGTCTTTTTGCGTTGTTGGAACTTGTTGTCTTGTTAAAACTTTTTTGTGTTGTTTCATCCTTTTACTGAAATGGCACATCAAGTTAAATGAAAGATATGTGCTTATCGGCCATGCCCTTCTCAAACAGACATTGAAACTAGTTGTTTTGTAATTCCTAAGAAACCAGAGCGGTATGTACTTAACTTACTTATCTTTTAATAATATGTAATATATATATATATATAAATATTTTTCAGTTGCATCATTTAAACATAGATGTTCAAGACATAGCTGGAGTCACTACTGTAAAAAAATTCGTATCTACAGACGCAGACGGAATGACACCAAAATTCTCTGCTCCTATATGTACTATCAAGCACAGAAGACTACACTATGGTATGAACATCCACACAGGTTTCACTTCCAAAATTGTCATTTTCAATTAGATTGCACCAAAATTCTTGAGTGCATCATCTCCAAAAAAAGGAAATCTGAGAAAAAAATTAAAGGCTGCAAGAAAATTAAAGAAAAAGATAATATTTCCTGCTAAACGTAACTGGTCGATTGGCGATTTTAAGGAGATATGTGAACAATTTTTAAACCAACCACTTGCAGATATAGTAAAACTTCAAGCTGAATTAAAAAACAAGAAACCTTTGGCCAGGAGATATTCTGCACAATTTAAACAGTTTGCCATAAATTTATATTTTTTAGGTCCCCGGGCATATTCATTTATATCTAAAAGTCACCTTGTAGCTAGTGGTATCAATGTGTATTTTCCCCTTGGGGCCATCCCTAACAACGCTTTTGGAACCATTGAATTTATTGAAAAGTGTAACAACATTTTTGACTTGTTTAAATTTTATAAAAAAATGAAAGTAATCAAAATAAAAAAAAATCAGGGTGAATCCTTTCAACTTCAATTTTTAAATGAAATGCATACTTTTTTTAAAATATGAAAATAAGTGACAAAAATGGAATAGATATAACGAGAAAAACAAAATTAAACAACAACAATTTTTGGCCTAAATTGGTTTTAAATTTATTAAAATCAGAAGGCTGAATTCCAATTGCGTTGAAAACTTTTTTGGTTCCATTAGTGAGCAAGGTGAAAAGTCATAGAATATTATTGTTCAAAATCCTTTTAAGTATGTTTGCGACTTCTTAAAAAGCTTTGGATATACAGAGATGTGATATATGTACAAAATGTTCAAAGGATTATGAAGATCTAGATACAAATTAGTTAATAAAAGTTTTTAAAGCTTTTGATACAAACTTTGTACAAAAATTAAAAAAATATAAAGTTCCGATTCAGAAAGTTTATTAGAAGCCGAAGAAAAAAATTAGAGGATGAAAATTTCGTTAAATATTCAGTTACCTGCTTATATTTTAATTCGATAAACGCGCCAATATTAAGAAAAAATATGAAATAAAGATTTTCTTTACACAACCATTATTTTTTTATATAAAATTTAGTTAAAAATGTACAAACGTGACTATGCCCGTAATAAAATTACGAGCCTGTATGTAAAAAAATCTTGACAATTTCGATGTCCCTTTCTTATTTCAACATTTATTATTCAAATTCAAATTAAATAAATATAATTGCAAAGTTAAATGACTGAATAATTTATTAACAGACAAAGTCAATTCATTTATAAAAATAGGTAAAATATACAACTTTTGCTTGGAATACAAAGGAAAATACCTCTATTCATTTTTAAGTAATTTTTGTAGCTTGATGTTTTATTAATCAGGGCATGGACTATATACAGACAAAAAATATCCTAAAACAATTATAAATTATTAAAACCAATTAGGTACCATAAAAACTCAGTTGCAATTCTAACGTTGGTAAGTACTATTTATTATTATAATGCAACATTCTTTTTATAATCTACAGGTATTATATTTTGATTGATTTTATTTTAATTTTTGACTATACTTAATTATATAGAGCCGCTTTTCACAGTTAAGCTTTTAATAACAAGTTTTTTTCATTACTGCCTCCAGAATTATATTACTCCGACTAGACAGAAAATGAAATACATTTTATATGTATATACTTTTTAAATTCGGTAATATATTGATATTTTTTAGACTAATTTTAAATAATTGAGTATAGGGCATTAAAAAATACATAAATATTTTTTTTTAAATATTTTTTTTTTTTAATCGGTACTTTTATTTACACCCTCCATGATTACTTACTAAAAGTTTGACTCAAGTTGTTTATAATTTCCGCAAACGATACAGATATTTACTCAACTTCTACCGAGAACTTGTGCTGGGCCGCAGTAAACGTCAGATTAGAAGATGAACACAGCGCGATAAAAATAAACGCATTAAATATAAGATATTATAATGGTGTGAATAGGCCAGTCCAACAAAACTGCTGATCGACTTCAATATGGCCGCTGGAGGTAAGACAAAGCAGATTCCATATACACTGCTCAACAATCGAAGTGGATATTTTAAAACTTTGTATTTTGTTTGTCAATAATTTAAAATAAAGTAGAAAATGATGTAAAATAAAAATTATTTTATTCATTATTATATTAAATTATTGGCCAAAACTGCTAAAAACCGCAGAAATTATACTAATTCCAAAACAAGGGAATAACCCAAACGAAGTCTCATCATACAGGCCCATAAGCCTGTTGCCTGTGTTGTCAAAATACTCGAAAGACTAGTGCTACAAAGGATTGAATCAGACCCAGAAACGGAAGAATGGATACCACTCCACCAATTTGGTTTCCGCAAAGAGCACTCCACAGTACAGCAAATGCATAGAGTGGTTCACTATATCAATCTAGTTATGGAACTCAAACAATAGTGCACCTCGGCTTTCCTAGATGTCATTCAAGCCTTTGACAAGGTTTGGCACACGGGCTTAATCTATAAAATCAAGAAATATATCCCAATCACCTACTTCAAACTACTAAGATCCTACCTGAGCGACAGGGAATTTAGAACAAGAGTCAACGAAAGTAAGTCTAACAACTATCCTATAAAATCAGGAGTCCCTCAGGGAAGTATTCTCGGACCGTTATTGTATGTGTTATTCACAGGAGACCTACCAATAAGCAACGACACTACAACGGGCACCTTTGCTGATGATACCGTCATACTCGCAACCCATGAAAATCCAGTAACAGCGTCCATCATTCTACAAAGGCAACTAAATGACATACAAACATGGTTAAACAAGTGGAAAATTAAAACGAATGAATCTAAATCAGTCCAAGTGACTTTTACCCTAAGAAGAGACCAGTGTCCTCCAGTTTCTCTCAACGACATACAAATTCCACAAACCTCCAGCACTAAATATCTCGGAATACATCTTAACTCAAGACTTACATGGAACGAACATATACGTAAGAAGCGTAAGCAGGTCGACCTAAGAATAAAAGACTTATATTGGTTAATTGGTAAAAAATCGAAACTGACTCTGGAAAACAAATTACTCATATACAAAACAATTATAAAACCAATCTGGATGTATGGCATTCAACTATGGGGATGTGCGAGCAAATCGCACACAAACATTATTCAAAGAAGTCAATCTAAAATTCTACGAATGATAACAAATGCACCCTGGTATGTGACGAATCAAACCCTTCATGAAGACTTAAAAATCCCCTATATACGAGATGAAATTGCAAAACAAAGTACAAAACACTGCAGTAGACTAGAACTGCATGTTAATCCAATACTCCATCTACTCCTAGAACCCCAACTTGACCTAAGACTCAAAAGGAACTGCACAACTGACCTGAAAGATGGTTGAAGAGAGCCCATCACTGGAGAAGGTCTCACCACGCCAGCAGGAGCTAACCGCTCTCAAGCTAACCAGTTAGCTTATAGAACTTCTTAAGTTTTGATTGCTAATAAAAAAAAAGAAAAAATTATTATAACCCAGAAGAAAAAAGAAAAAAAGATCTTCAATGCAAAAACTGATAAGTTGAAAAGTAACAAAATAAAAAATTCTTGTACTGCGCAATTCACAAAATCCCTATTAAAAAATGCAATGTCTTGTTGGACCTCCCCTTGCCCGCCTTAGTGCTGTCACTCTATTTGGAAAGCTCATTATTAAATTATTGATAAATTCCTGAGGTATGATTTCTCAAATTTCCTGCACCTCATTAGCCAACTGTACTAAGGTTTGGGGAGGCTCTTGAATCCGGTTTAATCGCCTAGATATTTCGGTCCAAACATGTTCAATACAATTCAAATCCGGTGAGCATGGTGGCCACTCCATTCTTGTAATTTCATGATATTGTATGCGATCGTTTACAATTCTCGCACGATGAGGACGAACATTATAGCCAATGAAAACGAATCGTTCACCTATTGCAGCATAAAACGGTACAATTATCGGGTCTATAACCCTGCCGCGATATCGTATGGCTGTCATTGTCTCATTAATTAAGACCACTAAATCAGTGCGACCATTATAACATATGCCTCCCCAGACGCAAACTAATCCACCACCAAAAAGAGTTCTTGGGGCCATTAAATTTTCATTGTATCGCTGTCCTATTTCTCTCCATATTAACATTCGACGATCACACGTATACAAACGAAATCTGGTAAAGAGGCAGCGTCTCCAATTTTGTCTTGGGTGTAGCGCGATGTCTAGCTCTCAAGTTACATGCATGCAACCTTCTTCTGATAGTTTGACCAGAAATCACTCTTCCAGTAGCTTGTCTAAACAAGTTGTTAATTCTTGAAGCCGTGAATGTTCGGTTTCTTCTTGCAGTCAGGACTATGAAGCGGTCTTGAGCATGAGTTATAGCTCGTTCTCGTCCTCCCCCATGTGTTTACGCTGCGGACCCAGTTGCTAAATAGCGATTCCATGCACGACTTACGACACTTTGAGACACATTCAGCCCCATGGCGACTTCTTCTTGAGGCAAACCTTCCTCTATCCAACGCACTAATTGCTAGAGTTGCACTGTTTCTAATCGTCGTAACGGCGTAACGAATACACAAAATTATTGTTAATAGTAACAGTATTAAGTGAGTACAAGTTCTTCTGCGTAACTGATACGTTAAGATTTTTAAACAATATTCCTGCCCGTTTTCTTGAAAGAGATAAGAGCATCGGCAAAAAACAATAAACGTGCAAAAAATATTCGCTGTGAATAGTATTTATTAATAATATACTACACGTTTTTTTTTTAAATATTTTTAAATGTAAATTTCAGGATTTTTGCAATTATCCAGTTCATTTGTTGAGCAGTGTAATTCTGTGTTATTTTATCAGCGTTTAATTTAATTTGCTAGTATTTACACTGTGTTTTGTATATTTTCCATTCACTAACACAGCTTTGTGATTTTTTTTTGTGTGATTTTAAGTGTTTATAAACAATTAGCGAGTATTTTATTAAATTATAAACTAAAGATGGGTTTATATATAGATACAAAATATCCATACTTAGGAGCAACACCAGATAGTTTCGTGTCTTACAGTTGTTGTGGAACAGGATGTGTGGAAGAAGTTAAATGCGCTTTTTTATTAAGAGATTTTTCAATAACAGACTATTCTAACCGAAAAGATTCATATTTCGAAACATGTCAGGTGGGTATTTATTTAAAGAAAAACCATGCCTATTATTACCAAATGCAATAGGAAATGGCTCTTACAGGTACAAAATATTTGTTGATAAAGTAACATTCAATGAGGATTTTTGGTTAGTGCAATTTAAAAAATGAGAGGATTTCCACAAAAAGGTAATTTTGCCTTAACTTTTAGGAAGGTTTGTTACAAGAAATCGTGCTTGTAGAGTTATATTGTATATGTCAAACAAGGGATGATAAACGTTCTTTAATTTGCTGTGACAATGACAATTGTGATGTTAAGTACCTATAGGTTTATGGTTGTGCCCATCTTGAATACAATAAAAATAAGATTTTTATATACTAGTATTGTACAGATAGAAAGAAATTATAATTGTGAGAACGGAAAACCCCAAGTATAACCTGTAAAAATACATCAAAATTGTTGCCAGATTATAGATTTTTGTCTATATTTCTAGGATATAGGCGCAATCTATTGTCTAATTTTTCCCAGTATTTGAAATGTAATTTTACTGCCAAGCGGTTGAAATTAAAAAAAGTTGTATTAAAATGTAAAATTTAAAAAATCTACATTAAAGGGAGAAACGTGTTTCTTTTTTTGTTTGATATTTTTTTGTACGGCATTTAAAAGTATTTTACAAACAAATACGTCCCCGTTTTTGCTGTATGTATTCATTTCTGTGTTTTTAAATTAATTTACCTCAATCCGTTTTCGAAATATTTGCAATTTATAATTTCATTCGGTATCGTTGGCTATTCATAGTCATGAATACGTTTTTTTTTTGGAAGGATTAAGAACTTAATGTTTCAAATTAATAAAAAAATTTAATAACATCTTTTAAAGGGTCCAAACCACTTGTTAATTTACAAATATACGCTATTTACATCTTTTTAATGGTATACGACTAATATTTTTAATAGATTGCGTGAGGCTAAGTTCGTCTAAAAGAGTACTTTGGTTAGGATTTTCTTCCTTTCCTTTTTTTTGTGGTTCTTCATAACAGTTTTCTATATCTTGCTCAGTACTTGAATCTTTATCATTAATAACAGAGCTTTGGTTATCGCTTAAGGGATTTGTTACTTCAGTATCACTAACATTATTCGTAATTGTCTCAGTATCTGTCTCATCGTTTTTGTTAACATTTAAGAACCCTTCATTCAGTAGTTCGTGATGTAGTCTAGGCAAGTTCGATTTTTCCATAAATTCCACATGTTCCTTAAACAACTTGGTATACTTTTCTAATAATCCAGAGTACTCTTTTTTCAGATACGTTTCTCTGTCTTCTAATTTTTCTATACAGGTGGTGGATATTTTAAATTTCTTTTCCAGAGTTTGTACATGGATTTCTAGAGCTTCTACCCGATTTTGCATAGCTTGTCTTTCTTTGTCTTTTGATTTTTCGTATTCGGCTATTCTGTTCTCTAAAAAAATTCTAGCTTCTCTTTCACGTTCAAATTTAGCAGTATATTCTTCAACTTGTTGTTCTAAAAATAACTAGTCTTAATAAAACACTTTTGGTATTTCAGTTATCGAAAAAAGTTCATGGTAAAAGTAGAATAAATTCAAATTTTTCAAAATAAAACATTTGTTAATAATTTAGTTTTAGCATAATAATTCAATAATAACATAAACCAGCAATTTGGGAAAAAATTGTCAAATATTTAATACTTAAGGCCAAAATTGCATAAAAGTGGATTATGAAAGAATTTTGAGGATGGTAGAAATGGTTTATATTTTCATGGTTTTAAATTTTTTGCGAAATTATCTTCAGGAGAAGGCTACATTATATACATATACAGAATGGACCAAAAGTCTAGAAAGGGCCAATTATCTCATAAATTGCTAGTCCGAATTCTACAAAATTTTGGATAAGCCTATTTTGGGATACGGAGATTCTAGATTTGAAATTTGCAATGTTCCATTTAAAAAACATAGCTTTGGTCTGCCACTACGTTAAGCAACACCCTGTATATTTGGGACTAATTTTAAAATGTGAATCTCAAGACTGCCTATACTTTTTGTAGAAACTTTTTATTCGTAACAATAATAGTGAACTAATCGAGCTTTGCCATACTAATGCGTCACCCCGTGTATTTATATATATATATATATATATATAGGGTGCGGCATTAGTGCGTCGAAGTATGATATATCCGTTATTAGAGGAGATATCAAAAAACGTTATTTAAAAGAATTATAGGCAACTTCATACTTCACATTATAAAATTATTTTTGTATTTACAGGGTGTTACATATTACCAGGGTGAACCATATTATTTCAAATTTAAATTAAGCTCATCTCCCCCATACTTTCAATATAGGGTTTCATTACGTTATACAGGGTATTTCAAAAGTTATGGTCAAATGTATACGAAAATAATTCTCTCATTTCAACGTCCTGTATGCCCTAGACAGAATAACCTAATTTTTTCCAAGCATAACTTTTCGACATTGGTACAGTGTTACGAGACAGTGCTATTTCTTTATTATTGCCCCAATTGAATATAGAGCGAGCCAAAACTTGAACACATGATTTTGTCAATTTTTTCAATTGAATCACCCTGTATTTTATTTTAACCCATTGCTAATAGGAGGGTCATAATAACGGATCGTTTTATACCATAACCTAATAATTCCTTTATCTCAAATTAATTGATGCATTAACGTTATGTACACACCCAAAAATATATGATTTAAATCAGCCGTCGTTCTGATGTTGCATGAGCATTTATCAGAATTGTAAACACCTATTTTATATAAATGAGCTGGGAATTTGCCGTGGTTTAGTTTTAATCGTGTGATGTTCGTCGATATATAGGCCTTAGTTGCCGAATAACAAAAATGAGGAATATTCTTTGGCAAGGACGAATGAATACGAAAATATGGCTAGATGTGGCAGCGATATTACTATAATCAATTTCCCATTCAGTTCGAAATCTCCTCTTGCAATCACCTATCAAATAATTATAGGAAATTTCCAAGTCCAAGTCAACTCTTTCATTACTTCGAATGCCAACGTGCTCTTTTGTCCAGATAAAGGACACGTTATATTTCTTGATTTTAAAAACACTAATATTTTTTTATATTAAAATTAATTGAAGATTTATACTCGTACTGTTTGAGCCAAGGAGAGCTTACAGGATTGACTTACAATCAGTAAAGATTACATAGAGCTTTTTCGATAGCCATTGGTTCTGCGGTAAAAACAGAACACACATCTACAATTCTACTCGTATATCAATATACAATATTGGTGGTTGGAAATGTAGAAAGCGAAACCTGTCCAATATTCGTTTTTTGAGCCTGTGTCTGTGTGCATTAATGTTTCTTATCGAAATATATTTAATATGAACTCAAAACTATTTTATTGAGAGAAGGCACCGCGGAGTATGAGGGGAATAAGATTGGCGGTTTATATAAAAGAATTTCAAATGTATACTTAAATAAAGGAAAAAGATTGGAGGTAGAATTTGGATTTAAACTATGGGTATCAATAAAAGCATCCGCAATAGGAGTCGAGTTTTTTTTGCCAAATATTAATTGGATAGATTGTTAGACGATACATTGAATGTTTTATTTAACAGCAACATATTATAGCACCTGTATTTAATTATTTGCTTATTTGACAATTTTGACTTTGAAGACATGCCATATAGTGTACTCCCAAAACCTATGATTGATCTTATATAGGATCGGTAAAAAATTAAAGAAATACGTGAATCTACACCCCACTTAAGTTTAGACACAACACGAAGTAAATTTAGGCCTTTTTCACTTTCTCTTTAATGTGCTTTATTTGACTGGTCCACAATACTTTTGTATCTAGTATGAATTTCTCGGAAGTAAGACCAAATCCCAGATTAATTAACTACTGTTTAATGTAGCGAACCACATATTTAATCTCCTGTAAGAATCTCTCATAAGTATTATGGGAGACATAAAAAAATAAGTCATCAGCACGTACATATTAAATAAAATTGGGCTTAGAATGGATGCCTGAGGTAATCCTTTATATATGTGTATAAATGTGTCGAGATTTAAAAAGTTCTAATATTTGTGGATACTTTTGCATTGATTCTCATACTCATCATTTTAATGAATAATATATTGAGGTCCACTGCGTCATATGCCCCTTTGAGATCCATAAATAATTAAAGTAAATAATCGTTCTTAGAGAAATTTAACTGGATATCTGAAACTAATTGAAATTATTTTTCTTTGTTAGGTAAATTGTATAATATTATATATGTAAAATTATCAATTCCAGGTGCGGTACTACGAGTTTTTAAAAAAAATATCCAATTCATCTACTGCAAAAGAAGAGGAAAAAAATCTTTGTTATAGCTAAAATTAAAATTATTATAAGAATGTGTTGCAAAAGGATGATTTGGAACTGACGAAGGAGCAAGACAATCAAGTATTTTATTTATTAAATCGGTAGGAATCACTGTTTTCATAGCATGAAAATTTTTGTTGTTTTATTTTATTCCATATTTTTGGTTAATGTGTTTACGAATTCAACCCAACATTTCTTTTACTTTTGTTTAAAAAAAGAGCTTTGCTTATTGCGATATTTTTATAAAATAAATAATTATGAATGTTGCCTGACTTTTATATGAACGTAAGGCATATTTTCTTTCAGCAACCAAATTTGTGCATTCATCGTCCCACCAAAAATATTTCGAAGCTAGACGTTTGAAAAACTTTTTAATGCGCATAGAACAATTTGCGGCTTTAGAAACGATTTCAAAGAAATTACTGATTTTATTTTCATTCGAATCTATTGAGGTGGATGACAATGGATCAAGTTGGAGTTCCATAGCCTTTTTAAAATAATCCCAATTATCCCGAGTATCATTCGATTTTGTAGATGGGTTCTCCTCAAAATATATGAAATTAATTAATATTTCCATGACAATTTGAAAGTGATCAGAACCCATCGTATCATCATACACCCTCCAACTAATTTTATTACACAACAAAGGAGAAAATTACGTCGGCTAGAATATTTCCTTGTGAAATGTCAGGATGAACACTCCATGATATTAATTGATTTTGATAACCGATATCATCTATAGGTGAGGACTGATAACGAGGTAACAGTGTTCTTGTCTTTTGCGGTAGTGGACACCCGTTGGGGGCGGTTTTGACATTAGTGGGAGAATCGGGTGGGGGTGCTACATTTTCTTTTTTTAAGTTTCGATACATTGGAATTTTGAGGAGGTTGAAGTTTAGGCTTTCTTATTAGGATATTGTTAACGGTCGAAAGTTCAGGGAAATTTTGTAAATTTTTTAGCAGTTCAAATCTATTGTTTGTAGGATTTTAGCATAGGAAAGATTATTGACTAAGAATTCAGCTTCCTTAAAAGAGGCATATTCAAAAGCCATTGTCTTTTTAATATTGTACTGCTTTATATAAACAGAACAATCTTTAGAGACAGAAGAATGTCCAGCAATATTACAGTGAACGCAAAACTTTTGAGCTTCACAAACAGCATGATCAACCTCTGCATATTCTATACCACACTTCTGATATCCTGATTTTCCCTTGCACTCCATATCGCAAGCACTTGACACACTTTACCAGAATTCAATAATATTATTGATTTTAATAAATACCAAAAATTAATAAATGGCCAAGAAACAAAAACTGACACCTTAATCGGACTAGTACTAAAAACGATCCGACTCGTATCAGTTTTAGAAAAGTACTGCAAAATTTTACCTTCAAAGTATAATTTATGAGCTTTTTGAGGATTACGAAATTGTATCGGAGATATTTTTATTAACTTATTGGTTGAAATAAAATTTACCTAACTCTTCTAGAAGTATCCCAAAAATTGAATTGAGTTTGTAGTTTTAGAAATACAGCCACTGGAGTACTGAGGACATAATCATTCAATATATTTCGAATGTATGCAACATCCTGTATAAGGATATCTGGAAATATGCACGTGCTACATTTGTAGAAAACAAAAGCAGTTTACAAAGAATAAATTTCTGTTTTCAAAGGCGATAAAAATACTTATTTCCACCCTACGCGGCGTATAAATATACAGATAAAAGATAACTAAAAAAATAAAAAAATATTTAAATATTTGGATGTTTGTGTTTTTTCTAGTGACATTTTTATTTTGCTAAATTTTATAACTTTGTAGCTCTAATAGTTAGTAATATTAAAACCAATAACATTTGAACCCTCTATGTACATTGAAAAAAATATTGACATACAATATGTTTCAGTAGAAATTTCACCCTCACCTTTTGTCTTTATTAATGCCATAATACATACTAATAATAATGAACGCCAGAACCTCATAATACAACAATGAATGGTCGAATGGGTAGTCATATTATAATATATATATAAAAATTAATTTTAAGGAAAATAAGACGGCATTTTTTTTAAAGGAAATCAAACCATCAACCTCTCTTTTACTTATAAACTTTTAAATGTATTTCAATATATCACTTTTTTCCAAATAATAAAAAAATATTTAAATTTTCTGTTTATTATTTTTTGCTCATTTCTATCCTCCGGTTTTATCGGAGGATTTAATAAATATTGAATGAATTAATTTAAATTGCTGGCTGCATATGCTCAGTTTTATATTATCCACAGGATCAAAATTATTTTGTTCTTAGTTGTCTTACATTAGTAAATTAAAAAGTGCATTGTAAAGTCCCTAAGAGAAAAAAATCTCTTAGGTCTTTATACGTCCATAATATTAGTTCATGTTTAATAAAAACTGCAGTTGTATTAGATATACTTCTGTTAGTATTTTAGAATTTAATTTAAAAATATTATCGGTAAACTTCCAATAAAAATCGTGTTTGCTTACCTAAAATTAATTTCTCCTGTTTTTCTTTATTTTGAAATTTTACATTTTCTTTAAGTATTCTTTGTAGCTTGGCTTCATATTCTAATTTTTGTTGATAGCCTATATTCATGCAATCCAAAATATTGACCATAAATGGCATTAAAGTATTTACAATATTTTCGTCATATTGTTTAATTATTTTTTTAAAGTCATCTTGAACATCTAAATCTCCATCTTCAGCATCGGTTACACCATCGCTTGCTTCTTCCGAAATGCAATTTAGACCGTCGGTAGACATTAATAATGGGGGTATTTAGCACTCTAGAATTTGTTGTTGGGTTAAATTGATTAATACTGTAAGAAACCTAAAGACTAGGATATTCTTCAACCAGTTTATACATAGGTATTGACAAAAATTTTAGTTAACAAGTAATTTATCTTTGATGAACCAATATATTAAGTACTTGACGAATTTGAATACATCATTTTAAAATTTATGACATATACACATAAATTTTGAAAAAGTCATAAAAAGTGGTTTTTGTTTGATTGATCTGAAACCGGCGGTCTGTTTCATTCCACATTACAGTACAATGTTGACATAGGATCTATGTATGTATATATATATATATATATATATATGTATCAGATTTAATAACGATGAGGTATCAAACAACAAAATATTATAAAGATTTGAACTGCATATATGATTTGTTCGTTTTCCTAACTTATTATCGCTAGAATCATCAATAAAGTTATACTCATTGGTGAACAAAAGTAAGTAAAGAAGCGAAAGGGAATGTTTTCATTTTAATTCTTCCTTAAATTTCAGTTTCATCATAAATTTGAAATATAACTTGAAAAGTTAGGATAAGGACATGTAAGCCGTTTTTATTGATTTTCAACGTTTTGGCTGCTACAGACATCTAAATTTGAAAAAATGTGATTTTCAGATGGCTGTAGATCCTTTATTAAACATAATAGACAAAGTGTGATACATCGTTGAAATTAGCTCGGCAAGAGGTTTATAAAAATGTAAAAATATATGGGGTGTTCCATTTAAAGAAACAAAATTTTTGTCTGGCACTGCGTTTCTGAACACACTGTATATTTGGGACTAATTTTAAAATGTAAATCTCAAAACTGCCTACACTTTTTGTAAATAACTTTTTTTGATATCTTCTTTAATAAAGGTACTTCGACGCACTATTGCCGTACCCTGTATATTACAAAAGGATTAGCGTATGGATGGTTTTAGTATATGTAGGAATTGGAACTTTGTCTGGGTTCTTCCTCCTAAAATATTTATGGTTTTTTGTTACCAATGACAGTCTCCCCAGCAAAAAAACGAAATCATCTTATGACTACGAAAAGGTCTGCACTTTCCTCAAGATGGAGAAGTTACATTCATTAGAAATGCTACATTATCAAAGAACTACAGCTTTAGACAAACCAGGTTATAAATATATTCAAATAGTTTAAGTTTCGGGTTAGTTCATTTTTCTAGCGCTATATTGTGATATATTAATTATATATATATATATATATATATATATATATATATATGATAGTTATAATTTATCATAGCGATACAAATTTTATTGTTGAGAGCCAAATTTAAATTTTTTTAATTTATTCAAGAATTCCATCTATACTTCACCGGCTTCACTATTATAAATTGACACTTGAATCTCTGGTAGAACACGAAATCTTACTCGGGGGTGGTTCAAGAATTTTATTGATTTATCGGAAAGTTGGGTTAGAGTCAACAGTTATTAACGACAGACAGATCAATACGAAAATCAATTTATTGTAAATAAAGGAAAATCTCAATGTGTTTAAAAAGTGCAAAATGATTAGTCAACATTCAAAGGTAAGGGAACAAATTTGTTTATTAAATTTCCCTAAAGTTATTCCATCATGTTTGTCAAAAGAAATTATTCCTAACCTCAAATGTATGGTTGCAACCTTTAATTAAATTAATATAACAAAAATTAATTATTACTTACAATTAAATATGTTGATATCAGAAAAAAAAAATGAAAATTTGTGATGAATTTAAATCACGTTTTTATTGATAGAGTGGCTTCGTTGACCGCAGACAAAACATATAAATAAATTAAAAAATTTAATAAAACTGTTTATGAATTATTCATGTTTAAATCAAATTATCAAAGTTATTGAATTAAACCCTTCTACACAAACAGTTTGTAACCTTTGGTTATCGGTGCAGAAATCAACTAGATGAATTTCCAAATCCGTGGTTGAAACTTAGAAAAATTTCAATCCCCTCAACTGGAGAGTGGCGAAAATTCGATGAATTCGATAAATTTACTAAAAGTATGATGCTAACTACCTTATAAACACTGTTTTCCAAGCACTGTACTTACATGAGCCAATTTTCTGGGCTCAGTTTCACAAAAACACTAGCACAAAACTTTATACATACTTGTATGTATTAAATACAAGTATTCACAACTTATTTCGATTATATTTAACTTCACTAACTTATTTTTTATATTTCAATTAGTAAAATTGCAATGGCGAAAACTATCATGGCGGACTGTGAATCCGCGAAGCTATTTATAGTAAATTAAAATTTTCAAAAATCACGCTATAGGGTCATAATTGCCAAATTTACCCTCTACTGGGTCTTAAACTTATTCGAATTCAAAAATTGCGAGTTAAGTTAAATATGCCTTTACAAAACGTTAATATAACACTACATACAATACATTTGAATTTAAAGATGAACATTTTCCGAATCGTGTTGTTATCTACAAAGTCAGACATGTTATGGTATAAATTTTTCAAATCAGAACAAACAACTCTTATGTAAGTCTATACCTTATGTATTGCCTTCATTACACAATCTGTGTACATATATTTTTCGTCGTTACTTAGTGTAAAATTTGACACGGTTCATACCTTTTTACTATAAGCACTAATATTTATTTATTCAAGAGGTATATTCTATGTAGTTGGACTCTCTACGTTCTAATAATATCCCTCTAACTATATCCCATTAATGTTTGAGCTTTCACCTTTTTATTCTAAAACTAACTGAAATTTTTCTTTATTTTTAGGTACTCCTAGATGAAACAGCCCTCTGTCAAGATACTACCAGGACTCTAATTTCAATTTTAACTATTTCAATTCTGTTTTTTTATTTCTAACTATATTTGCTATCAATGAATGCTTCACAATATATTTTTTTTAATTAAAAGTTTTGATTTCAACTTTATAAATATTTAAAAATCCTAGATACAATAAATGACTCATTGGAACCACACATCTTTATAAGATTTGATTACTATTCTCAAAGTAAATATTGAATTACATTATATGATAATAAATTTTGCTTTTAATTTAGTTTAATGATATTTTCAGGTATTCTAACAGGAGGGTATTTAATATTGTTTATTGTCCATTGTTGCGAATCCAGTATTTCAGACCATTTTAAAGATTCTTGTAAGCCCATGTAAAAATGATTTTTAATTGTTAAATATTGTGCAACATCTGCCTTTGTATATATCCCCCTTGAATTTGAATATGATTTGGAAGTAATTTTAAACTCAGTGGGGCAAGATTTATAATTAATCTTTTTAGATTCTTTATTTGCCCTTATTTCTTGTAAATCAGCAATTCTTTTTTTAAGTTTGGGAATCAAAAAACTGTGAGATTCTTTGGTAATTATTGTAGATGATTTTTCTTCTAAATCGAACCATACTTCTTTATAACCTTTTTCTTTGCTTATAATTTTCTGGGGGTCGTCTAAGAATTGATCTTTTTGTTTAACTTCCTCAATTGATAAACTAGATGATATTGAGATTTCACTCGTTTTTTTATTTTCTATAACTTTATTGGCAAATAGATGTTTTAAAATTTTTAAGTCTTTTTCTAAGAGTTCAGGTAACTCCATTCTTTCTGAATAAATTATATAAGCTTTAAATAAATCGGTATACTTTGAGTGTAGCTCATCGTATTCTTTTTGTAATTCTCTTTCTTTTTCTTCAATAATCCTTGCATACTCCATCAGATTAGTATGCCTCAGTTCAAGCAAATAAACTTTGCTTTGCAGAATGTCCACACGGTTCATCAAATCCTTACGTTCTCTCTCAGTAAGTTCCTTATATGATGCGAACTCTTTTTCTATATCAGTTTTTATCTTGTTTATTTTTGTGTATTTTTCCTCGAGTTGCTTGTTATTTTCTTCAAGTAGTTGAATCTTAAAATGGTAATCGCTGTTTATTTGGTAGGCTGTATTTATACATTCTAACACATTAATCATTATTGGTGTTAATTCTTTTATAACGCAATCGTCATATGAACATAAAATTCTTTTAAATTTTAAGTATAAGTTGATTAATTCCGATGAAGACTGATCCTCTTCAGATATGATATTGATGGCATTTTGTGTTCCTCGAGTAAAAAAATTCTTGCCAATAATATTTTTATTATATTTGATACCACTATCGTCTTGTACTTTTGATTCTTTAGAATTAGAGACGTTTTCAGAAGACATCTTTGTGGCTAATAAATTTTGTTTCTTTTCGCAAATATTTGATGGCATTATTTGTAGATAATAAACTAAACTACCTTAACATTTTGCTTTTAATTTGAAATGGTAAAAATCTTTTTAAATGAATTTCTTTTACATATTTCTTGAAATTGGTAACATTTCAGACAAAAATTTAAAATGACTTTTACAAATATGTCATTATAATGAGTGTCGTCAATTTTATAACCACGGTGTATCAACTCGCATCTTTAAGGTCGAAAAGTTTTCATTCTTGCCCAGCAGCTTTGAAGTCGCCACTTTCGAATATTCACAAATGAAGCAATTAGCCGGAGTATAATTTGAATATGACCTTTGGTGAAAAAATAGTGAACCCTTCAAAGCAGTAAATCATAGTTGTGCTATTATGCTGGAGTTGTTTTCGAGTTTTCATTCTGTAAATTTGTTTGTACTTACTTTACCTTTACTATTTTGTAATGAAAAGCACAAGAGTCGTATTTACGGATATTTATTTTACTACTTTGAAGATTGATGACAGCGCCCTCTAACGAATTCTACTTTTCCCAATATGCTTTAGCATTTAGATTTTCGTTATGTCACTTTGACATAATATCATTTTACATTTATAGATTTTTATACAGACTGGTCCAGAATTATGTACCGTAAATGTTTTACCTTGTACATTCAAAAATAATGGAACATTATCATATATGTATACACTCTTTTTCCAAAACTTTATAATAATGCAGATACAACTCCAAAAATAGATGAAAGGAAAACCTTTATTTATCAAATATCTCCCACATACATTTGAATAACGATTTCAAATTTTAGAGCTGACTATAAGAGATTAGGATAACTAACATTATGTCACCATCTATTTCATCCCTTATGAATAAAGGGTAGTTTGAGATAGAAAATAGGGGTTATTACCGTCACTTATTTTTGATTTATTATCTTTTTAAATAAAATTCTTGTAAAAAATAATTCCTTAGACTATTTCATGGAAAAAGGTCCTCCCTGCTCTTACATTCCGATAAAAATAACCGTTCTTAAGGTAATTGAAGATATCATGTATTATCGATAAAACTTTAATAATTAGACTTTACAAATATATTAACAATAGTTTAAATGTTAAATAATGGCAAACATATTTTAGAATAGCTCTTTAAAATGTCCTGCATTTTGTTGTACCCATAATTCTCTTTTTTTGCAACTATTCTAGTTCAATTCATTTACAAACGGTCATATTTATAGGAATTTAAGAAGAGCACCTGGTTTGCGCGGAATGGTTTAAGGAATAATTTTTTATGAGATTTTTAAGAAAACAAGGAATTAAAAATATATGACTCAATAACTCCCATTTACTCCAATCTACCCTTTATTCATAAGGGAATAAATAGATGTCTTATAATCACTTCCAAAATTTAAACTCGTTGTTCAAAAGATTGTGGTAGATATTTGGATAAATAAAGGTTTTCATTTCACACCTTCTTAGGGTGCTTCTCTATTATAAAGCGGATATAAAAAAGTACCGTTATGTTTAATGATCTGGTAGCTCTATAATTTAAGTGTGGACCAAATTTTTTAAGTTTTGTTTACATGATAAAGAGTTGTGACCCACGGTGCAATAATATTTGTACAATGATTCCTTTTCCTGAAAATGATCCAGAAGTGAGTAACCGTGAGTTTGTAAATTCCTTCTGAAATCTTGTTTCTTCCCATTCATATAATTTATTTGACTTTTAAATTTATGTAACCTAGTTGCGAAGAAATGGATATGCAAAATTGAAGATTATGGACAAGGGTAAGTTGTACATGTGTCATATCGATTTTGGTAAAGATTGTAAAATATTAAAAAGAGTTCTTACTAGTAATAAAATTACCAGATATGTGAATATATTGTGACGATATTAAATAGATTAATGAGAATTAATAGAGTTATAACTAAATAACTTTTTTGTAACATTTAATCTAAAACTAAAATCAAAGGTTTAAAAGGCCCAAATATTACAGTAGATTTTATAAATGATCATAATGATAGGTAGTTATAGAAAACTTATTAGTAAAATCTAAATGTTCATTAAAATTGGATGTAACACGTCAAATGTATGCTAAGGATAAACAAAATAATTGAATGAATATTATGAGTAAACAATATTAAAATTATAAGATATGATCATTCAAGATCTAGTTTGAAAAGGAAGTTGTTCTTTAAAATATAAAATAAAAATATGTCATATGTAAAGATAGTTAAAATATTATTGTTGGATGTTATAAATAAATGAGTTTTTCTTTAAATGTATCATAATAAGCTACATTATATCATATAACACGTATTGTAGAAATAGTCTATTATTGTAATAGTACAAAAAGTATTCATTTTATTACCAGTACAAAAAAGTAACCATAACAACGGATTCTAGAAGAGAGATCTATGTAGCTTTGATTTATTAGAACTGTCATTTTCATATTTACTGTTACATATTTTTCCACTTTACAAAATAGTACATTTAATAAATATAATGTACCTAATAATATTTTTATTTATTTAAAAATTATTTTATTTTCAAATCGTTAATACAATTCTTCAAATCAAAGATTTCTTAGAACACAAAATATTACTCGTCATTTCTAATCTGACAATTAAATTTGCAGCCTACTGCATTTATTATCTTATTTATTTTTATTTGGCGAAGTAGAAAATATTTTTATAACAGTTGAAATAATCTTATTTTTTTTACGATCACTGTGGAAAGTTGGCTTTTCCGCTCCGATAAGTCACCGCAAAGTTGATGTTTTCCGAGGAGTGACGTCAAATGTCAGCTTTGTCGCTCTAGGGCAACAAAATTGGAAAAACGCTCCTCTAATTTTAATTGCGCATGCAACTGTTCAACGTACGTAGACAGTATTATATATATATCATCAATTTGATGGGAATTTTAATGTAAACTAACTTAAAACTCAGTTTCATTTTATCAGCCGAAAATACGTATTTTATCATATACTGGGACATAGTAGTTTAATGATTCATGATTCTTGAGAAATAAGAAATAATTTTTTAAATAAAAGTTATAGATAGAGTTAAGCTTCACATTTTAAAAGTATTTCGTAATATACAGGGTAGCTCATAAGGTAACATCATGTCAAAGTTATGTTTTTTTTAATGGAATACCCCGTATATTTTGACCTCTTGCCATTTCATGTTTAATAAAGGATCTACAGCCACTTGAAAATGACATTTTTTTAATTTAGATGTATGTAGCAGCCAAACCGTTGATAATCAATAAAAACGACTTACATGTCCCTATCCTAACTATGCTATGGCTTAAAAAAATATTTGAAACAGACTGATCAAAAATCAGATGGGATTTCAAATTTTTAAATATAATAGACATGAAGTGTGATACATTGTTCAAATTAGCTTGGCAAAAGGTATAAAAATGTAAAAATATATGGGGTATTCCATTAAAAAAAACAACTTTGATATGCTGTGACCTTATGAGACATCCTGTATATTACGAAATAATTTTAAAATGTGAAGCTTGACTCTATCTGTAACTTTTATTTTCCTATTTCTCAAGATAACGGAGTTATCAAACTTCGAAGAATAAGTTGATCACTCTGTATATGCTTTTAATTTTTAATATGAAAACTAGATAGACAACTTATTTTATTCGTGGTGATATATAGGGTATTTACGTGAAAAGTAGCCCATTTCAATAGCTTAAAACTTTTACGGTTTACGGTGAGTTTGTCGAAAATGGAGCGCCATCTTTTAGATATTACCTGGATTAGTAGTAATAGTATAAGGGCGGGGAGGCTGTTGCCTGGTAAGTAGGCCCTTTTTGCCATCCCCAATCTTCCCCCTCCTTTCTTCCTCACGTTTGCCCCTCCTCGAAACTCCTTGACCTTCTAATGAAGAATAGGATATCGTTCCATGAGAGAGCGTGTAGATATTCCGCTTCCATCTGTTCGACACCAAAGATTTCTTTCCTAAAATGCCGGTAGACCTCACAGTTGCACAGACAGTAGTCCACAAGGCTTGTTGCCGGCTCCGAGCCTTGCCAGCTCATCCGCCCGTTCGTTCCCCACGATCCCTCTATGGGATATTGCTTAACTTGTCTAGGGCTTCTACACACTCCTGAACCAAAGCCATTCTGCTTCTGGGATGATAGACTGTCCTTAGAGCTGCCTGACTGTCGCAGCAAATGCATATGCGTTGCTGCGGGTCCGCCTTTGCTTCCAGTTCCTCTGCCGCCTTTAGCGAAAACTTCAGATTGAAATACCGTGGAATGCTTTCCTAGAGCGTAGCTCTGCTGCATTCCTAGGTCTTTTATCAGTATTCCTGCTCCCAATTTCCCCGCTGTCCGAGAGCCATCTGTGTAACACACCATTCTCTCTGTGGGGATCTCAGCCTTGCCTCTCTGCCACTCCTCCCTTAGAGGAATTGTGAGCTGATATCTCCTTTCTGTACTTATATAGCTCCTCAGTTGCACCGCCTTGAGGGTTAGAAGGAGCAATTCCATGTCCACCTTCTTGGCGATTGCAGTGTGTCCTTTTCCATTTCCTCTCCAGATCCATTGTCTCTTATTCTTATGAACGCCGCCGTCGCTTTCATTATAATTGAGAGACGCAAGGGCGGCATTCTAAGCAGAACGTCAAGCGCTATCGAGAGGGTTGTCCTCATAGCTCCTGTTATACCTAAGGCTATTCTCTGGACCTGCGCCAGTTTGCAGGAAACCCACCTCAGTTCTGCCGAGGGCCACCAGACCACTGATCCACAGAGAATCCTCGGCCTAATGAGGGCCGTGTCGAACCAGTGGAGGACCTTGGGCTTGAGGCCCCAGGTTTTCCCGATAATCCGGAGCATTTTCCATATTGTGGCAGTCGCCTTGCCAACTATTCTGCCGATGTGCAACTTCCAATTAAGTCTCTTCTCTAATATGAGTCCCAGATACTTCATCGCCCTAGTACGCTCTAGAGACTTTCCGAAGATACTTAAAGCCTTAAAGTCCTCTAGTTTCCTCCATTTGGTAAAGAGCATAATTTCTGTTTTTTTTGGAATAACAGATAGATGCGTCTCCTCGCACCATCTTTCAATGAACTTGGACGCCACTTGCCCACAAAAAGCGTTCACGAACTTGCCAGTTACTAAAACTTGCGCATAGAAATCTTGTTGCGTAAGCCGTTCTTACAGGCCATCCATTAAGAGATTCCATAGGTGAGGTGAAAGACAGCTCCCTTGGGGGCAGCCTCCCTCCTCCACTCCTATCTCTCTGGAGTAGCCATCCAAAGAAGCGATTACCTTCCTCCATGCGAGACCTGTCGCCACCCAGGAGACTACCGCTCTGGGTGTCCCCCTGGATGTTAGTGCTGTAGTTATGAGGTCCAGCCTAGCTTTGTCGAAGGCCCCTTCCACGTCAAAGAAGACTGTAAGGGCTACTTCTTTATCTTTTACAGCTTTTTCTACCCTTTGCACTATGGCGTGTAGGGCCGTTTCTGTCGACCTGCCTTGCCTATATGCATATGGGCCTTGATGAAAGGTATGAAGTTGCAAACTACCTTCCATGAGACCCATCCTAATGGTAAGCTGGACTGAAAATTGTTTTTTAAAGCTGGGAGAAAAAAGTCGGAAAAAGCTGGTCCGGCCCTGCTACCTTGTAGGGACTGAACTCATTCATGGCCAGCGTATAGAGCCCTCAGTAACCACGATTTCAGCCAAACGCCAGCCTTAGTCGACCGGCTCAACATGCGCAAAAAAAGTCTGTGCAATAATCCAATTTTACAATACCCGGATTTTGCAAAAACATTTATATTAACAACTGATGCTTCCAATGTTGCTCTTGGAGCAATATTATCTCAAGATACCATTGGTCAAGACAGACCGTAGCGTAAGCTTCTCATACATTAAACGAAACCGAACAGAAATATAGCACAATAGAAAAGGAACTTCTTGCTATTATGTAGGCGTGTCAATATTTTCGGAAGAACCTTTTTTATTCAAACGGACCATAGATCGTTGATACGGTTATTTAACTCAATTCGGAATTAATACGATGGCACCTCAAGTTAGAAGAGGATGATTATAAATAATATATAAAAAATGAAAATTAATAAATACCGATGCTTTAAGTCGTATACAACTTAATGCATTAGAAACTGGCTCTGAAATTAATAATCCGGGCGATATAAATAATGAAAGTTTGGAACTTTTGCGAAATATAGCCGAAGATCCACGTATATATATCGAGGAAGCTGGTCCTAGTAATATTCAGAAAACTCAATCAAAAATTAATATATTATCTGATATTCAAATTTCACCACCAAAGCCAGCTCAATCCGACGAAACTCCTCATTCACTCTCTAAAGATACTCAAATCTCCATTTTAGAGGAAATTATAATTAATAAAATATGTCAAATTCCAATTTTCGCTCATCATTTAACACAGTTAAAAGTTAAAAATGAGAAATACAATAATCAAACAATAATTACAGTAAATTTACCTTTAAAAAACCAAATAATAGATATCCTAAAAAATTATTTAACTCAAAGTAAAACATATTACATATATTTTGATAGCATATAGTTTGTAGCACAATTTAATGAAATTTATAGAGAGCTATTTAGAAAAGACTACTTAAAATTAATTATCCGTACGCAATTAGTAAATACAATCAAAGAAACAGACGTAACAGTTAATGTTAATAAAAAATCACCACGAAGGAAAAACAAATCATCGTGGCGTAGAGAAAACGTTAAATTATTTAAAAAGAAACTATTATTGGACAAATATGCAAAAAACCCTTAATACATATATAAATTCTTGTAATATATGCCAGCGGACTAAGTATGCACGAACAAATCCCTACCTACCCTTGAATTTGACAGAGACAGCAACAAAACCCTTCGAAATACTTCACATAGACATATTTCATTATGATAGAAAGCAATATCTGAGAATAATAGATCCATTTTCAAAATGTGCACAAACCATTTTAATCCCGAGTAAAAAGGCAGCAAGTATCTGCGATGCCTTAACGAAATATTTCTTTAGTTTCGGGACCCCGCAACAAAATATTTTAGACAGCAGTAAGGAATTCAAAAATGACAGCGTTCGTGAACTCTTGAATTTATACAAAATTAAAATCCATTTCGCTTCACCGGATCATCACGAATCAAATGGAATCATAGAAAGATTCCGTTCAACGTTGATTGAACATTTACTAATTTTAAAGGAAATACACCTAAATGATGAGGATTTACTGAAATACGCCGTTCTTGGATATAATAGTTCAATACATAGTGTCACAGGTTTTACCCCATTTGAACTTCTGTTTGGTCATACCAATACGTGAAACCCTGACGAAATATTTACAACGAAAGTAGTATTTTCAAACTATGTCCGAAACCATAAAGATAAAATAAACCAAATATATAACAATATTAGGGAACATTTATTAAAAGAAAAAGAAAAGGCAGTCAAAAAACATAATATAAAGAGGGATGAGAATTCAGACTTTAAAATTAACCAAACAGTTTACAAGAAAAATCCATACTATAGAAATAAAAATAATAATAAATTCTTAGGTCCCTATACGAGTATAATAACCAAAATATTGGACCGAAATAGAGTGGAAATTCAAAATAAAAAAAAAATAAAAAATCTAATATTCATTTCAAGGAATTAAAAAAGGCTTTTTCTTTATTACAAGAACAGGATGTCACCAGTGCAAATGATTCTGCTGATGTTCGTAGTACTGAAAATTAAAGTCAAAAGCCAGGAGATATCCGTTACCGATATAAGAAACACTCCATGTCTTCTACCTTTCAGATTAGGCAACGCGAATATTGTGGTTAACAAATATATTTTCTTGACATACATACAAAACTTCTTAGTAAAGAGATAGGGAACACAGTAAATTCTTTTAAAATGTTAAAAAGTGTCAGTAAACTTCTAGAAATTCTATGCACTTATCTCTAGAAGATAAATATGAACATTTAAGTCCATTTGTTAACGAATTTCCGAACAAATTAGAAAATATTATCTTACTTGGGAATATTAGATACAAACGTGGATTAATAAATTTGGGTGGAACATAACGAATTGAAAAGGCAATAAATACTCTAAAACTTAGCCAAGAAAAAATAGTCAGGAATGTTAATGTACAAATTTCACTTCCAAAAGAAATTAGTCAATAAATATTCTCATCATCATAATCATCATTACTCTAACACCATCTCAGTGACTTCTGGTGTCCCCCAAGGGTCACACTTGGGTCCACTATTGTTTAACCTGTTTATCAATGATATCATTGTCTGTTTTTCTAATACTTCTGCTCTCTTATTTGCCGACGACCTTAAATGCTTCAAAATCATTAATAATCGAAGCGATGCATTGTCATTGCAATCAGATTTGGACGATCTAGCCAACTGGTGTCTTCTTAATGGGATGAAATTAAATGTTAGCAAATGTCACGTTATTCGGTTTTGTCGGCATCATCACTTGTCAACATTTAATTATACCATAAATGATAAATTATTGGATACTGTAGAGAAAATTAAAGACTTGGGTATTATATTCGATCGTTCTCTTAGCTTTAACCTTCACATCAATAATATTATTAAAAAATCCATGAAAATGCTTGGTTTCATTAAAAGAACAACCCGAGACTTTACCAACGTGCTAGCTATTAAAACTCTCTACTGTTCTCTAGTCAGGACACACCTCGAATACTGTTCTCCTGTCTGGTCCCCACACTACTTGCATCTCAAGAGCAAATTGGATAATGTTCAACAAAACTTTCTTAGATTTATTGGTTTCAAAATGCACATCAACTGCAATTATACAAACATGGAGCAATACTTGAATATCTCTTCTCTTTCTGTCCGTAGAGACCGAAAAGATCTTACAGTACTGTTCAATATTGTCAAGGGCATATACTCGTATAACTGTCCTGAACTCCTAGCTAAAGTGTTGTTGTTTGTTCCACCACGTGCAACAAGGCAAACTCAAACTTTTAACATTTCTTTTCACAGATATAAATACTCATATTATACTTTTATTCCAAGAACACTAAGACTTGCTAATTCTCTAGATGACCTATTACTTTTTGGTAACTCTGTTGCTATTTTTAAGAACCACATAATGAATTTGAATATTTAACAATCATTAAATACATTGGTTTTTTATTGTTTGTACACTTTATTTTTTTGCAATTAATTGTTTTTTTCTTTTTATATATGTTTGTTGTACATTCTTATTTTATATATATTTATTGTCAATAACATATTTCTGTATTCTGAATTGGGCTTGCCCGTATAAATAAATAAATAAATAAATAAATAAATAAATAAATAAATAAATAAATAAATAAATAAATAAATAAATAAATAAGTAAATAAATAAATAAATAAATAAATAAATAAATAAATAAATAAACAAATAAATAAATAAATAAATAAATAAATAAATAAATAAATAAACACCTTAGATTTATTAATTAATAATCAATAGAAAATTTCAAAAAAATTAATAGATTATAAAGTTGATTTGGACGAGCCTGCCGATACATTTTATAAGTTCGCTGTCTATTATAGTATTCTCGATCAAATATTCCTGAACCCAAATTTAATTACTAATTTCTTAGAAAATTAGAGAACGCAATTTTGCTAAATTACACTTAACTCATCCAGACATTTTAACTGCAAAAAATTTAAAGGAAACTCTTAAAGAATTAAGCAAACATTATCAATCTTCTGAGATATTAAATCTTAAATTAAATTCGTGATATTCACTCGTTTTTATTAATTGTTATTTTACAGAAAATAAAATAATATTTGCCATGGAATTTCCAATAATTTTCCCAAAAGAGTTCCAATATTTTCACCTTTATCCTATTGCTACTAAAGGTGACACCATTATTATACCTCAAAAACCTTTTTTTGGCTCTAAGCGACTATTCACTCCAGTATATGGATGACCCTTGCCATTAAATTGAGTTAAACTACATTTGCCCACAAGAAAAACTAGAAATTCAAATTGAAGACTGTATTAAGGCTCTTATCCGAGATGAACAAACACCCTGTACTCAAGCTCCCATTCGACACCCGTCACAAATATTTAATAAAGTCACCAACAAGTATTTGATAGTCATCACTTCCAAAGAAGTCCAATACATTACTGTTGACAAGAATGTAATTCTTCACATTCCCATAAATTGCACCATTGAAAATTCCAACTATAAATTTGGCAGCACGCAAGTGAAAATCCATGGAAAACCCAAAATGATACTTCCAAAATTGACATCATTAAAAAGTAACCGTTGGCGATAGACAACATACCCCTGAAGGACATACATAAATTACAAGATCACATCCAAGCCACGAATCAACTTTTCTTAGAAAATTTGGACGAACCAAGGACTAGGAATTGGATTCTATGGACATTTTTCTGCATCCTCATAGTATCCACTATTTCTTATAAGTTGTGGAAACGGAAGTGTTTAAGAAAACCCTCCAGAGACCAGAAACCAGAAGCAGGTCCACAGCCTTTGTCTTCCTGCGAACCCGAAGCCTTCATCTAAGGAGGGAGGATTTATAGGGAGCCTCGGCCCTACTTCAACGGGAACAGCAGCCGGACTTTGAATATGCAAGATCAGCATGTAAAAGTTTATAAATATATGTTAAATATGATAGTCAGTACTTAGTTCGGCAAATTGTAAACTTCGTTTTTATAAAAGAAATAAATGTTTTTAAAAGTATTTTTTCAAAGTCATTTGCATAATTTATATATATTTTATAAAAACATTAGAAATTAAAAATCATATATCTCTCTACTGGAAGTAGACAACTTCTTTAATTTTTATATTTATAAATGGTTAAATTGTTAATCCAATATATTAAGGAAATAATTCAAGAATAATTTAATATTTTTTGCAGATCAAATTTTATTTTCATAGCAACAATTTTAAATATTCTGAAATTTTTAACTGAAAGCGATTTAGTGATAGGAGACAGGTTAAAATTAAAATTGGTTCTAAATCATCATATAATCAGGTGGTGCCAAGAGATTCAATGATGTTTCAAAATATGAATTTGTCTGATATTAGTCTCTGGGAAAATAACTCCTAATAAGACTTTTAAGAATACATTTCTAAGTTTACAATGACAATATTATATATTATATATCAATCAAGTTATTTCCTGACTTAAAAGATTCTGTAAATGTCAAATATTTTAATTGCACAATTAATACCTCTTGTAACTCTTGTAAATAATTTATTGCTTAAAGTTGTAAACATTTTTTTCCTTATGTACCATTATGTTAAAATTAAAATTGTAAGTAACATCTTTTTTATTAAAAAATTTTTTTATATATATTATTATAAACTTAATTTAATTTGTAGTTCCCTGACGATGAAAATAAAATTTTCGAAAGCTCGGATATAACTTCAAAGAGTATACATTATTTTTCTGTTGGATTCCCAATCATTATAAACCATTGAATAGAGTTACAACAAATAATTCGCTTTTATATTGAATAAAGGTATGGGATTTTACCAATACATTACAGAATATATGGTAATAACGCTGTCCATAACTTAAAATCCTGATCCCAAACTAAAATGAAATTAGCAAAAGAATATTATAATAGACGATGTTTTTTACTAAGATGTAGAAGTATTGGTATTAATCTTAATCAAGTCACATCAGCAATTAAACCTTTAGAAAATCTAATAACTTTACAAGATTTACAATCAAGTAAAAACAATCAATATATTTATAAGTTAGGTAATAAAGTAATAAATATTTAAATTTCAAATAAGCAAAAATTAATAACTTTTTTAGAAAATAATTGAAATAAACTAAAATTAGATATATTTTCAACCACAAAGGAAACAATTTTCTAAAATTTTCCGAGTCGTCAAGAGGTTACAATTAATAGGATATTTCACAAAGTTAAAACAAATAACAAAAATAAAATACTGAAAAATAAGGAAATATAGACTAAACTAAATAAAATTGGATAAAAAATCTAACTAATATTGAAATACCTAATGATATATTATCATTTTTATAACTTGGCCCAATCCAACAATTTTAGTCTCTTATCTTAACCTAGTGACTGCCTGTGGGATGTAGTTATTGATTTAGCACTTTCTGGAGAATTTATGATATAAATTAAGTTTGGGATTTTCTGTTGAAAGCAAGTGAAAAACGAATTTGTAATTAAAATTATACAGTATAGTCCAAATGAAAGGATAAATTAATTATTTCGTAAAAATATCTATTCACTCATATCAATATGTCTAAGTAATTAATTGTTTTAATGTAACAATAAATATTATAATTAAGTACAACAAAATTTAAAGCAAGTGCTTTGTTTACCGTCAGCTAAAATATAATGCGAAAGACGAGCAGGGAACTCCTCTCGAACTTTCGCTATAACTTCCGGAGTTATTTTTGCAATCTCAATGTGTATCCGTTCTTTGATATTATTAATAGTTTGTGGTCTATTTATGTACACTTTACTTTTCAAGTATCCCCATAAAAAGCAATCGATAGGCGTTGAATCAGGTGACCTCGGTGGCCACCAATTGCTCCTCTTCGACCTATCCACCGATTTGGGAAGACATGTTTTATCTCCACAACCAATTAATATTAGTAGTTCAAATGTTTCCATTTCAGTCAGCTTCATGGTTGATAGAAAAGTCAAAAAATGTTTAATTTCGTCTACTACAATATCATTAACCACTTGACAATAACAATTATGTTGACTGTTAATAAAGGAATTTAGAGAAGGTAACTAGTTTTTTTTTTAAATGTAAAAAGTAGTTTAGACCTATTTTCATTGTCAGTGACGGCCTTTACCAAATTTATTTTTGGGTGTCAATAAATACATTATAAGAATACTTAATAAATTAAGAAATCTGTTCGAATGTCATTATTACTACTTTTGACAATAATACTTAGACATAATTGATATAGGTGAATAGATGTTTAAAATACCTTTCGATTGATGTATTGCAAGACCCACTTTTCTATTTAAAAATTTTATTGATGACGTCATCACGCTCACAGAGATGACGTCAAAAATAAAAAGTTTATCTGACGAAGCGCCCATTTAAAAATAAAAATCGACGGGTTTCAAAATAATGAATATATTCCTTTCGTTTGGATCATACTGTATATTATTTAAACATGAAGTATCGAGCCGTTTACAATTTTTTTCTAAAGAACTAGATTTTTATAAATCAAAAAATAAAAACAGGGTGTTATATCTAAAAGTCATTACTATTCGCAACATTAAAGGACATATGTGCTTATATTATCCTGACAGACCTGCCTTGCATTAACAAATTGCACTTTTAATATTACTGATGCAATCAAGTTGAAAAGAAGGAAGTAGTAACAGAATTGACAATATGGAAAACAAGATATTTCTAACATTGAACATTAACTAATACAAAAAATACTTTACTGTTATCTTAACTTCATATTCATTGGAAATTTTCGTCTAAGCAACAATTTTGCCAATTATCACTGACTTTTTTCTTGGTCACTTTCTCTTCAACTGCTGCAACATTACGGACTCGAAGAGCTTTTGGCCTTTCAATGTATTTTGACCATGCTGCCGATCAATGTTAGTCAGCCGAAAGCCATATTTTATCATTTTTATCATATTTAAAACAAATTAACTCGAAATAAACTTTGATATGTACATTGATGAAGGTCTGAAAAGTTTATTTTTTCATCCGCACTCTGTCGTCTCTTCTGTCGGCTATTGTGCTGCCAACTATAGTTCCCGCACGTTGCTTATATGGCATAACATGTACCACTGAATTTTTTTTACACTTTTTTTGAAAGATTAAAATGTCATTAAGAAAAGCTCAGGGGCGGCTAATAAAAAATGTGATTATGATTTTGGACAGGCTGGTTTGGTGAAAAACAATTTGATAGGTCCTTTTTTTATTGACGGCGCTCTTACCGGTATAAAATATCTTGATCTTCTCCAGCATCAAATTATACCTGAAATAAGCAATTTATTTCTAAATGTGAACAGGATGGCGCACTTGCACACTTTCACAGAATCGTTAAACAAACCTTTCTTCCACTTCTTTCTGCCTCATTACGGTTTGTACGTATCTCTGTCTCTTTTTCCAGTTGTTTATGTTCCCTAGCATCTACGTCAACTAATCAGACTCATTCTCAATGTTTTCTTCTCTGAAGAGCTGTTCCCTAATATCTCGCCATCCCCAACATGATGAGCTCCGGATCATCTATTATGTACTCGCAATCAATTCAGTTCTGATCCGGAATTTTGCCAAGACGGAAAACGTAGCTCCGAAAACTCCTGTGGCCACTGAGGAATTGGATTGTGTAGAAGTCTATCTCCTTATGATCACATTTCACCCACGCCTTCACATTCGGGATCAGATACTTGGGTCCATTGTCTGGTTGCTGTCCGTCCACCCTTCCCATCTCTCGTTAGATTTCTGAATAGTCCGAGTTCTCTCTCTTTTCCTGTTGGCTATTAAGCCCATACCGTTAAATCTTCCTCTTTCTCCTATTAAAAGATCAAATTGTAGAGAATAGCAGATTATCCCCACTGCTTCTATAGAATCTGTCCTATATGCCCTTGCTACTCTCAGGAGTCACTTGCGTTGCGTAGACCACAACATGTTCCTGTATTTGCTTATATTTATGGTTTTCTCCCAAACCGACGCTGCATACAGGAGCACAGATGTCACTACTCCCGCCAAGATCCTACTGTTCCAAGTACCTGGTCCTCCTATATTCGGCAGAATTCTCTCAAGTGTTGCTGCTTGCCTTCTGCGTTTTGCACATGTTCTTCTAACATGCTCATTGAATACACACTGCCGAGCATAAAACTAGGGTCACCCCGTAATTTGAAGTTACTTTAGAATTTTTTATTTTTTTCGGCTTTTTTCCGCTTATTTAGTTTACTAACTAATTGTTGGATAAAAGAAAAGTTGTTGTTTCAATAAGCATCAGCATATTTTTTGTTTATACGGTTTTATCTGTCTATTACTATTATTTGTGTCATGTTGTCATTGTAAGTGTATTGCAATGAGCATAAATCCTGTTGTTGCAGCTTTAGAAGACGGCCGCGGTTCAGCGCAAAACTGCGAGAAACATTGGCGCAAGTCTCTCGAGTCTGCAACGAGTATGGCAGCAATACGGAGAAACTGGTCTGCTCACTCGCTTTTCTGACCGCTTTCTCGTTTGTATTAATCAATTATTTAAAAAATTAATTCGATTTGTAAAAGAAAAGAAAAAGTATAAAATTTTATTATGAAAACTATAAGCTTTACAGAAAGTAGTTTAAATCAAGTATTTTTTTTTCTTAGTAACTTTATGCGAGCCGATAGCGCTTCACTCTGATGGTTCCTTGTACTATCCCACATGAAATGTAATGGGGCTACTTTTTGTTCTCCTAAAAATTATTGTCTATTGTGGTCCAATGAACAAGAGTATTCATAGCATTGTCTCGATCTTTCTGAAACAAAGCCAGCAACTGAATCATTCATTGTACTGCTCCATGATATGCACATGACATAACATAACTACAGTATGTCCAGTGAGAAAACATATAATTGAACGTAGCTGATATCTACTTAGTGTACATAATATTTCTGCTTTCTTGTCATTGGTTTAGGGCTCTACTATGAAAATTATTTCCAGTATTCGACATGCTTGTTCTATACCCATTTTTAATTGCAGACTGTGGTTATAGTAGCGGATCCTCTTTAAGCATGAATACTGCAGTACAGCTTTAAGTTGAATACTTCCTGCTATTTCATAAACATCTTGGACGGTACCTTAAGAACACTTATAACTGCATGACTTTCAATTAGTATGTTATTTCTATTTGTGTAAGACCTTAAGTTGTTAATACTAGTACAGAGTGCTATTGAGAGAAGAATAGCATCCTAGAATAAGTCTAGATTAGAATAGAACCTTGTTTTATTTGTCTCTTCTTCCTTAACCTAAAGACCTATTGTGGTTATCCTTCAGAGTATCTTGACCAGTTGAATCATTCTAATTACACTCTATAAACTGGACAAAGATTCCTCTGTATAGCTATAGGTTTCTTTATTGTTTCTTTTACTTTTAGAAACGTTAACCTTGCAAGTGATTCACAGTAGCACAGCACGTATGCATCAGTGTCCTCTTCTTCCTGGCAGAACCCACATGTAAATTCTTCTGGCCCGCCTGTGGTATTCATGTATTTGCTCCATTTTAAGTACTCTGGTTACTATTTTAACTATGCTTATATTGTGACTTAGATCTTTCGTTATTATCGGCGAGGGTCTTTTAATGAACTTTTTCATCTGTCTCTGTTCTAGTGAATTTATGCACTATTGAGGTGTATTTTGCAGCTATCCTCTAAGCAGCCCGTTAGTGACGGCTCTAGCTTCACGTTGAACAAACATACGTCACGATTAAGGTTTATAATGATATGTAATTATAAAGAAATAAAATATTTGACTGCTCTAATATTATGAAACCAACGTAAAGGGGCTTGTTGAAAATTGTTTTAATCATTTCAATAATAACCATATTTTCATCGTTGGTTGGGAGATCTGGCTTCATAGCGAGCACCCCGTTATATTTTCTATCATTTTCACATCATTTGGAAGAATGGGGAGCAGGTCTCATCATCAAAACCGTTACGCAAACGTCAAAAAACGTTTATGTTTTTTGACGTTTACGTCACGCGCGTCACGCAAAAACGTCACGCACCTGCTCCCCATTCTTTTAAACATACTATTTTGGCATGATTAAAATCATTTCCAAGCTCCTTCCAAATTCCATATGATTTTGAGTCATCGGAATAATAATTATGCCAAACTTGTATTGAAAGTTCATTAAAAATTTTATGAATTTCAAGAACTCGAGTATAAACGCTTTTATCGGCCATTGTGTCACTTTTAATATTAAAACTTTTTATTTTCATCTTATATAGATTTGATTTTGAAGAGTAACAAAAGGTTACGTGTTTGGTGCGTACACACTATGTAATGAAAGAAAGGCTGAATAAGTTGTATTTTAAAGTGTGTAAGATTCTTTATTTAAAGATATGTGTAAAAGAAATATATATATTTCTCAAAGTCAAAAGAGTGTCAAGCGCTTTCGGCAAAACAATGCCATCATCAGGACAAACTGAAAAAATAATTGATGATAGAAGATCATACATAAAGCAAACATGATACTTACAAAAGTGCAAAAAAGTAGAGAAGGTTGGTTATAAAACAAAAGTAGAGAACATCAACGCAGTAACAATACATCTTAAATTAACTTTTTTAAAAAACGACATTAATATAGTAGAAAACAGTAACATTTTTAAAAAATTTGGTTTTTAAAGGCCCAGGCCTGAAAGTTGTCCCAATAAAAGACAACAAGTGTTTTTTAAAAACATGTAAAATAAATAAAAAATTAAGATGTTTTACGTGAGAAAATTATGAACATGCGGTTTTTGACAAAGTTAGAAAAAGAGTAAGGTTATTTTTAAGTAAAGGGAAAGGTAAAAGGCCAGGACAATAAAAAGGAAGAATAGATCTGAGAGACGTTCAAATATGAAGGTGGATGTAGGAGAGAAGAATATGTTGACTAGTGGTTAATTTAAATAGGTTTTAAAAATAAAAGAAGTGATTACTTACCACACACTTACAAACTTTTGAATAATGGGTTAAATTTGTTAATATTTAGGTGAATTTGGGTGTTTAAACAGGAGGAGGAAGGTTTATTTAGTTCACGAAGGATTTCAAGATCTTCGAGAAGATCAAGTTTAAAGTTACAATTGAAGATGTTGTGTAAAATTTTAACGTTTTCAGGGGGGTTGAAATTGTGTTTGTTAAATTTTCCCCCTCCATTCACTGTTACAAAAAATACAATAAGATAACATATGTGTACCACATATGTCAGACCAAACATTATTTTAATGTTTTACATCAGAAAATTTAAAAATAATTTTTAAATCTTATTCTGTGATGAATTATGAATAGTTAACAACTTTGTAATTTTTTATTTTGACATAGGAGGTTGTTGTGGGTATAGTGGTAAATCTTTATGACTGTTAAATAATTCTTTAGGGAATACACCCAAATATGCACCTGTTTTTGGCATTTGGTATGGATCTACTTATTCAACGGGATATTCATACACATAACTATCCCGTACTTTATCAATATCATCTAATAAGTCTAGTTCAATATTAGATATTTTAAGCAAGGATCAAATGATGAGCCTGGTGTTGTAAAATAATAAAGTCATATATATTTAATCACTTCTCTCTAAAATTCTCAGAAATATATGTTAATAACAAAACGTTGGACATTGATTCTTTTAATTACTGAAAACTATTTGATATCTAGATTAGTCGGTATAAATGTAGACAACCACATAGAAACTGAAAATTATGCAGTTAAATCATAATATTTCAAGTAAATTATGATAAATATATTAATTCATTTGCAGCATTGTAATTTGCATTTCAGTTAAACAAGTCATTAAAATTCAATGAATGTAATTAACTAAGTATTATAAAAATGCAGAAATAGAGATATATTCATATGCATTTAAACGAGCAATTAATTTTTTATATAGGAATCCTATTACTTTGTTACAATTAAAGACTAATTTATTTTGAAAAATCTCTTTATAAGCATTTTATTTTCTTTAAAAATGTTTTGAAGTGTAATAATGGACGCTACTGCTTTTACTATTCTTATTTAAATTACTGATAAATTGAATTTTCCTGTAAAATGACATATGTTGTCATGAAGCAACTATTTAAGTAAGATTTTTGGTGATTATTTTAAAACTGCTCTTGATAACAAGATTTTTTAATTCATAAATTTGAAGTTAAAATATAAATGTATAAGGGAAGATAAGTTAATCATTGATTTGTCATACTCCCCAAGAGCCTGTACATTAGAATGTAAATTTGGGGATTTACCCAATAAATATATTAGAATGGCTGCTTTAGATATCTCAGAGCTAGCACTATTTGAAAAGGTAGTAAAAAATATAATTTTGATCTTGATGAAGATGAATCGAATGATGGTATTCAAACTTTACAATGTTCTCAACTTTTTTAAAAGGAAAATTTCACAAAGGTTAGATCAATAATGTGTAGAATAGTTTACTAATTCTAGTTAATTAAAAGTAAGCTGCCATTATTAACTTTTTTTCAAATATTCATATAAATTTTTTACTTTTTTTCTTTTAAAGATTATATCTTAAGAAAAAAGCGTTGGAAATTTTTCAAATGGATGTAGAAGTTGAAAAAAACGAACAAGAAAAAAAATTAATGGTTGATGCACGTTTTCAATTATTTACGAACAAATCTACAGTAAAATGTCCATATTGCAAAATATTTTTTTGCTTTTGCAATTGGTCTATAGAAGTACACAACTTTGATTTCAAATGTGATGAAATTTTACAGTCATCATAACAAATTTTATTTTTCAGTGGTTTCAACAAGTATATCTCAAAAAGAAGCGCTGAAATGGAAATATGTTAAAATTATGATTCGAAACAGACAACTTAAATTTGATTTACATTCCTGTGTAGAAGCGATGAAAAATCCTAGAGCATTAAGCAGGAATGATCTAAGACGATTATTGAAAATAAGATACCCACATTTTCCAATACCATTTGTACATGGATTTATCAAATGTTACAATTTACCCATTGAGCCTGAAGATGCTGATTACGACTCAGATGAAACCATTTGCGAAGATTAATATATATCCCTTATACTTTAATAAAATCAGAAAAAATAAAACACATTAAAGCATTTTTGTTTTTATTCTCCAATTTTCAATGAACAAGTCTTATTTTCAGTATGACGCATACAATGCTGTGTATTATTTTCAATCATAATATTTAAATTAGATATACTAGGAAAACTGAATATTTTTTGATAATTTATCCGTTTTGAAGCGGCATCGCTGGAAGAATTTTTAATACAAACAAAAGGAAAAATGAATAATTTTTTGCTATTTTATCCGATTTGAAGCGGCATCGCTGCATACATTTTTAATACAAATAAAATGATCATGTTTAGAGATATAATTACATCGATATATATTATGAAATCCATATTTTTTATTATAATTGCTATTTATACAGTGTGAATATTTTTCAAGTAAAATAATAAATAATAAAACGATTTAAATATTTTACAAAAAGTGTATTTTTCTTAAAATATATACATTATTGATAAAACGAAATTATTTTTGTTAATAATGCCTTGAGTTGACTTAGTAGGTCACCATTAGGACATGGGATATCAAGCACATTCCAATTGAAGGGTCCTGCTGCAACAAGATTTTTAGTACACTCGTTATATTTATAGTAGGTGGTGTTTTTAAAAAAGTATATGTGTCCATCAATGTACTGCAATGCTCCTGTTACATCGGATGGTAGCCCCGGGAAAATGTCTTTTATTTGCCCTCGACTCGAGACAGTTTTAAAGTTTTTGTTATATTCTATATAATTACTGTTATTATAAAAAACATATATTTTTCCATGATTGTTTTGAAACATTGTATTTATTCGTGCATTTTTAGGAACAGGTAAATTATTTTTCTCAGGTATTCGCAAACCGGGAAAATCTGCTTCATAATATTCATGAAGATCTTTATTGACTGCTATTAAATTGCCTGATGAACTTTGAAAAATTTGAGTTACAGAGTTAACTTCTTTAGGTAGATAATCATCAAGTCTTTCTGGCTGTTGAGGAATAAGCTTAGAGTTCAAGTCAATTTTCCATAAAGAATTTTTGTATATAATGTATAATCGGTAATTATTAAATTCCCCAGCCATCGCAATAAACATATATTCCGGTGTTATGTCGCATAAATTTCTCCCTTCAGGTAAATGCTCAGCGGTCCTAGATTTATTTGGAGTAGGTTGAGGTGATTCTGTAGTCCTCAACTTAGGGGGGATAGGAGCATATTTCTCTGTAGGCCCATAGAGAGCAGTAAGAGCCATTTTGTCATCTTCATCTAACTGTACGGGGATGTTGGATTGATACCACGGAAACATTATTGCTGACTGTACATCACTGTGGTAAATACCTAGGATATGTCCAATTTCATGAATTATCACCATAAGTAAACTAGATCGATCATCTGGACTTGTTCCATCCAAACTTAAATCCCATCGTTCATCAGCATCAATATGGAGTTCAATACAACCGTTTCCTTCCGGGAAATAAGCATGGGCTAGCACCTTTCCAGGACCATTAAATTTATTTGGACATTCTTGGTAACCTTTGCAATCTGCTCGAAAAAAGTGTGTTCTATGTACAACCGTTATAATTATATCAGGTAAATCAGGATGAGTTCTGCGAATTAATTCAAATTTAAACTTTGAACTGTTGCTCCATACTTCAAATGCCTTTTTAGTTACTTCAAGATATTCCTGAGTTGCTTGAGGAAAATACCATTTTAAATTAAATTTAGCCCATTTCGAATTTTTAACTCTATAAGAATGGTCATCAGTATCTTCTGCTTCACTTACAGAACATCTAGGTCTCTTAAGAAAATGTATTGTTTTCCCGTCTAATTCTCCAGTTGCAGGAATATTAACTCTTTCTTGAAAGTTTACTAAATAATCTTGAAAATTGGCCACATTATTTTCAGTTGTGTTTAGGTACCCAAAACGATGTAAATATTTCATGGCATATGATTGGTCAACAACGTCATTTTCACATAGCGCTAATGTTATAGACAATGCTAATAAAATAGGTAACATGGTCTTTACTCTTCTAGCATCAACAGAAAACTGATCTAGAATTGAAATAATGTGTTCTTTTCTACTTTTCAGATGACTGATTTAGCCATTGCGCATGCGCCTTGACATCTACAATATGTTCTCTACGTCATTCCAGCCCTTTTTCGCAATTTAATTGGATCAAAGTTAAACGTTAACACCCCTCACGGTCGACATGCTCATCTCCCTGACTCGGATATATTATCTCGAAAATGTTTTCTCAAATATTACAAACTTTAGTCCTATTATGAATTCATTTAAACAAAATTAAATATATGTAATTTGAAAGTTAACTATAATAATAAAAAATGCATAAATTATAGATATTACTCACATGCAACATTGTAACAGGTGTTGCATTTAAACGAGTAATTAAAATTAAATATATGTAATTTGCAAGTTAATTATAATAAAAATGTATAAAATATAGGATTTTAATAGATTTACTATTTAGCATAAGATTCTATACAAAGTTATCGTTTTCCCTCATAGTGGGAAATATAAATACAAGTGTGCGTGAACCTTCAATTCAATCAACCAATATGACTAGTCAAGATAGTGGTTATAGTTCTTGTGAAATTGTTTTTGAAAGTGAATCATCGTCGCCAACACCTTTCTTCACCTTCTGCAGTGTCGCTTAGTGATTGTGTTGAGAAGATCGACAAAGCTTTAATTTCATACGAGTATGCTGATAAATTGGAGCGATACCGTCTACTAGAAACGAACTTTTCTGTAAGAAATGACACACTTTTTGTATGGAATAAGTCCAGCCAGAACCTTTACTTCGACCTGGAAGAATTTCGTTTGGTACATTTGAGTGGACTACTTTTATTGAATTGTTACGGCTGATATATGATAACTTTTTTCACGAGAATCTACCATCACCTCCTGACGAATACGATCCTGTAGATTTCCCATATGGAGACTTTTGTAAAGTCAGTCAATTAGTGTATAACGATACCAAGTTTCTACTTGTAAAGAAACACGGGGTCGAGTTCTATCTGGATGAGAATGATGTTTTCGATATCCTTGAAGCAAATTGCAATTTGGTGAGCAACTACATTTCGCTGTTGAAAGACTTGAACTTTAATACATTTTACCGTAATTTAATAGCTTCTACACGAGCTTATTTTGCTGTTAATTTCAATAGTATTTGTGACATTAGTAGATTTAATACATTAATTTTAATTTGTAGTGTTATACCAAAATGTTTAGAAAAAATGTTCCACAACGGTACATGTATTACTATAAAATTATGTTATTAATGACATATATAATCATTGTTCAAATTAAATAAATGTATCAAGTCTTTTATTGAAAAACTCCTTTTTTATATTTTGCATTGTTTATAATAATTAATTCTCAAATTACATATATTTAATTTGAATAACTAAATCTTTCAGTAATTACAGTAAACACCATTAAAAGTTATAGACCCAACTTAATAAAGAGAAAAAATGAAAATGAGTTATAATAAATTGTCAAATAAATTTTTATTAAAAACTAAAAATAAGTCGTATCACCCTGTATTATTAGGCATTCTAATTATAATTTATGTATATTTCTGTTTGCATAGTTATTAGTTGATACTTATCGGTCTTTTCTAATATTTACCTACGAGGCTCCTCCAAAATTTATTCAAAATCAAAAATTTTCGAACTGTTTGTGGTTTTTAGATAAAATCACCTTGTATTATTAGGCAATATGAATATTATTTATGTATATATCTGGTTGTATAATCATTAGTTGATATGTTTCCTATTAGCGATTTACATTTATCAATGAGATGGTATGTACCGTTCAAGATTGGTTAGGTAATTATTGTTATTTAGAGCGCTATTTTTAAGTTAAACGCTAATGCCCTTACGGCAACGTCCTTTGCGCATGTTTTTCTTTAAATTTGACATCTACGTCACTTATAGATAATACCTGTTTTTTCCGCAATTCAATTGGACCAATAATAACGAAGATACGTGCTAATGCCCTTACGACAACGTCCTTTGCCCATGTTTTTCTTTAAATTTGACATCTACGTCACTTATGGATAATGCATGTTTTTTCCGCAATTCAATTGGACCAATAATAACGAAGTTAAACGCTAATGCCCTTACGACAACGTTCATTGCGCATGCTTTTCTTTAAATTTGACATCTACGTCACTTATAGATGATACCTGTCTTTTCCACAATTTAATTGGACCAATAATAACGAAGATAAGAGCTAATGCCCTTACGGCAGGAAATTTTGGGGGTCATGAAAGGTTAAGTGTGGGCTACTTGGCCATCCATAAGAATTGACTGAAAATTTGGGGGTCCTAAGATCACGTGTGGGCAACTTGGGCTTTCGGAGTGAAAATTTGGCGGTCCTAAGGGGGCGTGGCCGTCCATAAGAATTGACTGAAAAAGTTCCCATCCCAAGGTAACAAATATAACTACTTATTTAATCGCAATGGGCACAAAACTTTTTACGGTGTGTACTCTTCGGTCTGTATGACACAACTGAATTGGCGGGCAATTCTGCAGACCCAGACTTAGATCTGATTGGTTAAAAGTGATGTCAGAAAAGGCTAATCCTGAGAGTTTTGTATAGAACGTCCTCGAACATATAAGCAGTGAACCAAAGAATTGAATAATGTTTTTACTTGTTTAAAATTAGTAAAGTTTAAGCAACAATCGAAAAAATATATAGAAAATTGAAAAATATATACGCGAAAATAATACAACATATTTTTAAATGGTATTTAGGGGTGTCATTTTCAACAAAATATTCTAATAAAAATGTTTTCTAACATCATTAGTTTACCCAAAAAAATATGTGTCGTTTGGTAAACTAGTTTCAATAATTCAGTGAAAAATGGCATTTTTTTCAAATCGTCAATATCACTAGATGTTAATTAATCTAATCCACGATTTTGAGCGTTGATAATAAAAAGAATCAATTATGTTTCAAAACGAAATAAATTTTAAAATGTGTAATATTATTTACAATTTATAATTAAAAATTGTTTAATATGATGTGCTCAAAACAAAAAAATAGACGTTGTTGAAATTCTTCTAAAACGTTTTGCAACATTTCTGCCCAGATTTCATTAATTTCATGCATTATTCGATATTTTAAATCGTCAACGTCGGTTGGTTTATTCAAATAGATTTTTCATTTTAAATAACCCCACAAAAAATAATCCAGTGGAGTCATGTCCGCCATTCAATTTCATCACTACCGATTCATCGATGAGGAAAAAATAAATTTGATTAAGGTGAGCTCCTACTGTTGCTGCATAATGTGGTGTACCTTCATTTATATTAATTTCTGCGCGGTTAACGGTATCAGGAAAAAGGTTTCTTAATTCAGGTATTAAAAAATTTTGTAAAAAATCCAAGTAACTCGTTCTAGTTAAAGTTCCCTCAAAAAAATATGATCCACTAATTCTGTATTTATTATACCAGCCCAAACGTTTGACTTCTCCAATACCGACAATTTTGCTCCATGAAATTTATGTGCGAATTTTTTGCTGATATGATGGGATGTTTTTATTCATAGGAATAGGAATTGAGTTATCAAGTCTGCCAAATACACGAAGTAGACCATTTTTCAGAATAAATGGATGCAATGATTTTAAGTTTTAGACTATTTGATTTAAGCAATTTTGTCTTGAGAAAAATGTGTGCCTTGTTCAGCTTTGATTATATTTTTTAAAGCCTTTTCTAATTCCTAAGGAAATAGATTACCATGCATTTTATTTTCATTGTTTCTTGCATTACTTATAAAGCGGAATATAGAATGAACAACTCTTTGCAATTTAAAACCCTGAGGTAATATCTAATTTTAACAAAAAAGATTTGATAGATGAAGAAAAGCTAACTGTGAATCCTGATATATCTTCTAATCACCCCTTTCCAGAAAAACATTAGCAAGTGCTGTTCATACAGCTGAAACACCTCGATTATGCAATGAAGTGATAAATTTGGATAATAAAGAGGTCCTGTCATGTAGAGCCTAAAATAATATATAAAAAGAAATATACTCATCGGTAATACTGATAACATTAGAAATTGTCCATTTAAAGCTGCTAACAACTTTATAAAGAAGAGTTTCTACCACTACCACATTACTAACTTTGAACCAGGCGCCGATGCTGCAAAATTACTGAAGTATTTTCAACAATTCGCACCAAATATCCAGGTTGAGACACTAAGAGCTTGTCAACCACATCTATCCTCCATTACACTAGAAAAGAAAAAAGAATATGCTAATATAATTGAAAAATCTAAGAACAAATTTAAAACGTCTTGGAAAATTATTACTTCTATCACTACATCAGAATTTAATGAATTTTTTATTTCAATTGCTGATGCGACATATCAATCTATTGGACAATCAAACTACTAAACAAAATTAATGAACCAAAATTTTCTATTTTTACGAGTTCTATTCTAGAAGCTGATGTTCAACAAGCTATATTAAATTTAAGTAACTTATCTCTTCCAGATTTTTATAACATTAATAGTAAAATTATCAAAGAATGAATTGATAACATAGTAAGTTTGACATTTTTTTGAACAACTCAAATTATAAAAATCGTATGGTTCTACATTTATTGTGTTTATATTCAGGAAACATTTGATCTTATTTAGTTTATATTTAACAGTTATCCCGTTGTATATCCATTTCTTATGTATGTACAGTGGAACCAGAAATTCATGTTTCCGGTAATCCTGCAGGAACCCTGGGAAGGTAGCAGGCCTCAAACCAATACAAGGTAAGATCCTATACTGGCAAGCAGGCAAAAAGCCGCGAGCCTGTATAATATATAGTAAGAAAGTTAACTGTATTCTAATACCGTCGCTTTGTACAGCGGATACTGTTACAGCACTCTTAACAGCACCTACAGAGGAAGGGCCTAGAAGCTGGATAATATGCTCAGCCTATTTCCCAGGTGATGAGTCTGTCCTCCGCAGAAATTGAGTGAAATAGCCGCCTACTCATCATCAGTGCAGATGCCAATGCACATCACACGATATGGAGAAGTAGCGACATCAACGCTAGAGGTGAGTCTCTACTACAATCTATCTTAATAGAGGGTTTAATAATATCCAACACAGGTAATAAACCAACCTTCGTCACAGCCACAAGGAGAGAATTTCTAGACATAACCCTGAGTTCCAGCAGAATATGTGACAAAATATCAAACTGGCATGTATCTGAGGAACCATCGTGTTCAGATCACAGGCACATCCGATTCGCTATACTTACTACCCTTACGCTAATTACGTATAGGAACCCGAGAAACTAACTATGAAGGATTCACGCAGTCACTCAGAAGGTCACTCGGCGGGAAAAATGTCCAAATCAAAGGACCAGAAAGCCTTAAAAGGGCAGTGAATCAGGTAAGCCAGGCTATAATGGCCGCCTACCATGACAACTGCCGAGAGAAAACAATGAAACAAAGGAACAAAACAGTCTGGTGGAATAAACACTTAGAGAGACTCAAAGTTCAAATGCGAAGGCTATACAACAAAGCCAAATCCACTAACGAGTTAGCCTTATATAAAAACAAACTTACGGAGTACAATAAAGAAATCCGAAAAGCTGAAAGACAATCGTGGAAAAAGTTCTGTGGGGGGATAAATGAAACTCCCACATGTTCCAGACTCCATAAAGTCTTAGTCAAGGATAGTACTGAAAATCAAGTAGGCTTTCTCAAAAACGAGAGAGGAGTCTACACAAAAAGCCTTGAGGAAAGTCTTAAACTACTAACAGCTGAACATTTTCCGGGCTCCTCAATTCTGTCAAACTTGACGGTGGCAAATAGCTCATCAGAAAGGCCGAATTGGCCGTCCCGAGAGGACTGGAAGCTAGCCACTGAGATCACAAGAGCAGGCAGAATTAGATGGGCTATCAACAGATTTAAACCATTCAAGTCCCCAGGAGTAGATGGCATATATCCTATACTACTACAAAAAGGACTGGACATACTAATGTCAAATTTATGCCGTATTTTCAGAGCCAGTCTGGCCGATAAGTCCATCGTCTTTTCTTATGAAAACATTAGAAAGACTTGTGGACAGAGCCATAAGAGACAGGGCGCTAGTCGGAAATCCGCTCAGCCAACGTCAGTACGCGTACCAGCCAGGAAAATCCACAGAGTTAGCGCTGGACGATTTCAATAGGCTAATATCGAAGTCATTAGAGGACAAGGAAATAGCCACAGTAACATTCATAGATATCGAGGGGGCATTCAACTATGCCTCCACAGAATCTATGGTACAATCACTAACCAAAAATGGAATACCAAGTGCCATTTGTCAGTGGGTAAAAGCAAGCTTGAAAATAGGGTCATAACATCCTCCCTAGGCGAAACCACACTCACAACACTGGTAGGACGAGACTGTCCCCAGGGAGGAGTGATATCACCACTTCTATGGGCAGTTCTAGTAAACAACCTGCTAAATAAGCTAGAAATCGAAGACTTTCATTGTCTAGGGTACGCTGATGATCTAGCAATTGTCGTTAGAGGCAAATATGCTAACATAAACCTGGAGCGAACTCAGAGAGCGCTCAACATTGTTAACAAGTGATGCAATGAGGAGGAACTCACGGTAAACCCTCAAAAAACCAAAATTGTCAACTTCACACGGAGAAGAGGACTAACAGGAATGAAACCCCCAGTGCTAAATGAAACAGAAATAATGTTCGCCCAAGAGGCAAAATACTTGGGAGTCATCTTTGACCACAAGCTAACATGGAATCAACACCTCCCAAAAAGTCACACAAAAAAGCACAATTGCCCTCAACAGATACAGAAGGTTGTGTGGACAAAACTGGGGACTACAACCCAAAATGATCCTATTGCTATAAACAAGAGTCATAAGGCCTATGTTAAGCTATGGATCGGTGGTTTGGTGGCCCAAGACCCAACAGGCGGGAGCTGTAAAACTGCTCAACGGCATCCAAAGGCTAGCTTGCCTGAGTGCCACAGGAGCGATAAAAACAGCTCCAACAGGAGCCCTTGAGGTTCTGCTAAATCTATCACCATTACATATTTTTATACAAGGTGAAGCCAGAGTTGTCACCAATAGACTACTCCGAGGAACATCTCCCATAGTTAGGCGACACATGGCAATATACACAAAACTACATGAAGAGTTAAACAATAACCAAATGTTGGGGATGCCAATAGACGGCAAGTCCCCAAAATACAGCTTCGAAAAGAATTTTGAGGTAATAATTCCAGATAAAGACACCTGGGAAGAAGGACCTCCCGTACAGGCAGAAATAGCCTGGTATACAGACGACTCCAAAACCCACCATGGAGGGGGAGCGGGTATATATGGCAATAAGCCAAAGACAAGAATCTTACTGAGCTTAGGTAGATATGCAACCGTGTTTCAAGCAGAAATTACTGCAATACAGCACTGAAGCACAGAAGAGCTATCTAGGCAAGAGTTTAATAAAAAGACCATTGCTATTTACTCCGACATCAAAGCAGCGCTAAAAGCATTAAGCTCTATGCAGGTCGAATCAAGACTTGTGTGGGACTACCTTAATGCCGTGCATAACTTGGGTGGTCAAAATAAAGTGACATTAGCTTGGGTACCAGGGCATAAGGGACATGAGGGCAACGAAGAAGGGACAGGCAGGCCCGGGAGGGAGCCGCCAGGGCTATGACCGGGCCAGAACCATTCTGTGGCAACAAGGGATCTGCTAGTGCGCGACAGGAGGACGGTTAGAATAATGACCGGTCTCCTGACGGGGCACTGCAGACTAAATAAACACATGCACACAATAGGGCTGGCAGAAGAAGCTATATGCAGGTTCTGCCAGGAGGAAGAAGAAATGGCAGTACACATACTATGTTACTGCGAAGGCCTTGCAAGGTTTCTGACACTAGACGAAGAAAAGCCCTGGGCAGGCAGCTACACAGAGGAATCTCTGTCTAAATTGTGGAGTCTAATCAAAAAGACCCACCTGGACAAGTTACTCTGACTTAAGAGGATAGCCACAATAGATCTACCTAGGTCGACGTGGAAGAGGAAACATAACTCAGTATCCCAGTACATAATCTAATCTAATCCAGAAATGTAAAAATACCGGTCTAACCAATAAATAATAAACTTTTTGAATAAAGTAAAAAATTAAAAAATGATATATTTCCCCTTTAAAATTTTTTTTCACCCCCTGGTCCCATTTGTCAATAAAAATTTCTGATATATGTTGGTAGAAATTTAAAAATACCTGAAAAACTGTAATAAAGTCATTATCTTTATAACACTATAATAAACTCACTATTTTAATATAAATATATTAATTTTACTGTAATTTGTTTCACACTAATTACGGAATTATTATGTACCCCTAGTATTGAGGGGCGATTGAGACATCGTTCGTGCAACGTTGCCAGATCCACTAACCAGCGCTAGGAGCTAGGTTCTCACCCGAGCAGAAAGTTTTGAGTCGTTAGGCAATTGGGTAACCAAAAAAGATAAACTCATCTTCCTTAATGAGACTCAGTAAAAATTATCATAAAGTACGGTATAAAGGGTTTACTTTTGGTATAAAGTATGGAACCAAGTAAATATCTTTAAAACGAAATGGACGATATTTATTAAATTTTGCAAATAAGTGCAATGGGGCAAAATACAGCTGATGTACATTTTTTTGTTAATAATATACTTCTGGTTTAACTGGAAATACCCTTTTTTAATTTAAAAGAGACACCCTGCATAATTTTGAAAGATCTTGTTATTTCGAATTCGTACATACTGGGTTTAGTGTAAAAAATATGTAAAAACGACAAATACAGCACTTTAATAAACCACTTTTAAGTTTTTATACATTAGAGTAAAATACCATTTAGATAAACAAATTGATATTGTTTGTATTAATAGTAAGAAATAAACGAGTACTATCTAGTAGGTAACTGTTGCCAAACAGTCAAATTGTAATTTACGGAAATAAATTGATTGATTAAGAATGGTTCATTTAAGTGAAAAAGATCGAGTTGAAATATTAATGATGATCGTGTTAGAACTCATGAAGAAGTGTTTCATATTTTTAATGATTTGAATCCTGAACAAAATCCCGTATCACGTTCAACAGTTACTAAAACATTACAACTTTTTATTACAACTGGGATGGTCAAAAATTTGCCAAAACCTGGAAGACCGCAGACGGCAACGAACGAAACTTTTAGATAAAAGATTGTAGTTGATTTAGATGAATCACCTCAAACTTCTACCACAATTTTGGCACTAAACCATGGTATAAGTCGACGTTCTGTAGGGAAGACATTGAAAAGTGAAAACTATCATCCGTATAAAATACAATTGGTTCAAGAATTGTCAGACGATGATTTTGACCGATGACTGGAGTTTTGGGAACGACTGAAGGACATCTGTAATGTCGACGAACATTTTGTATCTAATGTAGTGTTTTCCGATGAGGCAACTTTTTGTTTCAATGGAACAGTTAATCGCCATAACTGAAGGTATTGGTCAAACCAGAATCCTCATTGGATTCCTGAAGCACATACCCAACATTTATAGACGGAAACTTGAATGGTGACCATTTTGTTTAAATTATTATTCTCATTATTATAAAGTAAATAAATTTAATGTTAATGTGTGTAATTGATAACACAGAATTTTACCAGAATCTGAAAGCTGGAAAATTACGATTACCTTCTCCAGAGAAGCCCAGGAACAATAAAAAGGTTTTTTTTTTGTTTGTTTTTGTTGGCGATGAAGCATTTCCATTACGATCAGATTTTCTAAAACCATACAGTCAGAAGCAATTAAATCATCTGTCTGGAGCACGGCGTACTGTAGAAAACGCCTTTGGAATACTAGTTGCTTGATTTCGTACATCCATTTCAATCAACTTACAGCACGTTGATAAGATTGTTTGGCATGTTGTACTTTACATAATGACTTAAGAAGAAAATGCTCACTTTCTACATTATTTTAACCACAAGTGTTTTGTCATGGCAAGAAGCTATGATGTTAATAACGGATATGTACTATTTAAAGGTATATTGTTAAATCCAAGCGCCAGTATTAGTAACACAGCAAACCAAAAACAGTGATGCATCTGCAATTGAGGTCGATCTCTGTCGTCGTTGGAAATTTAATGGCTAAGCGACTTTAAGCGAAGAAGGATAATTACGTGTCTAAATTTGTTTACCTTTACCTGCGAATGAATTTAACTTTAGGTATAAAGTATATAGTGTTTCGCAGTTTACGTTTACCTGCTTAATATTGTCTGTAGCATTTATAACATTCACTTGTATTTCAAATAATTAAAAAATAATGCATTTTGAACTCATTCGTGAAGGAAATATATATACTTACATTTCTAGAAATGTTGTGTTGTTCATCATTATTTGATGTGGTCCGAAGTATATCTTGGTCGTGGACAAATAGCAGCAAATTGTAATATCACAAGTTAGTAACATTAACATTGTCCGTCCTCATACCGGAAGTGTTTTCGGTTACTTTGTTCCATTTTTTATGAAAGTAGCCGCGCCTTGTATTAATTTTTTTCAAAACAATTTACTTAATCGCATCAGGGTTGACTTCTCTCATTTTTTTTACTAACTCCTCATATGCTTTCGTTTTTTTATTACAATCACTGTATTCTTTATTTTTTATTTGCCATAAACAAGGATAACTTCTGTAATAATCTAGAAATTCTGTAAGAAAATCTCTGGACATTATTCTTATATCACTCATACTTTAACAGTACACGGCAACAGTACTACTAAAAACATGAAACAATGCAACAAATTGTTAGTCATACACTGTCGTTCTTAACCCCACGATATTCATTGTACATGCTAAAAATCAAGAATATCTTGATTTTAGGCGGCTGGGTGGTGCATTTCAAATTTTTCGGCATACACAACACAATTTTTACTATAACCGATATCGCTCGCATTTAAGTCGTAGCGCTTTATTCCTAATGAGTGGGGCCCTTAACTACATTGACGCTCAGAGTGCAGAATCGTGGGGGGAATTTAAACATATATTTTTATTTTTAACGAAATTCCACTTTTCGTTTATTGATATCTTTAGAAATTTTTTGCAACTATAAATACCGTGAATACGGTTACAAAAATTACATATATAATTTGGGTTTGTTGCTATAAGAATTCTGGTTATTGATTTTTGATCTTTTTGTTTATTGTTTCGAAAATGATTTTTCGTATCAAGTTGCACGTGATTTTAAAAAATTCTTTAGGTCGCTTACTGTTAGAATTATAGAAGAGTTATACTTTTCCTGTCTGGAAAGGGTGTTTTCGTCTAATTTGGAATTTATAATTAAAATTAGCAAAGCATTTCATTTATCGCATGGGTGTTCTAATGATCGTAGGTGTTTGGAGGACTCATCTACCAATTTTCTAAATTTGACACAAGATTGCTTTTGAACAGATTCTAATGAAAATATTGCTTTTATGTGATTGTGAATCAGAAGTTTTTTATTGTCATATCTTTGCAGAACCGATTCTTGTGCTAGGCTGTACCCAGCTGATGAAAATTCGATAGGTTTTATATAATTGCTACTGCTTTTCTTGCAAGGAGGTCCCTAAGTAGTGATACTTTTGAATGTCCGTAATTTTTTCATTATTATGGATTCAGATGAAAAATTAGAATTGTTATGAACATTGGCTTGAAACGGTATTGTGAATAGAATTTCCATTGAACAGTTGATCAGCAAACTCATAAGAAAATTTGTTTAAAATAGTTTTAGCACCCTGTATATTATTTTAGTTTCCAATAAAGCATTTTATTACGAGTACAAAAATATAGGGTTCGAAATTTTTATTTCAATGCCAATGAGATATTAACAAAAAAGTATCTAAAAAATGGAAAAAGCTAATATCTAGTATCATTGTGGCAGTGCCAGTAGTTATTAAAATAAGTAGGTAGTGTTTGAATTCAAATGTAAAAATGCCTAATTAAATGAAAAAGAAAGAATATAAATATATTAATGATGATTGGGTATGGAGACACGAGAATTAAGTAAAAGAGAAAGAATAGAAATATTAATGATGATTGGGTATGAGGATAGGAGAAGGATGCTACAATGATTTTCATGGACTCGTAAATAACATTGTCCTTTCTTTAGATACTTTTCTGTTAATACCTTGGTTGGCACTGAAATAAACATTTCGAACCCTATATTTTTTGTACTCGTAATAAAATTATTTATTCGAAACTAAAATAATATAGAGTATTTCATTACAAATTTCAAAATCGACATTACTTCCGGTTAAACAGAAAGTTCAAAATTGTTAAAAAAATTAAACACAAATAGACAATTTACTATAATTCCTACCTACCAAATTTCATTTCGATATCTCTAACAATTCCAGATATATTTGCTTGGTTCCACACATTTGCCCATCATAGTATAATTGAACAGTAAATTTTATAGGAACCCAGTTTCATTACGTTTTTTTTCATATAATGCAACAAAAGTTTGGAAACGGTTTATTACTACAGCAAGCAAAAGAAATTTCCTTGGTCTTCACAAATATATCCACACAGCTACAGTGGTAGATCTAGTTAAATATTCACTTCAGTAAAAAAGTATCTACTGTTGGTCATATAGTCACTATCAGTTCAGGTTCAATCCTTACCACTAATTAAAAACTATTTAGAATAATACTTTGATATATAAATTTGCTTGCACCTTCATATTACATTTGCAGATGTATCATTATATTTGATTGGATAGTGGATCCTTTCTTTTGAATTTTGCATAGTTAAAAAAAGATTTTTTTTATACCACCTAAAATTTGTATATTTGCCTTCCGGCAAAACCTTTCCTGATCATAAGAAGACGGAATAGCTTTGGATTTTTAGACAAAGGAAAATTAAATATTTTTCTTCAATTTTTTTTTTAATGAATTACTGCGGAATTTGTAATTATTTTACGTAGAATATCCGTTATTTTTAATTTAAGCGTAATCCACAGAGCAGTGCGGGTTACATTTAACTTCAAATTACCTTATGATTTTTCTCATTTTGCTCATTAGTACATAAGAGTAACATTGCATACAAAAAAAATTTTACATGCGAGTAGTAATTCGACGACCATGCCTAATATTTAGAAATCTAGTATTTTAATGACCAGTGTTAAAAAAAGGAAAAATCTATTTTATGGAAAAACTTTAATTGTAATTAGGGTGGCAAACAAATATTATATTCAGGCGTCAAACAACTTCAGTATATTTATTAATAGCAAAATTTGGAATAAAAAGTTTATTGATTTACTTTAAAGAGTTCATGAAAAATAAATTTCGATTATTTAAAATAAATGAATTTAAATCCTGCATTCACAATTGGGTTTTAAAATAAGCAAAGGAAAAATATAAATCAGAGACAGAAGTCTGGAGTAGATTCATCTACTCTTTGTCTTTTACGGGCATACATCTCTTCAAAAAATTCCTTTATATCTTCCTCCCTGACAACTTTTTTATTTTCAGCGAATTTTTTTAAATATTCTCCTAATCTGTCTTTTAAGTCATTGTACCCAGCAATGCAATCTAATAGCTGAACACGATTCATTGATTTCATGAACTCTTTGTCTTGATTTTCAACTATTTCCTGAATTTTGGCCTTCCCTTTCTCTTCATAAAGATGTACAGGATCATCGTTGTCTAAGAGAAAAGCTACATTTTCGGATTCATATATTTTTAGGCACTCATCACATGTGCATAATTCTTTGCGCCAGTTTACCTAAAAAACACGTTTGTCAGAAACTCAAATTAATTTAATAACAAGTACAAACCTGCTCCCAAAATTTAGCGCATACTTTCAAAGACTTTAGCTTTGGCTTTATACAGCTAGTTAAGCTTTCAGTTTCATTATTGTCGACTTTTTCTTCAGCCTGATGATTATTTTCTTCACTTAAGACGTTTACGCTTTCATCCTCAGTGGTTCTGATGGGTTTAACCATACTAGAACCATCATAGTGCAACAAAAATTCATGTTTGGTCACACATGACTCACAAATCATTTCTAAAAAAGGAAAAAAAACAGCTTTTAAAAATGAAGAAGTAGACAGCGCTTTTCAAATGAAGAATGGCTTAAAACCAAAAAATCATTTTCACTATAGACGCCACTTATCAAACTAGCGAGTAGTCCAAGACATTAATTTAAAATAAGTAGTTTTATATAAAAAAGCAAAATTTTAAGAAATTACTCTAGTGAATATGAAAATTAAAAATTATTCAACATTAATAAAATCTGACAAGGAGTCGCAATTAATACGGCTCATTAGTGTGACGTCACAAGTCGTATTTATTTATCCTTTCTATACTAAGAGTCATTAATTTAATTGATGACGTCGTACTAATTTAGTATAACTGATTTCTCATTCGACTAAATGACATTAACTGAGCGTATTGGGCATCAATTACCATGACCATGGCCATGTTTTCCCTTAACAGACGTCACTCACAACGGGTAACGGACGACGTCAAACGTTTGAATGTTCCTATTGAATTTATATGGACTTGGTTTGATATACACGTCATTGGTAGCTACTAGCCAAAGAGGTGTGTATGAAACCAAGTCCAGAAAAGCTCATTAAGACCATTCAAATGTTCGACGTCGTCCGTTATCCGTTGCGGCTGACGTTTGTTCAGGGAATCCAAATCCTAACAAATATGGCTGTCACTACTTATAATGTAACCACTAATGCGTCGTATTAATTATAATTTGAATTACTTCCTCCTTGCCAGGATCACTGGATACCATATTAATTACAGCAACCAATTGCTTTTTTATACCTATATGTTTTTTTATCAAAGTGCAGGATCCTTCTATCACTATTTCTCTTAATAATTGCAAAAAAAGCTTTCTGTCTTAGATTAATTATTCTTCAATTAAAAATTTGTAGACTGTAACATTATATTTTAATTTTTGAGATAGACTTTGGAAATAACATACAGCGTAATGCGTAACGTGGTTCTATATCTATAGTAATTTCTCCAACGTTGCCGGGACACTGGTTTTGTATTAATGCTTGCGACATACTGCTGTCCTTAAAAGAACTTGGTTCTTCCACTTGGTACGGCGCTGTAATTGGGGTAATTATTCTTTCTGCCAGCGTACTAATGAGTGGAGGAGTTAACTGGTGCTTCATTATTTAACTAAAATTTCAGGAATACACTGAAGTTTCGAACCAATTAAAAAATGCCCTGGTGTTAATAGAGTGAAATCTTCTAGGTCGGTAGTCAGAGAACAAAAAGGTCAGGTGTTAAGAATGCCTTCTATTTCGGTAAGTACAGTGAAAAAATTTTCATAAGGCGATTTCTCAAATAACTCTTTTCAGATGAAAGTTCACGCTTTTTATGGCTTATTCCCATAACCTCCCAAAACTAGACAACTGCTGAAAAATCGCTTACAGCACGCATACGACTGCAAAGGAAAAAATCAATCAAAAATAATCAGACAGTATTAACAAACATGATGTTCCTTCTAATTCATAATGTATTAAAACATGAAAAGTGGCATCCCATTAAGGTGTACTTTGTACGAGAACTATCAGATGACGACCCGGATCATAGAATGGAATTTAGCGAAACTTTGATGGATAAGTGTAGGAACGATCCACTTTTCGCAAAAAACGTTATTTTTTTCTGATGAATGCAAATTTACATTAAACGGTGAAGTCAACAGACAGAATTGTAGATATTGGGCAAAGGAAAATCCTAAATGGATGAGAGAACATGACACTCAATATCCACAGAAAATTAATGTTTAGGCAGGAATTGTTCGAAATAAAATCATTGGACCCTATTTTTTTTGACGGAACTGTAAACGGGCCAACTTATCTGTAATTTTTAGTGCATTTTTTTATTCCAACTTTAATGAATTTATTCCCTAGTGCAAACATTTCCGGAAATATCGATGAAAGTCTATGGTATCAAGAAGATGGGACGCCGCCATATTATGCAGCCGCCGTTCGAACATAACTTGACGAAGTTTTCACATTAAAAAGTTTTGGAAGACTGTGGAAATTCAAGATAAATATTATTCATCTTTTCATATTTATTATGAATAATTTCTATAAAGTAATAGTTGAAACAATTAATTTAATAAAAAATGTGTTTCTATATTTTAAACTACTTGGTATAACATTGCAAAAACCTATATTACAGAAAGTAGAAAATTAAGAATCCAAAAATGTAAAAATATATAGGGTGTTCCATTAAAAAAAGATAAGTTTGTTTCGCCCTGTTAATATAGGCAGCCCTGTAAATTTGAAAATATTTTGAAAATATGGTCCGACCTATATCTCAACTTCTAACTAAAGTTTTTTTCGTATCTCTTATGACAAATGATATATACAGAAATATTTTTCTTGTTGTTGTTATTAATTGCTTATTAAATAAATTCCTTCAGATACTGAACAACCTTTTTTAAGTTGAGTTTTGAAAGTATTATAACAAGAGATATTTTTAATACATTCAAAAATGATAGATTTTAGGAGCTAGAAAATAATATGTGTTTGTTGCAACGGGAGGTAGTGTATCCAACATTCTGGTGTAAGTATAATTTTTTGTTATTTTTAGATTACCTATAAAGTCTATAAAGACGTAAAGAAGCATTTATAGACAAAGCAAATGCCTAATATTGAAAATATAGATGTTTGGAACAATGTCTCACTCAATTATAAACGAATATTAGGATAAATAAATATTAAGACTCATATTTTTAAATGATTAAAATGTCATTATAGCATTCACTAAATTCACTGCATGATATAATTCTATTGGTTAATTGTGATTTTCTTAAGGCAAAATCAATACTTCTTAGATGTTAGGTATCTAGGCATTGCTTAAGAACCCTAAATCTTAATGAAACTTATCATAGACGCAGAAGTGGTGGGCATAAAGTAAAACAAGACTAATGGCAGTTTTTAGCTTACCCCTTAAGTCAGTTTCGTACTTCACTAAAATTGCAGGAACTTTTACTTATTTTGACATTGTTAAAGAGGTTTAAATTTTGCAGTTTAGTCCATAATAACGAGGACATATCTTATACATTAACTTATGACACAAATATTACAAATATATTTAGTGTCAACACAGCATTTGAAAATTATTTTAACCCTATAAATATTGAATGGAATATGTTAAATCCTAATTGAAATTGTTTTGAAAAATTTATTATAATTATATATAGAATATTTATTAAGCTAAATTCAATAATTAATTACAAATGTCTTTAATGATAAATTTGGAAGATCATTATTTATGATTAAACGCTCATACTTTACAGATGTGAACTAGGATCAGAATAAACAATGAACCTTGAATATAGATTTCTAAGAAATCAATGGTTTGAACATTTGTGAAAGAAACAGTGAATATAATTGAGAAATAGCAGTTTCCAAACTTTCCAGCTTTAGGGCCATACTGATTACTCCAGTAAGTTCCAAGAGCCAAAACCGTTTTAATTTTCTGGACATTGGTTCAACTTATCACAGCAACAATAACAACAATAAGCCATTAGCTGTGGCGGGTCGGATTAATGACACTGGGGGGGCCGGATTTGCTTCACGGACTGTAGTTTGGAGACCCCTGGTCTAAGCTATTCATACTTTTCATATCAGACAACAAGTTCAGCACATCATGAAATCATATCACCAGATTTCAAATATGTAATAAAATAATAACTTTAAAGTGCCATATATTTTTTAAACATCTTGTTTAGTGTAAAGTACTTTTAATCTATACCCACTCTTCACCTATATAATAATGCTTTAAAAAACTAAAACTAATAATATATCCTTTTAGGCATAACACACATAACATAACAACCCGTTTAAAAAAATGTGTCTTGCTTAAAAGATTTTTAATTAAAAGGCTATATAGTATAATTTACACTAAGCTATGTACCTGAAAAATTATCAGATGGGACTTCAGTTCCAAGGTGTCTAGTATGATACCAATCCTCGCAAATAATGCACTGAATCATCTCATCAGGCACGGGATCCTCCATGTCTGGAAATGGACGATGACAGACACAATACAAACCAGAAAAATTTTGATTGTAGGTGTTCAGATCATTTTTTTCGCATTTTTCATTATATAAGTTGCACTGAACATCTACAAATTTGGAGTTTCCACAATCACAGCGAAAATTTCTTTTGGTATATAGTTCTACCAAATCATGGCCTTCATGGCAATGGTAACTGCAAGCCAAACATACACCACCACCTTTTTGATGATCTGCCTTAGCCTCTGGGATACACGTTAAGCAAGAGTACAAAGCCTGTCTCTTAAGATATCCCTGCCAACAAATAAAATTACTTAAGTAACCACATAGCTTGGTTCATAATTTAATTTTTATAAATGTATACTATAATATAATAAATAGTAAAGTAAATAGAAAGATAAGAACTCAGTCATATAAATGAAAAATTTATGTTTAGCCATGTCAGTTTTACACACCAGAGGTTGGAATGTCTTCAATATGGGATAGTGTGAATCACTTTTTTATACAATTCATGCATTATCTTTTTAGGTAAATGTTATCCCTTCCACTAAACCACTATAATTCTAATTATTCGACTTACATCAATATAAGAACATGTCTTATCGTTTGATGCACCCAGTACAGCTGCCGTATTTTCAATTAACTCGTTTTCTATTTCCAATACATCTCTTAAGGACACAATAGAATGATCATTTTCTTCATCGATTTCTAAGCTATTATCCTTGGTATTATCGTCCGACATTCTTTAAAATCTTCACAAATACAAATGTTTGAAGTAGAAGCGTACAAAATGGAAAGCAGATCAACACCAGAGGTAGTCTCAAAATGGCGGGAAAACGTTAAGAAATAAACATAGATTTTTTATTTAGCCGGGTTCTGCATCGCAGTTTCTGCTCAAAGATAATTGACAATAAGTGTCCTTTCAAAATTTGATAGATAGACGAACGGTAAGATCATTTTAGTACTGTTACTACTCTGAGGGGGCGCTGAAGGTCATATTACAAACCGTAATAATACAAGTAGGAAAAAAGATAAAGTAACATGACAATACAATTCTAATACAAACACTAAAACATATCTCCCGTCCTTTGATTATACATTAGATATGTTATTGGATTGAATGTTATTAAATGAAAACTTTGAAGGGCCGGTTCCGAAATATGAACTACCTCTTGCTCAAAGCAATTTGTCCCTATCTCGCATATTTAGTATTTTCTTAGGCTTTCCCTTGTTGTGCTAGTCTTGTTTATTTTTTTCCCCATATTTTATACTATTTGTTTTTAGGTTTGCTTGAAATGGAGATGAATGTTAGCACTCGTAAAGGGATGAGACTTTTGTCGGTTTGGAGGTGGTTATCAAGTATTATATAAAGGATGGATGCCACCAATAGGAAAAGTAATAAGTATGATACATAATTGAAAAGGTTATTTTATGCACAATTAATCAATACGATTGTTCTTTGCTTTCTTTTTAATTTTTCCGCCCTCTTGCGGGAACAAAAACTGTTACGTATTCCAACGTGTGACACTTCATTCGAAAGCTAAAATTCAATGCATAACATAGCAAAAATGTAATTGAAGTAAATAAGCATAACGTAACATAAGATTGTTGGTATTAAAGTTAAGATTAAATCAATTTAATTTTCATCGCAATCAACTAAAATAATAAAATTATGCTACGTAGTAAATTATTTGTAAAATTAGCTTTCAAATGAAGTGTCACACGTTGGGATACGTAACAATTTTTGTTCTCGCTAAAATCAAAAAGAAAGCAAAGAACAATCATATTGCTGAATTATCCATAAAATTACCTTATCATATTTAGTACTTTCCCTATTTAAATGATATTGGTTATCATATTTGTGGGAGCGAAATGACATATGACAGTTGAGGATATGTTAGATAAATGACGAGCGTCTCGCGACAGTATTAATTTTGGCTGCCGGCTGCGGGCATCGGCGATGATACGCATGCGCAAGCAGAAAGTTGTCATTTGTCATCAGCCACGGCCATGGGCCATGCTTCAGCTTTCACTCTCTGAGCATTCAGCTTTGTTTTGACACGTTTTGATTCCGAAATTCAAGACAAATAAATAGAGAACACTAACAAAAATGAAGGTGAAGTGCGAAGAATGTGCGAGTGAGTTCACTCAAAGAAAGAGTTTGTATTTACATGTGAGAAAATTTCACAACAGAGAACCAATTGCCTTAAAAAAAGACCCAGTCCCAGTAGTGAAGTGTGACGAATGTGCAACTGACTTTAGCAATAAGAAAAATATGTATGCACATGTAAGAAAATTCCACAATAGAGAACCAATTTTCTTAAAAAAAAACCCTGTAGTAAAGTGCGACGAGTGTGCAACTAACTTCAGTAGTAGAAAAAATATGTATGCACATGTAAGAATAAAGAACAAATTGCTTCAAAAAAGAACCCAGACTTTGAGTGTAGTGTTTGCAACAAACTTTTTTCCTCCAAACTTTCTTTACGTAACCATGAAATTAGTGGACATCCAAGCAAAATAGACCATAACTATACAAGGCTTTCCTGTAAAAAATCGAGATTGCTCTGCCCTCAAGAGTCATGTGTTAAAACATTTTTAAATTACAAGAGTTTAATAAGACACCTCAATATGCATAATATATATGTTGAGATGGAAGACCATGAATTTACTTCTCTAGAAGGTACGTTAAAATTTAAAATGAACATAGCTGAAACATACTTATATAATTTTTTTTTCTAGCTTTTCAGACATGGAAGGACAATATTCAACAAAAGGAAATGTCATTTCATACACGTGATTCTGCCCCAAAGAAATTATTAACTATTGAAGCCTGGAATTTATTTTATAATTGTCACCGCTCATATTTGTATGTTAGTAAAGGTAAAAATATCAGGTCCTTAAAGTCAGTAGGTTCAAATAAAATAGGGAAAGCTTGTCCATCGAGAATGAAAGTAACTATGATGGGAAATTTAAATCAGCCTTCTTCGATTAAAGTTAAATATTGGAAAACACATATTGGTCATGAGTTACAATTAGGACATGTTTCTTTGGACGATAAAACAAGAGCCGAAATAGCAGGTACTTTTTTTCATCGTTTGTTTTGTAAACATATACATGCTTGTGCAAGAGAATATTTTGAAAACAGCAGTAGTAACATAAAACCAAAAAATTTTGAGGAAAGTGATGAAGTTTCAAGATTACTTGACTTATCTCAAAATGCTGTTCCAAAAATATCAATAAATGAAACTTTGATAAAAAAATTTGATTTAATTAAAGGGTTACTCAACAAAGTTGGTGAAATATCAACAGAAGATTTCCATAAATTGGACAGGCTTGCAGATAATACTATAAGTGTACTAAATAAACAAGACACTGTTAAACTTACATTGACCAAGAAAATCAATGTGCAACAAAAAATAGAAACACAATCTCGTTTTTATTCTACGAAATCAAAGAAAAAAAAAACTGACATTGAACTCAGCAAACCTTCGAGATTTGAAGAAATAGTGATTAAGGATGGACTAAATAATTCCGCAGAAATTTTAAATATCCACAGTAGTATTGATCACACTTACTAATACTTTTTATTATAGCATTTATATTTTTTAGAAAATTTGTTAATCTCTATGTAAAAATAAATAAACGAATGAAAAACATTGTATTCTAATATTTTTTGTACCTATCTAATATTTCATTGTATAATGCGTGTATATGGATTAAACTATATTATTCAACGAGCATATAATTATAGCTATTATTCACAAGGGTTTACTACACGAGCTTTAGGTGAGTGTCCTTATCACCTGTGTGAATATATAATAGCTATTATAAGCGAGTAGAATACTATACTTGGTCCGTGACTGTTAGGTATTTATGCAAACACTTTTGATTAACTAATAATTACAATAACAACATTATTATTATTTATATTATGTTGATAGTTCTGTAAAATACAGCAACTTAACATATTCCAAAAACCATGGCCACATACTTTTTTTTGATTTTTCTGGCAATAAATTCGGAACCGGTATAAAAATAATATAAAAAATGTGTTGTAGAAGGTTAGTTGAAAATATCCGAGTCAACCGGAAAAGGATTAAAGACATTCATTTTCTTTTAGTTTTTAGTAAATTAATTCATAAAATATTCTCCAGTCGCGCCTAGCCTTTATATGGTCGTTTACGATATACAACGTCCTATGAATATTTGAAAGTTTATAGTTGGTAAATATCTGCTTGCGCATGCGGCTGATCGCCAATCATTCTTCGCACTTCACCTTCATTTTTGATAGTGTTCTCTATTTATTTGTCTTGAATTTCGGAATCAAAACGTGTCAAAACAAAGGAAGCATGGCCGTGGCTGATGACAAATGACAACTTTCTGCTTGCGCATGCGTATCATCGCCGATGCCCGCAGCCGGCAGCCAAAATTAATATTGTCGCGAGACGCTCGTGATAAATGTCCCACTCGATTTAGAAATTATTAATTATTATAATAATATTTTTACGTAAATAAATATACAAAACCAATACTTATATTTTATTTCTAAATACATTAAAAATGATTGACGGCAATGTTTGGCTCTAACTGACTTCCAGCTAGATCAGGATCTTCTGGCACGATTTTGGTCAATTTGATCAGGATCGACAGCATAGCTACAAAAATCTATAGCTCCATATCATTTGGTGGTTCTGGAATATTATTTTCTATGCACATTTGCTTATTTAATATAAACAATTTTATGAATTTATTGTCCGATAATTATTCAAATGGATTTAATCTCGGTAAAAACTTCACACCTTATATTAATTTCCTCTTCTGCATCATCTATGTCAGCTTATATTGTGTCAAACAGCAATATTGTCCTCATTTAAATGAAACTCAATATCCCTATCAGAAAAAATTGCGATATAGATTTTTAGTTTAATTTAATTTTTAATATATTTATTCCATCCCTTGCTATCTTATCAAACAATTTCTAATTTAAAATTTTATTTCCAACTTACTAAACTTTTGTATATTTTATAAATACTATTTGATTGAATTTTTAATATTTATTTTATAATATACTATTGTAAAATTACAGAATTCATATATTATGTATATATCGCATCATCTTCTGTATCTGTATCTCTTAAAATGAAACCATAATTGAAATATGTTATTATGAAATTGACATCTGAATCCTCTTTTATAAGAATATTCCCATTCTCTGTTAACAATCTTAAAAGCAATGTCTTCATAAGGAGGTCCAGCATGAAATCTTAATATAGCAAATTCTCTATTTTCAGGACAGGGTGTTACATAATACTCAGGAGTACTTCCTTTATCAATTAAGTCTGGATAAAATATATTAAATTTATATCCCTGTACAATTTTTGGTGGTGGATTATCCATATCATAATGAGTTTGATTATATTTATTCCATTCAAAGCCTGTATGTACTCTATTAAAATATCTAGGCTTTCTTGGGCGATACTTATCTGACCAAAGATACACTTGATTATCTAAAGCCTGTTCTACGGAAAATTGGGCTTCATCTGCATCCATCCCTTTTCTCGCTTCTTTCTGTAGCATTAATTCTTCATTTGTTATTACATTTTCAATTTTCTTCCCCTGTCCTACAACTTGGGTTCTGGTAAACTCCAATCTCTTCCGGTCATCTTCTTCTGTTACTACAATTGTTCCAGGTTCTAGGACATCTGTAGATAAAAATTTAGGACTATAACAACCAACTTGGTAAGCCAAAAAACACTCATTTAACCAAATATTAGCGTCATCTAAAGCTACTTCATTACTGTCTTCACTTGAATGATGAACATTCACATGTTTTACATCATTTTGGTCTGAAGTTGTTTCTTCAGTTTCACTAGACACAATCTCACTAGGAGCCAATTTGAAATTTGCTTGTTCAGCTTTTAAAAGTTGCAATTTTCTTCTCAAACTTTCTTGATGTCTATCACGTAATCTAGCTCTAGCCATATGAGCTTTTAATTGAGATAAAAGAGACTCCCAATAACCAATATCTATTCCATCAGCTTTTCCATTAATTTTCTTTTCAATTTGTTTTTCCAAAGTAGCTAGTTGTGTCGCTGTTTTACCCTTAAATACTGAAGTTATATCAGTTGCCACAGACTGATGTATTCCCTCTCTCCTGTTTAACCCTAATTCAAAATCGTTTTGTCTTTCTATTTTTCTTAATTTTTGAAGTTCATCTTCAACAATAACAGTTATATCATTCCAATAATCTAAATTTTTACCTCTTTCTAATTCTTTGTACACTTTAATATCTTCCACAAGATCTTCTAAATCTTTAATTTGTAATCCATTGAGGTAAGTATAGGGTTCATGCATTTCTACTGCATCAACTTCCTCTTCAGCACTTATATATTTTGCTAGTAAATCAATAGGTTTAGCTCTAGCATCCTGTATTCTTATGTGAGATCGTAACCGAGCTTGTTCTAAATGAAATTTATCTTCTTGCCTTTCCCATTCCTCAAACTGAGCTGCCTCTTTACTTCTTTGCAACATTTGATTTTCGTCTTCCCTCTTTTGCCTTTCTAATTCACGTTCTAATCTTCGCTTTTTCACTTTTTCCAGTTCTCTCTTATTTTCTTCCTGTTTTAGTCTATTTCTAGCTTCAATTTCTTCCTGACTGACGTTATTAATACCTTCTTTAGTCAATTTTTTGTTCCAAACAAATGTATCCAGTAAATTACCATCTCCAAATGGATTATCACTATTGGTATAGTGTAAATATTCATTATCCCATCCCATCCTTTCTTTTCTTGCCCTTTCTTTAGTTTGTTTTTTTATCAATCTTCTTAATCTTTTTTCTTCTGCAGTTTCTGAAGCTTTAATAAGTTGTTTTTCTTTCATTTTTTCTTCTAGTATTCTTAAACGTTCTTTTGAAAGCTTTTTCAACAATTCAGTTGATTCATCAGAACTTTCACTGTGTGAGCTAGAATTGCTTGAAGAAGATCTGGATTGCCTTTTGTTCGACTTTCTAGATTTTTCATGCTTTTTACTTTCATATTGCCCTTTTGAAGATTTGTCTGTATTTCTCATATAATGGTCAGAATCACAAGAACGCGACGTTCTTTTTTTTTCTCTCTCCAAATCTTTATATTTAGATGTTGAGGCCATAATTTTACATTATTAAACCACTATTATGTCAAGTAAATCTGTCATAAGTTACCTCAAAGTCAATTGGGAACAGTAGATTTCGTTAGAGGGCGCTGTCATCAATCTTCAAAGTAGCAAAACAATATCATGCTGTTCATTACAAAACAGTAAAGGTAAAATAAGTACAAACAAATTTACACAATGAAACCTCAAATACAACTTCAGCATATTAGCAAAACTATGATTTATATTAATTTATTTTAATGCTTTAAGGGTTTCACTTGTTTCCACCAGAGGTCGTTTAGAATTATACTACGACCAACAAAGGTGACAACCTTCATGTTCCATCCAACTCTGCTTCTTATTCCGCTATATTTAATAGCAAGAGGCAGGTCGCGAATTCAGAAGAATGAATCTAGTGAATATTTCTACGTATAAATGGTAGCAAATTTGTGGTTCTTTAAAAACTGCAAAGAGAATCGACATATATTTAAATCGAATTAATTATATTAAAAATCGAGAAGTTTCCGATTTTTGTATTCGAAATCAAGAATTAAGAATCATTAATCATAAATGTTCCTATATACAAAAATAATGAATGTAATTTTTATTTGTCTATGTTAATTTATTTTTGAAAGAACAACTTAATGAAGTTTTTAATAATTAATGTAATATCCTCAAGTATTAATTTTTATTCACATCGAAAGTTTTATGTAATAAGACTTTGTAGAACAAATGGATTGGAATATTCAACATGATAGGTTAGAAACAACTTCTCTATGGAATTCAACTGGAGATTTTAGTAGAAATATTTTAGAAATGAATAATGAAAATTTGGTATTCCAACAAAATGATTTGTTTCCTTCTGCATTTCCGGTTATGGCAGACATAAGAAGACAAGGAAAATTGTGTGATGTTGTACTTAAAGTGAATATTTCCATTGTACTGTATCTAAAAGATTAAAATATATTTTGTTTTAGGTTGAAGGTCAATATTTTAGTGCACACAAAATAGTTTTAGCCTCCACCATTCCATATTTTCAGGCTATGTTTATGAATGACATGATTGAATCAAGAAATAAGGAAATTGAAATAAAGTGTATTGATGCAATGTATGTTTTTGAAATATAGACATACACCTATATTTTATTTATAAGAAATCACTTTTTACTCGATTGTTCCAGGGCTCTTGAAGCATTGGTAAATTTTGCTTATACTGGAAAAGTAACATTAGACAAAAATAATGTACAGAGTATTATGATAGGAGCATCTTATTTACAATTAAGTAAAGTTAGAGATGCATGCGCCAACTATTTATTACAAAGGTAAATAACTTTTATAGCTTGGAATTGGTAACCCTTAGATTTAAGTTTGAAGACTAGTAACACTAACTGAATAAAATAGACTTCCTCACTTAAACCTCAACCTTTATTTAGACCAAATATTCCTTAATAAAATATTGCTGTGGAATGAGATAAAGGACGTTAAAGTTGAATTTGTTTTCCCTTTTTTCTGATAATGACAGTATATTTATCAATTATCGATATCAATACAGAAGCATAGCTTTGGACAAGGAATATTATTTTATGTATTATTTCACATTTTGTTACAGGGGGCGCCACGTGAATGATTCCTGATGGTGGAATTAATTTTTTGACGAACATTTTTAGTGATTTTGATTATAAAATATGATGTAAACATAATTTCTACGTAATATTGGTACTTTTGTTTAAACACGATAATTTCACCAATTTTCGAGAAAAACGCAATTGAACACTTCAGAGTCACAGAAGGGGAGCAAACTTAAATTAAATGTTCTACGTGGCTTACTCCGACTTCTATGCCTTTTCTAATTCTTATAATAACGGACTTTTGGATGTCAAAGAAAACATTATTCTGTCCCCTTATAAAATTAGCCGCATTTTGTATTTTCCTCCAGAGTTCGTCTTGTACATGTCCCCAAACATAAATTTTAAGAGGGTTATAATCAGGACTTCTTGGTGGCCATTCAAAATTACTTCCTCTGCCAATCCATCCTTGAGGAAATATTCCGCTTGTATGATTTCTAACAACTAATGGGAAATGGGGTGGAGCTCCATTCTACACAAACCACAATTTCTTTCTTACATCTAGTGATATATCATCCAAAATATCACTAAAAGTATTTTATAAAAAGAATAAATAAGAATCTCCATCTAAATTTGGAGGAAGAACATATGGCCCTAGTAGTTGGCCGCCTATAATGCCACACTAAATATTCAATTTAAACTCATGCTGAAAATGTCTTTCTTTAACAGCATGCGGATTTTCTTCTTTCCAGTAATGAGTGTCTCGCCAATTAAAAATCCAGTTGACATGAACTTACTTCAGGATTTTCATCTACTCGAACAATTCATAACTTCTGGCTGTAATGCGACTGCAACAATTTTCTTGTGCTTATACACAAACTATATCCCGCATTTCTTCATTCGTAAAATGATTGCGATGAAGCATTTCAATCAAAAAAGCTTTAAAAAATGCAACAATACACTATAATCTCACAGCAAAAATAATTCACTGACAAGAAATGACATTTACCAGAAACAATTATCTGACAGTCCAAAGCATGCTTTTCATAAATGAAATAATATTTAAAATCCCCTTATGTGACTCTGAACTGTTCAATTGCGTTTTTCTCGAAAAGGGGTGAAATGATCGTGTTTAAACAAAAGTACCAATATTACTAGAAATGATATTTACATCATATTTTCTAATTAAAATCACTATAAAGTCAAAAAAAGCTACCTCTTGCATCATCAGGAATCATTCACGTGCCGCCCCCTGCAACAAAAATAATACATAAAATAATTTTCCTTGTCCAAAGCTATACCTCTTTATAATTGATAAATATACTGTCATTATCAGAAAAAAACGAAAAAAAAATTCAACTTTTACGCCCTATATCTTATTCCATAGCAATATTTTATTAAGGTATATTTGCTCCTGTCGCCATATTTTGGTCCAAATAACCTGCCTAATAAGTTTTGGAGGTCCGGCCGAATATATATATATATACACAGGGTAACGCATTAGTATGGCAAATCTCGATTAGTCCGCTATTATTGAAGTTACGAAAAAAACTTTTTACAGAAAGTATAGGCAATCTTGAGATACGCATTTTAAAATTAGTCCCAAATATACAGGAACTCAGTGCAACAGTGCAAGACCAAAGTTATGTTTTTTAAATGGAATATCCAGTATGTTTTTACATGTTTATAAACCTCTTGCCGAGCTAATTTCAACGATATATCACACTTCATGTCTATTATGTTTAATAAAGGATCTACAGCCACCTGAAAATCACATTTTTTTAAATTTAAATATCTATCAACCAAACCGTTGAAAATCAATAACAAAGCTTTACAAAAAATATTTGATACAGAGTGATTAAAAATCGGATGGGATTTCAAATTTGCGATTAATTTTAAAATGTGATCCCAAGACTGCCTACACTTTTTGTAAATACTTTTTTTTCGTAACTTTAATAATAGCGAACGAAACGAGCTTTGTCATACTAATGCGTCACTCTATATATATATATAAATACAGGATGCGGTAGATAAACCGTCGGTTAGACGGATCTTGAGAACTACAAGTAGATGAAAATTTACATGTAGGGATTTTGAATGATGGACTATTTAATGAAAATAAGGTCACGGTTCTGTCATTTCCGGTTATACCGGACGTTGGTTATAACTTCGTTTTTATAAACCTCTGCCGAGATGATTTCAACGATGCATCACACTTGATGTTTATTATGTTTAATAAAGAAACTACAGCCACCTGAATATCACATTTATTTTAATTATGCCATAACATAGAACTTGAAAAGTTAGGATAAGGACATGCGAGCCGTTTTTATTGATTTTCAACGGTTTCAAGTGTCATACATCGTTGAAATCAGCTCGGCAAGATGTTTATAAATATGTAAAAATATACAGGGTATCCCATCTACAAAAACGAAGTTATGATCAAGTTCCGGTATAACCGGAAGTGACAAAAGGATGACAATATTTTCATTAAATTTTCAGTTTTCATCTACTTGCACTTCTCGAGATCCGTCTAATCGACGGTTTATCAGCCGCACCCTGTATATATACCAGCCCTAACAACTAATCCTTCAAACCCACAAAATTTTTTTAAAAACATTAATTTACACATATTAAATGATTAATTTAAAGAACTACATTAGCAATATATTAAAAGTATATCATTTATAATAAATATTTTAATGGTTTGCTTTCTCTACACATTGAAATACACAGTGGACGAATAAATAAACTAAAATATTCCACAACTAAATGTTCGGATTTATGTAGTTACCGCGTATAAAATAAATAACTTTGACATTTACGTATCATAAGTTGTTAGTTACGTGATAGTTATTTGTTAGAAAAGGTTTTGTCTAAAATGTTGTTAAATTTAGTCAAAAATGGCCTGAAGAATTGCGACAGATGTACAAATTGTTACATTGGTAATCAAATATTTGAAACATAAAATAGGAATTCCTATTTTAAAAAAAATCTACTTCTACTGTATAACATTAAAAATATTGTCAGGGCAAAAAAATACGTGAAATTGCGGATGAATTAGATTTGGCTATGTTGACATTTGGGGACACACTTAGGCACTATCGTGAGAGTTGAAATGTTCCACCTAGGGGCAAATGTTCGGGTAGACCGCGAATTGTGTCTGATAAGGATTGACGATTACTAGTAAAAATTTGTAAACTGGGTCGTCGTAACACTTTAAGGGCCATCACAGCACACGGGAATGCAGAAACAGGAAAGACTTTATTGAGAGAGTGCTATAGAAAATGGATACACAAATCAGGACTTAGTTTTTATAAGGTCGGTTGGAAAGTTTTTATTAAATTCATGATTTTCCATTATTCGTAATATCTTAAGCGAAAAAAAACCTCTGCTAACAGAGAAGCAGAAAATAAGTCAGCTCAATTGGGAAAAATCGAAGATGTTATGGACTCTTGAAGACTGGTCCAAAGTCATATTTTGTAATTAGTCGAAGTTTGACGTGTGCGTGGGAGATTTTCGTAAACGAGTTATTAGAATTGCAAAAGAAGCCTTTAATAAAGAATACCTCAAAAGGACAGAAAAAGTTCCTAAATGCGTTATCATTTGGGGATGTATGTCCGCAGTGGGTCTAGGAAGATAGGTTGCAGAAGACACAATTGTTATTATATTAGCAAAATATCAAGTAATTTTAACAAATACTCTTGTACCAAGTGCGAAAGATCTTAATCCGGACATGAATTTTATATTTTAACAGAACGGTGCCTGCATGCCATACGGCAAAAACTACTAATAAATAGTTTGGGGTCAATAATATCAAGGCCCTCTCATGGCCTTCGAACAGCCCCGACCTTAATGTTATCGAGACATTGTCGCATAAAATGAAACAAAAATCCCTAAAAAACTGTTGCTGATTTGAAGATGAAATTGGCTGAATTATGGCAAAGTTTCGACCCTGACGTATGTCAGTCATTGATAAAAAAAATAAAAATTTTTGTTTTATTTATTCGCCCACAGTGTATTACAATATGTATAGAAACCAGAATATTAAAATATTTATTATTAATGAAAGCCTTTATATTTAAATTTAATAATTTAGTCCGTGTAAATTAACGTTTTCAATAAATTTTTGTTTGTTCAAAACATTTAGTTGTTAGGATTCGTACTATTCTTGGATTATAGATTTGTTTTTATCTTTGTTTTCTAGGACTATCTAATCCTTACCTTTATATTTTTATGATTTTAGGTTAAAAATTAAAGCATGATGTGTGTATTTTTTATTTTTTTGCATTAGGCATTCAGTACTTGTAAGTGTGGTCTCCAGTCTTTATTTAACCGAAAGGACTAGAAAGCCCAAGACACCAAAGTCATATATACATTTTTTTTCTCTAATTATTAGGGTGCCAGCAAAAAAGGCAAAGTTATCTTTTTATATTTATTTCCAAGCTTTCGGAATTGTTTAATTCCATCTTCAGGGAAAAACTAAAAATAGAAAATATTTGACAATATTAATTTTGACAATTTAAAATATACTAAAATTAAAAGTCACCATAACTATAGTAACAAGTAGTAAAACAAAGTATTGAAAACAGACTAAAATTCATTATAATCATTATCATTATAATTCATTAAGTGATTTTGACTACATACGTGTTTTGTTAAAGCACATATTTCAGGGTATATTCCAGAATCACTTTTATGAGAAATTTAAAATGCGAGACGTTTGAACTATATAATTTTAATTATAATTATTATAAGGAATTTTAATTTTAGTGTATTTTATATTATCAAATATTTTCTACAAATTTACATTTTATTAATTGATCATTTAATATTTTATATTTTACTGTATTATTTTTAACAACATTTATAATTATTCTTAACATATTGTAAGTATTTTTATTTACCTATTTATAGATTTATATTTTTTGCTATTTATTTTTATATAAAAATTGTAATAGGGTTATTCAAGAAACACTTTGTTATATTTTTAGTTTTTCCCTGAAGATGGAATTAAACAATTCCGAAAGCTTGGAAATAAATATAAAAAGATAACTTGGTCTTTTTTGCTGTCATAAATAAATAATTATTTATATATATACGTACATAAAGTATGGAATAAATTCATTTTAAGCTAAACAAATAATTTTGTTGAGACAAGTCTGTTTTTGATTTCAATTTAATGTATATTTCATTGTTATGTAAAAATACATTAAATTAAAATAAAAAACCGACCTGTCTCAGGATTTTCCTCAAAATAGTTTGTTTAGCTTAAAATGAATTTATACCATACTTTATATAGACACTGTATATATACACTGGCCGGCAAAATTATCGCATCACATAAAAAATTGCTCTTTATGATCAAAAATTTTACTAAATTTATTGTTTGAAGTCTTACTTTATGAAAATTATTCATAATAAATATGGAAAGATAAATAATACTTATCTTGAATTTCCAGACTTCCAAAGCGTTTTAGTATATTTAAATTTCTACTTAGGTTTCGGTATCTGACAATACCATTCTCAAGACAGAAAGAAGATTGAGATATTTAAATATACTAAAACGCTTTGGAATACTGTGAAAATTCAAGATAAGTATTATTTATCTTTCCATATTTAAAAATTTTAATATTTTAAAATGGCAACTTGAAAACCCTACATTAACATGACATTTCATAACATTAGTACACACAACGTCAAAAGTCTTGGACCCCCACACAGTTTGGTTTAAGAAATATTTTGATAGAAAAACAAAATATATTTAAAAAAGTATATTGTTTTCTGAAGTTATTTTTTGTGAAAGGAGTATTTTCCACAAACTGGGATACTTAGAAAATTAAAAACTAACGAATGTGTGAATTTGTTGACAAAATGTATTGAAGCAAAAAAAGTAATGAAACATGTTGCACACTGACTAATAGTCGGTATGACCTCCTCGGCGTTGCAATAACATATTGACACGTCTGTGCATTGAAATAATAAACACAAAATTTTCGCCTAATTCGTTTCCTATGGGATAGATAATGGGTGTAATAACTTGTTCGACGTAAATTTGGCTGGTCATATTCTGTGGAATGCGAATTAATGGGGTACGGCGGTTAAACATTATTCCCCCCCAAAACATTACGGTACCCCCTTGATAGGGAGCAACTTCGCGGACGAAATTAAGTCTCTGTTGACGACCTGGTTCTCTCCATACTTTTTGCCGATTGTCATCACTCACCAGACCAATTCTGGTTTCGTCTGTAAATAACACCCACCTCCACTGCTGCAAAAGCCAACCCCTGTGCTCTCGCGCCCACTGAAGACGTGCTGCACGATGTCTTGGAAGTAGAGTGGGGACCCGTAATGGTCTTCTAGCACGTAAATTTGCATAATGGAGTCGTCTTCGAATTGTAGGTGTCGATATAACACGGCGAAAGGTACCCTGAAAGTGACTCCTAAGAGCTGAAGCTGAAGCTGTGCGGTGTCTGCGGGCATATTGCACCAAATAACGATCCTCCCTTTCGCTAGACACTCGAGGACGTCCACTACGTGGTCTGTTTTCCACTGTATCAAATTCTTGATATCTGTGTACTATTCGCACAACAGATGATCTAGGAATGCCCAAGATTTCCGTTATCTGATGATTAGAGTGTCCTGCATCGTGTAAAGCAGTAATTCTTGCTCGAATAAACTGAGAAATTTCACGTCCTGGCATTATAATCCACAAAAATGAAAAGAAATAATACACTAGTCACTTGGCTGAATATGCTATCACTGCCAATATTTCTAAAAACATTGATAATAAAGTAAGGATTAGTTATCGACATCTTTTTATTGCCTTTTTTGTTCCTTAAATACATGTAATTTTTTACCACAGTAAGAAAAATAACTGGGTTTAATCAAATCATTTGATATATAGGGGGTCCAAGACTTTTGACGTTGTGTGTAGATATATTGCCGCAAATCGCTATTATTGACGGCTGGCGACAATCTGTATAAATCTGTACAGTGTATAACAACTTTTGTACGTACTACTCATTTGTTTTAACACCATGAATTTCTCTAAGAAATAAATTTTCACTATTTTTAATGTTGGGAACTCATACACTGAATTGTACGGTTGAAAAATAAAACTGTGTAGTGTTCAGTAATCAGTTATATTTCACCAAAAGTAGAGGAAAATGTTACAATTACAAATTATAAAGCTAACAAAAATACATTTAACTTGTTCAACAACTGACGCAGAAGTCCCTCTTAATTTCGAAATTTCAGAGGACTTGAAAGTTGCAATTGAAATGAAAAATAAGTTTCGAGTAATAACAGCAAAAATGATATTTAATAAAACAAAATAAATGTAACTAAGAAATTAGAAACAAAACTTATTTCGTATCGAATCTTACTGAACAGCCGTTCTAAGAAATAAACTGAGTATGACAAAATATGGATAGTTATATATTGTTAAAAAGAATATTAAATTATGTTCGTGACTTTAAGGGTAAAGTTAAACTGATAATAAAAGGTTATAAATATCATTTTGTAGTCTTAAGACTCCCTTAAGTGAAACAAATATATAGTATTACTAAAATACAACAAACAACAAAATTATGATAATAAGTAAAAAACTAAAATAGCTACAAGATTACGTTACTAAAAATTGTTACCGTAAATATATAAACTAAGGGCAGATTGTTGAATTGGCCTTTGTACTATATTCTTCAGTCATAGAAGGTTAGTTATCGACACAAACCACAAACAAGCAAAAAAATTTTAATAAGAGCCACTATTAACCACAAAATAAAAAAGGAGTCAATGAAATATCGATAAAAACGTAAACAAAGCTTGATTGCCGCATGTTTGCGGCTGCTTGAAACAATTTGCGCTTTGTCGCATTTTAAATTCTTTATAGTGGCCGTTTGGGACAAAAAGTAGCTTTTTTTGCTGATGTTTTCTTTCAATGCGTACTTATGATCTGTAGTAATTTTTTTCTATTTAAATTTTTTTCAAGTTCCCTATTTAAAAGTGATATTCCGAAACAGACAAAATATTGACTACACGTTTGTCAATAGATTATTTAATGACGAGGCTACATTTACCCGCGGTGGTATTTTTAATTGCAGAAATTAAAAACCCTCGCATTTCCAACACGAATTTAAAATAAACGAACTTACTCGCTACCAAATTTTCGAAGATATAAATTCAGCAGAAGTATCTTTTGGACCAATCGTGTTATTTAATTTGAGGCGACCTTTTATGGAACATATCGTTACACGTACTAATGAGAACGAGATATATCGAATACTTACTTTGACTTAATTAAACTTATACGAGTAATATTATTTAATTTGGTTTTTTCTTAATTTGTGTAAAATGTATTGCATTTCTAATTATGATTTTAATTTAAAGTGATAGTAATTCATCCTATTGTTGTAAAAACATTGTTAGCGTACGTGTCTAGTACGTTCATATTTCTCGTAATTAATTAAATAAGAATAAGGAATGTAACCGATCCCAAAAATGCTATTATCTCGAATACCGTTAAGTTTTGAGATTAATAACAGATATACTTTTTTGTTTTCACAATGTAGTGTCTTACATGCACGTTTATGGCCGGCCTACACTACCTTCCTAGGGACGGATAAAAGTAAATGTTATCAATTTTTTATTACTATATGCGAATTTTTATGTAGGACAGTAGTAAAATCCTGTCCACACTTTATTCCTAAATGAAACAAAGGAACATGCGGCTGTTAGTAAAGGAAAATATATTAGCCTGAAATTGGCCATTTTAGAGCGTAGGACTGAAAAACGTACCACTTAATTTGTACGACAATATGATCATCAAATTACATAAACATTTACCCAACAACACTAATAAAATCAGCTTGTTAGTAATCATTGTTTATGACTTTCTTCTTAAAACTCGTTGAGAGCGGGGGACGCTCACTATCAAGCCAGCCATTTTGTAAGACAAACGTTTTTTCGAGTTTTTTATTAATTTTTCTCAAGATTCAACTATTAAAATAACTGTTATGTATAAAATTTGGACCATCACTACGCTACGCTACCACTATCGAGAATTTCCGTAGAGAGAAAAGTTGGGCGCCTCGTCAAAACGAAGCTACAGCTTGTCAAGGATAGGAAAAAGTGTGTGATTTCTGGCGATGCGCAGAAGAAAAAGTGAGGCAGCATTCGGAGGGAAAAGGATGCACTTTACGCGCGGCCAGATCGAGCTCTGTGTACATTCTCGTTGAAAAGTTGTTTCTACTTATTATATAGGTTTGCAGTTTATACCAAAACAAAAATATGATATTGTTTATTATTTATTTCATTATAATAAGTTGGGGTTTCTACATTTATTTAGAAAGAAATATCAAGAGGGTGATTAAATAAATATACAGGTAAGATTTTAAGGGCTTATGTAGGTAGTTACAATATAATTGAGATAATAGCAGCAGAATATAATGGTTGCTTAATGAGAGAATTAACGTCAATTAGTTGAGTTGGGGCACATTATAATACAATAATATAACAATATAAAACTTCTTTAAAGAGGTTCAATACCTGACAGGTCACTATCAGAATCGGAATCATATGCTTCAAAATCACTTTCACTCTCTTCTTGTAAATTTATTATTAACTCGTATATTACTAAATCTAATGCTGGTTCCTTCTCCATGAAAAACCTTTCAAAGTCTTTAGCGTGTTCACATCGTGTTTTCCACTCTGCTTCAGAAAATATGTTGACAAATTCGTCACACAACTCTTCAACAGTTTTTAATTTAAAATTACGTTTTTTTGAGCAACATATTGTTTTAAGGATGCCCACAGTAATTCAATGGGGTTCAAGTCGGGATGATATGAGGGGAGCCTTAGAACTGTATGTCCGTGAGCAGCCATTATTCTGTCGATCTCATATATTTTGTACTGTGGTTTATGAACTTTTATTACACTGTACAAGTCTATTTTTAACATGTCATCTGTAAATGGTATATTTCATGTTCTTAACCACTCTCTCATTTCATCTTTTCGATAACCCATACTAGGACATTTTTCAACTTGTACGTTATGATTGTGTACATTGTGTACAACTAACACACTTTTTGGTGGCAAATTAGGAATAAGCATTTCCTGAAGCCATTTTTTATAATTTGTATAGTTCATCTCACTGTGATAATCACCCGACTTTGAAGTTTGATCTAAATTTTAGATAAGCATTTTGTATAAATCCGATTTCGCCTCCTCCATTTACTATAATTAGTCTTTGTCCTTTTGAAATCGGTGCATGGAAACCTTCATTAGTGTTGTCATTGTCTGACGTGGGTGTGAGAGGAATGGACATACGTTTCATCCATATAGATTATTGGTCTCTTTTCTTCCCGGAATTGCTTTATGCTTCTTAAGCAGTTTCTTCTCAGTTGTATTTCAGGTTTTTCCATCAGCAATTTTCTGTTATTTTTTGTTTTTCTCCAGCAAATTCCCATGTCGTGCATTATTTTTCTTAAGGTTTCATGCGATCCATTATAGCCTATCTCTTGGCTAAATTTCCGGTGTATTCTTCGCAAAGTTGGAACTTGCTTTTCCACTGTGTAATAATTTATCATGATCCGTCGAAGCAGCCCTCTATCACAGTTATCCACATTAGACTTAGGCGCTGATTTAATTCTTTTTTTGTTAGGCGTTGAAAACGACGATGATTCGCCATCCTCGATAGATTTCATTTCCTGTGCAATTTTCTGTACTGAACTTAAACTTATACCAGTGGTCATGGCGACAGGCTCCTGAACCTTTTTTAAATCTTTTATAGGTTTATTCTCATTCGCTTCTCGTTTCATAAAATGCATAATATTAGCTACGTCTTCCTTAATTTGTCCAGATAAAACTTTCTGTTTTAGTTTGGATTTCCACTCCATTATACAATCTCAACCTCTTTCATTGTGTATACTCGACTTTTACTCTGCAAACGTCTCAAAGAGATTGAGAAAAATCAGGCTATTTACGGCGCATCTCTTGGGCGGTCCGATGTCGGCGTTTTCAAATTTGTTCCTATTCTTGACAAGCTGTACTCACAAAAATTCTGCCTGTAATCGCTTTTAGAAAGGGTCGATGGATCCTGGTCTGTTGCCATTTTGACATGATGTTTAATAAATTTCAACACGTATCCAAAAAAATTATTTTCCTCAGCCGTTTTTGATTAAAATATTTACTATATACACGAAAAGTTTAAATTAATTTTTCTCGAAAACGGTTCGTCAGAGAGACTGCAGATAGGAGTATAATTTTTTGTAAAAACGTCGAGATTTGCTAAATATCATGTAAAAAAGGCGGCATTTTGGAAACAAAAAAATGAATTAAAATATCCAATGTCACTCAATCGAACACTGTTTTGAGGTTATTTGAATTTGACCAGTGCGCCATCTTTAAAGAGCTCTAACTCCCTTAGGAAGTACTTTGGAATAAGATGATTTGCATCAAATCAACATAAAATGAGATCAAGAATTTGCAGCATTTTTCTATGAATTAAGTCTCTTTATATGAATTAGCCTTGCAGGTCTACTTGGCCCATGTTTTGTGTGATTGTAGTTCTCCATAACGTTATGCTCTTAGTTTTTCATATCCACAAAACTCCAACTTTCCTGCCTTTAAATATTTTTCTTAGCACCTTTCGTTCCAATATTTCTACTCTAATTTGTTCAGATATACTTAATGTTCAGGTTTCACAGGCAAATGTATTTGGGGATATTTTAGTTTTTTTAAAGCACTTAGGCTTTTTGTCTTTTTAACCGACTTCGTATAGTTTACGAGATCTCAAAATGATAGAACTATTTAAAAAATAGATATTCTATAATTTTTATAATAAGCTATATTCTTTGATCTATTTATTCTAATAATAAGTAACACTTATATTCTTCAGTTGCTAATGTGTACTTAAATGAGTTAAATGCGTACAGCTGTATTTCAGTAATAAATAAACCCACAACTTAATAGCTCGCCATATTATGAAAAACCTTTGTTTGTATTCTACAGGCTGATAAAAAGTTCGAACACCATATTTCATCCAATATCTTATTTAGGGCAGAGATGTTATTTCATTAATGGAATACCTTAATTGTTTATACCTTAGATTAAAGAAACCCAAAATATAACATGGTAAACTGCAAGATAATAATACGTTCTCTCTCTTTCACAATGTGTTCTTTATCACTCGCATCGATTTGTGTATGACTACAAATATTCAGGCTGAATCTGTATAAGCGCAAATTATTTGAGAGAAAATGAGTCTGTTGACTTATTCTGGTAAGTTTTTATTATTCTATTTTTAATGACAAATAGCCATATTTGTGTTGATAGAATTTGGTGAATTAGGTTGGGTCAGGACTAGGGATAATTGTAAAAACTGAATTTATTTGAAATTTTCTTGAATATAATTGCTTAAAATCCCTAAAAGTATGTAAATGGCTCTTTATGAAATAATAAACTTAGTTTAGTTTTCCTGCAAGACGTCAGACATGGATATTGGCTTGCAATGTTAAGGAAAAGAAATACTTAAAGATCCTTGTATTTGTCATTTACATTTTACTGACGATTCCTTGGATTAACAACCTTAACACATAGGACAAGTGAAATTGTTGTAGAAATATTACATCAGAATTCACTCGAACCTAAAAAACAGGTAGTTGCTTAGTGAAGCTACGCGTACCAAATATTTTTTTACATTCTTACATTTATTTATAGATTTCTTAAGTTCAGTATGTAGTACCCCATAAATAAATCCCCTCTTAAGCAAATTAAGATAAAGGTATCTTAATCTTTTCAGTAGCATATTAATTTCTTTAACAATTGTATAATACATTTTATATTTCGATGTTTTTTCCGGAAGTTAAATACTGGCGGAAGTTTTTTTGATCATTATGCAAGACCTTTACTAGAAATACCACCAAAGTCTCATTCTAGTTTAGGATTCTGTGAATCAAATACTCCACCAAGTTCACCAAAATCAAGAAATCAACAAGTAAATTTCTTCTACCTACTGATTATTATAAGTGACATATATAATTGGAAAATCGTTTTTAAATTCCCAAGCAAATGCTGACTTCAAATAAATAAGTTAAGATTTAAAGTCAAACGTCTGGTACAATGATCTGGTCTAATCGTGATAGTTGTTACAGAATACCACACCAAAGAAACTAAAACTGAGGAGTCGAAGGGAAGAGTCAATAAAACGATAAAAAGAATAGACTAAGTCTTCAACGTTATAAGAAGAAATTTGCTATGTTACACAGCATAATAAATAGTTTGAAAGGAAAACTGTCAGATGGAAATTTAGAAGTTTAGAATCATATTGGTCCCAACCACAAATTTTAACTATAATCAAGGCAAATGTGGAATTGACCTGAAAACACTTGCCTTCACTTTACTTCTTTATTCAGCAAAAGCGTACAGTTTTGTTCGTGATATTTATAAATCACCAGTTCCAAAACAGGTGGTACCAAAAATTAAATGGAAAAGCAGGGATGATTACCGCAGTATTTCAGTTACTTAAAGTTTTACACAGAATATTCTTTAATAATTCCCATAAGTTAAGAGGATTCTACACTTTCCTTATCTTGTCGAGTCTTCCCACTTACTCGTACTCCATAATAATATTTGGCAGCCTCGCGTATCGCTTTCTTTCCTGTGTGTTCTATTTGGGCTTTCTTTAATCTAAGGTTTATTCTGTAGCACATAACATTAAAATTTTAATACTTCACAGGCGTATAAATGCGAAAGGGCTTAAAAATAATGAAGGCTCTTGATTTTCCTTTCGATTTCAGGCAAAGATATTACTATTTGTTGGACTCTCTTTCGAAATGTTTTAATTTTTGTTAGGACCTTCACATAAATACAACACTACAGAATACTAAATATTTCATATACAAACTAGCTTTTTTGCGCAATAGAGGTAAATCTGCACTATTAAAAGTATTAAAAATCTCTATAAATTACAATATTTAAGGTGGACTGTTTACGATGAGAAGTCTAATTTATTTCAAACTTTTCATGAAAATAAATACATGGTGATTCATTACTGCGATAAAGTCCAATATATTCTAAATTTTTGAAGGTATACAAACAAAATTTTGAAAGATTGCAACCCTTAAGGGTCGGATTTTAAAATTAGTTCCAATTGCACAGTGTTTTCCAGAACGCCGTCCAAGATGAAATGTATATATTTTATTTTTCCTAAAGATCTGATTTCATTGATCTACCATACTTGGGATCAATGGTTACAGAGATATAGGGCGTTAAAAATCGAGGTTTTCAATTTTAGGAATTTTTTGTGTCAAAAATATTTATTATTGGTCAAAACAGCTTGCATTTCCCTATCGTAACTTTTGATGCTTTTTCTAGTAACATGTCTTTAAAACAAATACATATAGAGTAATCAAGTATTCAAAACCGTAGTGATTTTTTGATCACCCTGTACTCGTTATATCTTGTTAGATTGTATATAAAAAGTAAGGATAGGGACATATAAGCCGTTTAAACCAATAACGATGATATAAAGCCGAACCCTGATAAAATTCGTGCTGTTCATAATTTTCCGATACCAAATACCCAACGAGAAATAAAATCTTTTTTAGCCTGAATAGGTTATTACCGTCCTCTTCTGAGGGAGGAATAGTTATATGGTGGACCATCATCATAATAATAAAATCCAATTGATCTTTTTGTTTAATCAGCAATGTTGTTTTACACTTTTAGTTACTAGCAAAGTATGCCGAACTTATAAATAGATATGCATTGTAAAAAATAATAAAAAGTTGTTTTTAAAGTCTTTTGAGGGAGTTCCCTAATTAATTCGCTACATTCCCTCAAAGTTTTATTTGTATACCTTCAAATATTTACAAGCTATTGAACTTTATCGAATTAATGAATCATCCTGTATATATGATCATAAGATACACTTAGGGTCGATTGTACCTCGACTCCTTAAATATTCCATTTATATTAAAATAACACGTAAAATATAAGTTCATTGCAGAAGTGGTATTTTAGTTATATTTAAGCTAAGGTTGCTAAGAAGCGAAATTATACTGGCAACACTGCATTTACCCAGAGTTTTTCTATTTAAAACTTGTCGATTTGATCAGATGACATAGGATCAACTGATTTTACTGTTTGTGTTGGTTTCTGAAAATATATCCAGTATCTCTACGATTTCAAAATCATCATCAAAAATATCAATTGTCATATTTTCAACACTCTAGTGTTGATTTTATTGTGTTTTAATAGTAACAGTTAAGAAATATTAACTCTACCCGGCAAAATCCAAAAATTAGGGTTACGTGAAATTTATCTACATCTGGCACTTAAATTTAAGTAGCCTTGAGGTTTTATAAGTTCTGCTTAACAACTAGTGCAACCAATTTCAATCATTTTAAGTTAAATTTAAGCTTAACACGTTGACTGCCACGGCAATTTTCAGAATTCCGGTCTAAAAAGCCAATTTAATTTAATCATTTTATATTATTAAAAACTCTAATTATATTACATAGTAATCATCAAAAAGCATAGAAAATGTATTTTTTTTAAAAAAAAGGTCTTACGAATTATCTCGTAGTTGGCTTATGTAACAGAAATCTCTTCGCGGAAGCCAACTACGAGTTAATTCGTACACAGACACGTTTAGACCTGTCGCTTCGCTAAAGCTGAATCAGATATATGCGTCCATATTCGTCAGTAGTATATCAGATATTGTCGAGTGCTTCACATTTACGTCTTTCTTGAGTGTGTTGTTTTATAATTATTGTTATAATTAAATTATCAAGAAACCAATATGGATAAGAAAAGACCACTGACTGAAAATGAACTTGAGTACTACGCTAATCTAAGTGATTCAGAATTTGACGAGATTTTCGGCGAGGATGGTAACGACAGTAGCGATTATGAACCTTCTGAGAATTCAACTGATAGTGACGATGAAGTCGTCTCCGAACCTGAAGATGAAGTTGTTCCCGAACCTGAAGATGAAGTTGTTCCCGATCCCGATGATAATGATGATGAACCCCAAGCAACAACATCAAATCCGAATGATAATTTGTGGACAGAAATTCAACAAAATCCTGAACTATTTATTTTCCAAGAAAATGTTGGTTTGAAATTGGATACGTCAAATTTTACAGTGCAAACGCTGGTGGACTTATTTTTTTCAGAAGAGTTTCTTGCATTACTGGTCGAACAAACTAATTTATATACTGCGCAAGAAATTGCAAAACGCACAGCAATAAAAAAATCTAACAGGGTATCAAAGTGGACAGACGTCAGTGCTGCAGAGATGAAAGTGTTTATTGGACTTTTGTTACAAATGGGGCCTTGTTCTTTCCCATCAATTGAACATTACTGGAGCACAAGCAAGCTATATAATGTAATGTTTTGGCGCTCAAATATGAGTCGTAATCGATTCCAGTTGTTACTTCGTTATTTTCATTTGGTTGATAACACAATACCATCTGCCGACAGGTTATACAAGGTGAGACCAATTCTAACTCATTTCAACAATATTATGCGTGAAAACTATGTACCAGATAAAAATATTTGTATTGACGAATCCACGATGCTGTGGCGTGGAAGATTGCATTTCCGCCAGTACATAAAAAATAAAAAACACAAATACGGTGTCAAACTGTACGAACTATGTGAGTCCGACGGTCTTGTAATGAAAATCAAAATTTACAGCGGAAAATCAGATGAAACTGACCATAATTTAGGTCACACTACTGATGTTGTGTTACATTTACTCGAGGACTATCTCGATAAGGGATACACGCTTTATATGGACAATTTTTATAATTCTGTTACTCTAACTAAATTACTAAATACAAGAAAAACTTACGTGTGTGGAACTCTACGAAATAACAGAAAGGGAAACCCCAGAGATGTGGTAGATCGTAAACTCAAAAAAGGAGAGTGTATTTGGCAGCAAAATGGACCTGTTACTGTGTGCAAATGGAAGGACAAACGAGATGTCCTTACCATTTCAAACATGCATGTTGTTGAAATGGTAGAGATGTCCAATCGCAATGGAAAACTTTCTATGAAACCGAATATAATTCGAGATTACAATAAAGGAATGTCTGGAATTGACCGATCAGATCAAATGCTGTCGTACTACACATCTCTAAGAAAGACTATTAGATGGCCTAAAAAGGTTTCACGGCATATTATAGAGATATATATACACAATGCGCACAAAATTTTTCAAAAAGTAACTTCTTCTAAAATAAAACTGATAAAGTTTAGAGAAGAATTCGTCGTCGCGTTGATTGGAGAAGAGATTCAACCAGTTTCGAAAAAGATGAGATTGCAAGAGCTTCATTATTTAGAGAGTCTGCCACCTACCGAAAAAAAACAACGTCCGACAAAGCCATGTCGTATATGTACCCAAGCAAAAAAACGCCGAGAAATGCGTTATTTTTGTCCGGCCTGTGAGAAGAAGCCAGCCCTTTGTGTGGAAGATTGTTTTAAAAAGTTTCACAAACAATAAAAATATTCTTTTACTTCTTGATTTTGAATAATTTTTTTATAATTATATTTTCTGTTTATTTATTAATAAAATTTCCGTTCATGTAGCCAGCATTGATTTTTTGTTCTCTTCCCAGAAGCCATCTATCCATATTAGCACTGATATGCTACGAGTTTCATCGTAGCTGCGCGAAAATGGCAAATAAACACAGTACGAGATAACTCGTAGTCGGCGTCCTAGCAAAGAACGCAATCTACGAGTTATCTCGTAGTTGGCACTCAACGTGTTAAGTGGTCGAGGTGCAATCGGGTTTATTTATTTACTTAATTAATTCATTTGTTGCAATAGTATATTACATTTAACAGCTAGAAACTAATTTTGGCCAGACTTCTTTCTGGCATTAGTTTCATTTTTACATACAGGGTGCTCCTTAAGTAATTGTAGATAGAAGTACAGTACAGTCCTCACTTTAAAATATTACAATTTGAACTAACTTACTTTAATAAAATGTTGATAATAAAAGTGAAATTTTAATTTTTGTTTTTCACAATAACTTTAACGTTTTTTGACGTGTATAAATAAATATTTGGTTTTTGGGTATGAGAACTCATCATTTTGTACCTATTTCAATGTATTTTGTAGATGGCGCCACATAGACCACACTTGTGGCAATAATGTGCGCCAAACTTTTTTGCTGTTTAAGTTAGCGCTCCCTTTGTGAATAAAAAAACCCCCGAGACATTTCTTTGGTTTCTTTTCACCTAGCTAATCTTTAATAAAGGAAGAATGAGTTTGTTTATTTTTCATGCACACATCACATATCTTATAAGTAAAAAACTACGAGGAACAACTCATTCTCTTATGAAAAAGGTTACCTTTGTCTTGAGACCTAATACTTAAATGATGTTCTCTTAATATACAATCAATAACATAAATATTTCCTTTTGTACAGCCTGTTATATAATTTTATTGTTCCTTAAAATGTTTACCTCACCATCTTCAAATATTACTTACAGTCCTTCTTGTTACAGTATTTTTACAGAAAGCAAATTGTATTCCAGATCATGACATAGTAATCCACTTTTTATTTTAATATATCATATTTAGTTTTGGTAAAAAAGGTTTCCACTTTTACAAGCTCTAATTCTGGTAAGCTTCTTTGCGATATTAATTAAATAAACAACAATATGGTGCTGTACGTTCACTTATTAAGTGGTTTGTTGAGCCAGAATACACAATGCAGGAAATAAATATTTTTGAGTTATATTATCAGACGTCACTATTGTCTGTCATCTGACCACATTTACCACAAGCATAACATTGTTAACAAAATATAATTATTTTTTCCGTATTTTCACTGTGATATTCTTTACTTTTTGATCTCTATACTTGTTTTGCCGATCTGCTACTACCACTTTTCAATACAATTTGTTTAAAACGCATTGAAAATCGATATCTTTCGGGTTTTGGCTGACTAGGTCATCGATTGTAATAGTAATTGTCTGATATGACTCGGGCATTGCAATTAAAAACTAAAAAATATACTATGAAATCCACATTTAAAGGACATGCTATGTAGTTTTCTTTGTAAATTTACGTGAACTAATAACTTGTTTTCATATACGATTTTTTCATAGTTGTGTAAATATCTTTCGCTGTTTTTTATCCTTGATGCTATCAATAATATTATCAGATATTGATTGTACTATAATATTTCTGGCTTTTATGTCTGGTTTCTTGAAATTTTCCTCTTATGTTTTTATATCATCTGCTTCTGTTAGAACACAAAACACAAAAAGTATACATAAGTTATGTACAGATGTATGGGGCAATAAGGCGCGAGTACTTTTACCCCAATTAATCATGAATGATATTGCCCACGGCCTACGCATACACCATAAATCTTTTATAAACAATAGAAAAATTGAGTTATACGGAATACTCACTTTGTAAAATGTAAAATACTCTACCGTTAGAACTATAAATTGTATTGGCTATACTATTCAAATGTGGTATGTAGGATTAAACCAAAGAAAAACTCGAAATCTTTACCACAAATACTTTAATTTACAACAGGACGACTAATTTCGACTGTGAATAATCATCATCAAGTCTAAAAAACATATATAGGTCACATAAATAACCAGTGTTTGAGCAAAACATTCATATACTTACCAAAAAAATTACAAAACAGCAAAATTACATCACTCAATATAAAGTTAACATATGAACTTAAAAAGTAAAGTTCAACGAATTCAAGTGGAAATTAATTAAAATATTAATTAATTAATTAAAAAAAGTATGTGGTAAACTTAACAATCAATTAAACATTTAGTATTTAATAGTTAAGAAAATATTATTAAGATAAAAAAATAAAGGAACAAAAGTGAGTCTACCTTTTAAGTGCCCATGTTAAACAAAACAACCACCAAATAATGTTGGAAATGTAATTTCAATGATCAGACCAAAATTCTCGTGAAAGAAGGAAGACATAGGGAGCCAACGACTCATAAGTAAACTTTAGATGGGTACGTAGAAAGAGAAGAACCCCCACAATAGGGTAGAAAGCTAGTTCGGGTAGGTGGCCACACAAGTCCAACCAATACTAAAGGCGGAGACCTGTATGAGTATCACTCATAACCAACTGGGAAGGTGAAATAGATCAGGGAAACGTATCCACCAAGTGGAAAAAGACAGCCAGTCAGTTGTCCCCCACGTCTGACATCCAATATTAATGGAAGAGATGTGTATCTGAGCGGAGATCAGGCCTTTCCATGAGCTCCATGCCCAAAACCCTGAGCTATTATGAAATAACACCCTCAAAAAGGGTGAAAAAAGGGAACCCATTGAGAGTGGAAAAATTAGAGTAGTTACCCCTATTAGGGATTAGTTTATACCTGACATTTAAATAGATTTTAAGTTATATTCTTATTACCAAATTGTACATTTAATATTCATAATTTTTAAACAAGTTCTTTTTTCATTGCCATTTACCCTTTTATTTTTATTACTGACTGTAGAAATTAGAAATATTTTAACAAAGCTTATACTACCCTCTTTGTCGACCGAATACTTTCTCATTCTAACTTCGCGCATCTCTTACATTTTTAGACATTCAGAGCTAGATTTACCAAGCTGTACAAGCAGATCTAATTTTCTCGAATGCCCTCAATTTTCTTCACAAATTTCGGAACTACAGAATTCCTTTTGTTCACAAAATTTTCCATTGCCTGTAAACATAATATCACTTCTGGCAAGTAATAATAAAGTAAGTTAGCTTCCTATATGTATGATTAGTGAATCAGGAATATCGGGGCGAGGACAATAAATAAAGCACCAAATACTTTTTCAAAATGGCCGACGTTTCGAAATCTATTTCTTTCTTTTTCAAGGTTCAAAACATATTTATTTATTTTTTTTCTTTTCTTTTCTTTCTCCCTTTTTTTAAAAGAGACTCAGGCGTATTTCATCATTGTTACAATCTAAGACAATAAAAAAATATACAATATGTTAGATCTAACTTACATAAAATATTCATCTCACCTATTTTAGTGTTGTGATCGTTTTTTCAAAACTGATGTTTTTAAGGATTAGGTACTATCCCACATATTTAGTTTGCTGGTTGTTCAAACTTTACAATGAATTTCATTAATAAACAAAAAGAGTAATTAAAACTAAAACTTCTATATAAATGTTATAACTGTTAAGATTTATGAATAAAGTTCTTTCTCTGTACTTGCATCTTAGTATTTATTGTTATAGTCGTAGATAAAGTATAGGTTTCAACTTGTAGTAATGGTCATATTATCCACGACTATCCAATATTTTTTTAATTACAATTCTTTATTTTTATATGAGTAATATTAAGTAGTGTAACATTGAAACAAAATATTGCATTATAATTTTAGTGTTTTTCATTTTTTCGATAACAAGTAACATGTCATTTTTGAGGTTTTTGTATACACATACTGGTGTATAAGATTTCATTTTCATTGATTAAAGTTTTCTTTATGATCGTACCACTTTTGGTGTTTCAAATTAAAATTGGCAGTAGAGATATTTGATTTTTTAGAGCCCACCTGAACGAGTGAATAGTAAAATCATTATTCATTAATAAATATTAGTTTTCTGATGTTACGCGTTTGTAATTAACAAATTATATATTAGTTGTGAATAAACAATTTTTTTGTATTTCAGAATTCACCCTCAAAACGCATTAGGCTTTCGACATTTTGCAGACTCACTAGGTTGCTCTACTTTAGCAGATTCTGCAGAAAAGTATGTTGAATCCTATTTCCATGAAGTTTCCCAACATGAAGAATATCTTAATTTGTCTGTTAATGAAATTAAGGACTTACTCACCAAAAATGACCTGAGAGTAGATAGGTAAGAAATTCCTTTTAATTTGCTTAATTAGTATTGAAGTACTTTAATGCTATCCATTATTATCTAGTACATGTAGTAGTTGAAATATTTTTGACATATACAGTAAAGCAAATTTTGATGTCTACTTCCAAACAATTAACATATACTAGCGAATCAATAATCAATGTGCATAATTAAAAAGCCTGGCTAATTACTCTTTGCCAAAGCCATAAAAGCTAATAAAAAACCCTGAAAGATGTCCTTCTCCGTTGTCCAATATCAACGAAAAACTAATCAAATCCACCAAAGAGTTCATTTTTGGAAAAAATCAATTATTTCATAAATATAATTTTGTTTAATTACGACCCAAGATTAATTTATTTTTAGTTACAGAATTTGAATGTATTTATAAAATTTGGAGAAAATTAAAAAATATTCCGAAAAACTTTGAATTGAGGAAATAAAATATATACAAAAAATTAGAAAATAGTTGTTTCATGCCTGTTATAATAGACATGTTGAGTGTTTTATCGATATTGTTCATTCTTATGTAATCTCGTAACAACCCGAACAACCCAGTGTATGTTATTTGATAATCAAAATACACGTTTTCCTTTCTCATCCCAAGTAATCAATATATAGTCAAAAGACTAATCCAAAAAAGTTGTAAGCATTCCACTACGTTTTGACACTCAATCAGGAGTACTATATTCTAATATTCCAGTTATCTAAATTTTTCTTTACACGTCGTTTAATTAAATTTTATAGGTAATGAAGATCAGCTTCAAGAAGAGATTGTCATAATGCCTTATATAGGTGAAGCATATAACTTTTCACAGGGAAGGGTTTTGTACAAAACTCCTACGGTACTAATGATTCTAGACAAACTGCTACATCGACTAAGATATGCTGATGAATAAGCAATAGCAGTAAAACTCTAAATAAAGAACTGAGTGTAAACTCTCATAATACTACAATTAACAATTTCACAGCGGTTAGATCACTGCCAGATATGAAATCATTACTTGACCTTTGACAAAAAAAGGAAAATAATTAGGAGTAAAATTTAACCACAAGCTAATGTGGACCATTAACTCCGAGAAGTCATATAAAAAACATAATACTAATAAATAGTGTAGGAGGTGTCTGGCAAAATTTGGCGGTTACAAGTTAAAATGAGTCTATTATATGTGAAGGTCATAAAGCCCATAATCTACCGATTAGAGGTTTGGAGGCCACAAACTCTACTATGAGAACAGTCCTGACAGAAGCTCTAAATCTTCGACTGCAACACATCTTTATTCAAGATGAAGTCAAATCATTCACTTGTACTATTTAGAGAACCATCTTCCAGTTTGCAAGGAGCAAAATACACAAACCTACTGGAGAAGTTGAAAAACGATCTGATTGATATAAGGTATGCCAATAGACGACACGCATCAAAATAGAGCTTTTGGAGAAAAACATCTAAATAAAGATATCTGGAACGAGTAATCTCCTATATAGGCAACAATGGCATGGTCCACAGGTGACTCCAAACCTCGCGATGGAGCGGGAGCTAATATATATGGAACTATGAATGTAAATGTTAAGATATACTTATCTATTTGGAATAAAACTAAAAACGAGCTTTTGCAAACATAAATCAATGTTCCAAGCTAAGAATAATATAATACAACACTGCAAAGAAGAGCTCTTAAGGCAAGAGTGTAACAAAAAATTGTTGCTGTTGACTCTAAACACAGCTAAACGCAATCAATTCTATACGGATGGAATCAAGTATTGTGTGAAACTACCTAATTATAAAGCTACACAGTAGGAAACAACTAACACTAACACATGATATAGGGTTGTCTGCAAAAAATCTGGTTTGAATGAGAGTTGTCGTGTTTTAAAAAGTACAATTGTGATGCGAATGTAAACTTGCGACGAAGAGGTCCGAGCCAAGTATCCCGCGCGATAGAAGAGGACGCAGCATTGAAGCTGCGCGCGACGCACCGTCGAATGAGAGAGAGTGCGCATGCTATTTGTTCATGCAATAGAAAAGAACAGCGATACACTTGTAAATACTTAGCATTATTTTGGAGTAATTAATTACCTAAAATATCAAAATTGAAAACACGTGCGACTCATGAGTGCACTGCTTAATATAAACCCATTTTTCAATAATTAATTAAAAATAGTATGGCCAGGAATTTTTTAGCAAACTCATTCGCGATATATTTTTTAACATATTAAATTTCATATTAAATATCATTCTTCCATTAAACCGATGGGTGAAGGTCGTCTCTAGTTCGGGTTTTCTACTATAACAAATTTTGTTTCTTAATGGTACTAAAACAATATTCATTAATTTCACAAATTCATAAGGAGCATTTGTAAGTCTAAACCCCATTCTTTTAAACTCGCCTGTAGTGTCGCGGTTTCTTCCGTCAAAGGGACTTGCATGTATCCGTTGGCCAAATCCAAACGTAAATATTTTTGCCCCTGCTAAATGCTGAAATTGCTCATCCAATCCTGGAATCGGAAAGTTAACAGGTACCGTTTGTCGATTTAATTTGGGGTAATCGATCACTAGTCGCGGATCACCATTTTTCTTTCACACTAATAAAACTGAAGATTAATACGGACTCGTAGTTTCGGTCACTAGACCATATCTTTTTAGTTCACCAAATTACTGACTGTTTCCCTATCTGAGGTTGAAACTTGCTTTATAAACTGAAACACCTGTATCCACAATATCCACTTGTATAAGATCAGTGCACTCCAGTTCATCAATTTTTAATGCGAAACAGTCTCGAAAGTTGTTAATTAAATCTAGTAGTTGAGTAATCTAATGATGAGTTACTTGTTCCTAAACGTAACATTTCATTAATAATTATATAACAATTATTACATTTTCAAAATTATTCTCACAAATTAAATTCTCATTTATAGAAAATACTTGTCTAAACTGATCGTTAAAGTTTCCTCTGAAGCATTATAAATTCTTAATATTCTATTTTGTTGTTTGTAATTTATAGTTACGTCTTTGCTCTTTAAACTTTCTATTTCTACGTTAGTTAAAGTTTTACAAGAATTGTGGTTTACTAAGGCTTCAATATCGATATATCTAAAAGGGTATTGGATTGCCACCAAAAACTAGATAATCGCCCTTGCGTAAATAGGAAATAACTTTCGATTCACAAATTGGTCTGCCGATTATTAAGTCTGTTTCCTGACTCTCATTGGGTATCAGCCACAAACAAATATTATTTACTTGATTAATAGTTATTTTAGCGTAAACCTTCCCACTTGAAAATAAGGTAGGTTCTTTGCTACTTCCAAATCCATATAACGACTCACGCTCTAAATCAACTTCAAAATCAAACATAAGTTTAATAGCTTAATTTCATTCTGGTTACCTAAAACCGATAGTACCAAGAATTTTTTACAATTAAAAATAAAAATAAATTGGATGCAGCTATAAACGAACCCTTAGCTATTAACCTTCGTCTTTCATTTGCCCCCTTGTTATCCGTGGGATTTAATGACAATGATTCTAAAAAATGACAACGAATAAATAATAAAAATTCCTTCATGGTAGCAAAATTATTTTTTGAACATTCCTTTTGCCCTTCACTTTATGTTGCCGAATCAAATTTGCCTTTTAGGATATAAAGTAATAAAACAATCCAAAACTTACATTATGCCCTAAAGTTTCTAATGCCCGTAAATCCTTTCTCACCGTGTCTACAAATTTCCTTATTTGTACGCCCGATTCCTTTTGAATATTAGGGAAGTAGTAGGTCGAATCCAAATGACTTATAATAATAAATTTTTGAATTCCCGTTAATTAAAGATTAGTGTCAATAATCATCTTAAAAGTATCAAAAAAATCCAACCAATCCTGATATGAACCATGAAACGATGGCATTTGCATAAAAGGCAACTTTACATTTTTATCTGTTTGTTCATTTTCCTAATTACTATTTTGTAGAACCGAAAATTCATTTTTATCCACTTGCTATAAACTTTCTGCTAATCCTATTATCTTAAAATAATTATCTTCAAAATCTTGTCGGTTTATTTCATGATCAGCAACCTACTAATACTTTCAATTTCATCCTGAATTTTTAAGAATTCGTTCTCACTTCTCAGTTCTGACAGACAACCGTGTACGTTGTGATTTTTAAAACCGCTCTAAAAATGTTTAAACTGCCTACCTTTAAGTGCAGCTCTTTTTTTGTTTTAAAGCCCCTACCTAACTCAACACCTAAATAATTTGTGTCATTATCCGACATCTTTAGAAACGAAAAATAAAATCAAGAAATTACGAAATAGCAATAACTCAAATTAGTGCGTACATTAAAAAATAAAATGAAACGCTGGGATTGGAAATTTAATAATAATAAAAAAAAGGAATACTCTCACCCAAAAAACTTCACATATCTTCTTAACTCCTTCGTATTTCAATATACCTGCCCTTGAATCCACTTAGATCAATCTTCAGCTGTGCCAAATGTTTTTATTGTGATGATTGCCCTGTTTTCTCGTCTTGCGTTTCTCTTGCACTCAAACTCCAAGAAAATCTTTAACTTTTTATTAATCAAGTATATCCGGATCAAATGGACCAATGTGTGATTATGAATCTGTTCCCTTGCCATTATACAGAAAATACTAATATGGACTCTATATTAATACACTTTAATAATTAAAAATGTATAAATGTTGTTCTGCGCCGCAAGACTTTAGGCCGCAAAAACCTGTCCCTAAACTCAGAAAACCAGTGGCGTAACATTGGATAGAGGCTAAAGTTTCTGATACTAAGTGAACAAGTGATCTAGAACAATTAGCTACGTAGATACGTCTTTGTCCAGGTTGTATAATCTATTAAAAAAAAAACATAATTAGGTAATGTAACAAAAAGAGTATCCACAACAGACTGGGGCGATATAATTCTCGGTCTTATAATTTAATCAACTTTATATCTAGTACATGCGCTCAGGGACTTTTATATGAATCATCTCATATATTTATTTCTATATTCTTCTATTTCCTACGACTCGAGGGGTTTCCGTTTTTAGTTAATATTTAGTTGTTTTTTTATTACTAGTGAAGAGCAAGTTTTTGAAGCATGTATGAGATGGGTAAAACATGATGTTGAAATAAGAAAAAACTATTTACCTGAGTTACTATCGCTTGTAAGGTTGCCATTATTATCTCCTTTATACATAACAGATAGAGTTCGAAATGAAGATCAAATTAGGTATTCAATACAATGTCGGTGAGTGATTACTTTGTATACGACATTCTAATTTGTTAATAATATTATATGAGACTCTAAATACCTACTTTTTTCTAGAGATTTAGTTGATGAAGCTCTAACATTTCACTTAATACCTGAACGGCGAGGCTTAATTCAGAGTTTTCGTACAGAGCCCAGAATTTGTGACATTAAAGGTCATATTTATGTGGTGGGAGGTCTCAACAAACACGGAGATTCTTTATCTACAGTCGAATATTACGATCCAAAAAAGGACAAATGGAATATGGCTCCCCCGATGTCAATGATGCGTTCCAGGTTAGGCGTGGCTGTGATTAAAAGTAAATTATTCGCATTTGGGGGTTACAATGGGAAAGATAGGTTATCGAGTGTTGAAGTCTATGATGCCATGAGAAAGGAATGGGCTACAGTTGCACCTATGATCTGCAAAAGGAGGTAAGTCATTAAGCGGTTTGTACATACGGAGTCGATTAGGAATAAATGCATATATTTCCGCAGAACATGAAGCTCTTCAAATCATTATTAAATATGGTTTACTTAATTTTTATATTTGACCAAAATTTAGCTCAGTTACCTGATCTAAACTACTGTTCTTTTTTTATCATTCCTAGAATAATTACAATCAATCCAACCATAGGGGATAATGAGTGTTTCTAGTATCTTAAAAAAGACGCACAAAAGTATCTTTCAGTATTTAAAAGTAATAGAATAATAATCTAGTATTTTTATGTCATGCACTGTATGAGGAGACCTTTAGGAATTTTATAAATAACTCTTAAGAGCCAACATCATCACGTGACTTTTTCCGACTAAAAACATTTACCTTCTTAGAGACCATATAGTCCATACAGATTTACAAACACGCTAACTATAAACACATCTCCTTTCTTGATTACATGGAATAAAAAGAGAAACGAATACAATTTCAAGAAAACTGCTTTGACAACATAGTTTTTCCACTAGAATACTGCACAGGCCCGGGTCTAATAGAAGATAGATTTAATTTTTTTGGCGCACATACGAAAGGATGTGATATAAAATATGGTTGTGGTGGGTTAAATTTATGGAGAACGGTGCACTGAAAATATTGTTGTTTACAAAACTTTTTTTTTAAAGTTTCTCGTAAAACGTAGCAATTTCCATATTTTTTATTGATACATTTTTTTCGAACTTACGAGAATGGGTTGATTAATTTTGCTGAAATGATCAAGAAACTCCACAGAATAGTACTACAAGATCGTAGATTCAAGTTGGATGAGATAGCAGAGATTGTAGGGATTTAGAAAAAGCAGCTACATCATATACTTCATGAAGTTGTGGATATGAGGAAATTATCGGCTAGATGGGTCGCGGGACTCCTTACCCCTGAACAACAGCTCTACCAAAAAATTCAAGAAAAAAGACACGGATTGGTCAAAAAGAAAATCGTGTTTCATCAGGACAATGCACCATGGCACAAGTCGGTTATCGCAATGACTAAAATTAATGAGCTGGGCTTTGAATTGGTACCTCACGCACCCTACTCCCCTGACTTGGCCCCGTCGGACTTCAGCCTATTCCCCAACTTGAAGAATATATTCTTCTAAATTATTGTTTTCTTTGTTAGGCCGCGAATTAATCAACCTATCTTCGTACTTAAAGATAACAAATAAAAATTAAATTTATCAGAATAAAAATTTTGATAATATTCAGCAACATAAAAATTTATATATTTAACTTTAAATTAGCACTAGACATAACCAAATTAGCAATAAAAATTTGAAACTGCATTAATTAAATCTACATATTACTTTTTAGCAACTATTACATATATAACACTTACCTATTATTAATGGCATTTAGAGCTCTTTTCCGAGAACTCACTCGTTTATGCGACAAAGGTCTTTTGTGACTTTTATCATTTATGCAAGTATGCTCCATAATTACTTAAGTCTAAGTCAAGTCGTTCAATTTCCGCAAACGGTACTGTACAAATAATAATTCAAATTTCCCAAAAACCTCTACTTGGCCGCAGTCAACGTCAGACGTTTTACAACGTATGAACACGGTTGCCAGATTATAGATTTGTATATTTCTAGTGTATAGGCGAAATCTACTAACTAATTTTTTCCAATATTTAAAATTTCGTTTTACTCCTAAGCGGTTAAAATTAAAAAAAGTTGCATTAAAACTTTTAATTTAAAAAATCTGCATGGAGGGTGCGACGCATTCCTTTTTTTGTTTTAATAGTTTTTTGTCATTTTTTTTTTTTTTTTTTTTTTTTTTTCGCTGAAAGGAATAAATACTTCACAAAAAGTCTAGCCAATAACGTCGTAAAAATAAATTGCGAAGATGCTGCAACATACCGGAATCTAGTACGAGAATTCAAAAACAAAAATATATATCACCACACATATCAATTGAAAGAAGACAGAGCATACAGAGTTGTTATAAGATACCTGCACCATTCAACAAACTTGATTACAACGCTAATAAACAAAACAAAATAAAAATGGCGAAGTTCACTAGAATAGCACAATGGAATGCCAATGGCCTTCCAAGTCATCAAGAAGAAATAAAAATATTCATGGAAACCAACCTAATAGATATATTGCTAATAAGCGAAACACACTTTACCAACAAAAACTACTTTTCAATACCAAAATACAGACTTTACCAAACTAATCACCCAGATGGCACAGCTCACGGAGGCACGGCAATACTCGTAAAGGACACAATAAAATGCCACGAATTACAAAAATACGAAGAACCACACATACAAGCAACATCAGTAAAAATAAGCACACCACCATATGATCTCACAGTAACAGCAGTATATTGTCCACCTCGTCATATCATAAAAAGGGAACAATTTGAGGCATTATTTCGCACGCTAGGACCCAAATTCATAGCAGGCGGCGACTACAATAGCAAAAACACAATATGGGGCTCGCGCCTGACCACAACAAAAGGAAGAGAATTGGCACAAGCAATACAAAACAATAATTACTCACACATTTCAACAGGATCACCCACATACTGGCCAACCGACCCAAACAAAACACCAGACCTGCTGGACTTCTTCATAACCAACGGGATATCGACAACCTATGCAGATATAACACCAAACTATGACCTAACCTCAGACCACAGTCCAATAATAGCTACACTAAGTACAGCCCCAATAATAAAAAAGCCCAAACCCAGACTACACAACTTCAAGACAAACTGGGACAAATATCGCCAAAACATACAGGACACTATTGAACTAACATCAAGACTCAAGGATCCTCATGAAATAGAAAACGAATGTACGAAATTTATTAGCACACTACAACAAGCGGCCAAAGCAGCAACACCTACAACAAATCCAAAGAAAACTGCAAACAACATACCTGTCGAAATAAAACGACTAATAGCACAGAAAAGAAGAGCTAGAACAACCTGGCAAAAAAACCGTACACCGAACAACAGAGCTGTTTACAACAACCTCAGCAACAAATTAAAAACAAAATTGAGAGACATGAAAAACGAGTCAATTGAAATCTACATCTCCACATTATCAAGAACCGATAACTCAATATGGAAACCAATAAAAAACAGACGGAAACCCACAACAACATCTCCTCCTATACGCAAAAATGTCATTCCACCTGGGCCATGGGCAAAAAGCGACCAAGAAAAAGCTAATCTTTTCGCAGAGCACTTGGCAACTGTGTTCACACCTCTAAACGACGATCCAGTACAAGACATAGAAGAAGACCTAAATACGCCACTACAGATGCAAGAAGGACAAAAACTAAAATTATTTACACCAAATGAAGTTAAAGAAGCAATAAACAACCTAAATACAAAAAAGGCACCCGGAGTCGATCTAATTACGGCGAAAATGCTAAAAGAATTACCAAAAAAAGGCCTCACTAAACTGTTGCACATCTACAACGCAATAATAAGAACTGACTTCTGGCCTCAGTGTCTTAAAATTGGACAAATTATAATGATACCCAAGCAGGGGAAAAAACCGGAAGAAGTCACATCATACCGTCCAATAAGCCTTCTACCGACAATTTCAAAGCTACTAGAAAGGCTCATTCTTAACAAATTAAACAAAGAGGTAGAACCCCTAAACTGGATTCCAAATTACCAGTTTGGATTTAGAAAATTACACTCAACAACACAACAATGTCATCGTATAGCAAATAAAATAAGCGAATCACTGGAAACCAAAAAATACTGCACTTCTGCTTTCTTGGACATAAGCCAGGCTTTCGACAAGGTGTGGCATCCAGGACTACTCTATAAAATAAAAACAGTCCTCCCAAACAAATATTTTAACCTGCTGAAATCATACCTACAGGAACGCCAATTCGAAGTGAAAGTCAATGAAGAAACTTCCATCCGTTTACCAATCCAGTCAGGAGTGCCACAGGGAAGCATACTAGGACCCCTACTGTACGTATTATACACAAGCGATCTTCCCACCACAGCATCAACAACAACGGGAACATTTGCAGACGACACCGCCATCTTCGCAAGTCACGAAAATCCCACAATAGCTTCTCACAATCTACAATATCACCTAAACTTGCTAGAAAATTGGTTAAACAAATGGAAAATAAAGGTGAATGAATCCAAATCATCACACATAACATTCACTCTACGGAAAGGAACTTGCCCACCAGTCCACATAAACCAAAACAATATCCCACAAAATGATACAGTCAAATATCTAGGACGGACTAACATTTGACAGCAAACTGAACTGGAAACAACACATAAAAAAAAAGAGAACCCAACTGGACCTAAAAACAAAAGAAATCTACTGGCTAATTGGAAAGAAATCCTATCTATCCCTGGAAAATAAAATCCTAATCTACAAAACAGTCCTGAAGCCGATCTGGACGTATGGGATCGAACTGTGGGGCTGTGCCAGCATGTCAAACACAGCTATAATACAAAGAGCACAATCTAAGATTCTCCGAACTATAACTAACGCACCCTGGTACGTATCAAACCACACCCTACACACCGATCTCAAAATTCCATATGTGAACGAAGTCATTAGAGAAAACGCTGACAAACACTATGTGAGGCTAGAGGACCACCCTAATCCTCTACTACAACCCTACGACAACAGAAGACTCAAGAGAAGTTGGCCAATAGACCTAAAAGAAGACTGAGGTAACATCACTGGATGTTAACCTCCACAAGACATTAAATGTACATTATAAATTACTGCTATGTACAAGCCATCCTATTGGCTTATAGATTATAAATTACTCTGATTGCCAATAAAATTTCAAAAAAAAAAAAAAAAATTCTCCTGTTTTTAAAAATCCGTTTCCAAAATATCTGGAATTTATCATTTCATGGGGTATCGTTGCCTCTTAATATGTGTTAACTCAAAATCGTGACTAAGCTTAAAAACCAGCGATACCACATGAATACGTAAATTGCAAATATTTCGAAAATAGAGTGAGATAATAAATTATTCAAAAACTGAACGATGCAGATTTGTACACCAAAAAGCAGGACGTATCTTCTTTTTAAAATTCTTTTGAACGTGGGAGAAAATGACAAAAAGACCATCAAAATAAATGCAGATTTTTTAAGATTAATCTTTTAATGCAACTTTTTATTAATTTCAACCGCTTAGCAGTAAACTTACATTTCATATACAAGGAAAAATTAGACAACAGATTGCGCCTATACCCTAGAAATACACAAATCTATAATATGGCAACAGTATTGATGCATTTTTACAGCTTAAGCTTTCTAGTCTGACATTCATTGCGACTTAGTACACATTCTCGGTAGAAGTTGCGTTACTATATTGTACGTACCGTTTGCAGAAATTTTAAAGAACTCGAATAAAAAAAATGACTGTACATTTTTTAATGCCCTTTACTCAATTATTCATTTGTCTAAAAATATCAATATATTCACGAATTTAAAAACCCACAATGATTTTTTCGGAAAAAATACATAATTATTTTTTAGTAAAATTTCAATTAACAATGAAACTTTGTATTCATGAGAATCTATGAAACAATTTTCTTTGTTAATTGAAATTTGTCTGGAAAAAGCCGACAAATATTTGTTGTATCTTTTAATTTTTATTTCTTTTCCAATACTTCTCCATAAATGTAACCCATCGCAAACATATTATTTTATGTTAACGTTTCCCCATCCATTCGTATGTGCGACAAAAAAATTGAATATACTTTCTTTGCATTAGAACCGGCCATGTGCAGTGTTCTAATACATGTGTATATCATAAAAGCAATTTTGCCAAAGTAGTTATGGCTGACATCATATTCCTTTCTCTCTGTGTTTCATGTAATGAAATCAGAAAAAATGAGACTGGTTTATAGGTAGTCTGTTTGTAGGTCTATATATTTTTTGATTAGGTAAGGGTGTTTTGAGTCGGCAAAATCACGTGATGATGTTGGCTCTTAATAGAATCTAGGACCGAATTAGAAACTATTTCTGAAATGCATTCTACCAAATCGCCTTGTCTATTTTTTAAAAAATCTGAACATTTTCTTTGTTTTCTATTTCTATTTGTACTATTTGTTAATAAATACTTATATCATTAATTATTTGACGTTGGTTTGCAATTTCATAAACCAAATGACATCCACCACCTACAGAATTACGTACAGTTACTCATGGTTCATCCTGTACATTACTATGGTATAATTTTTAGTGCATTGGGAGCTACAGCTTTAGGAGATATTATTTATGTGTGTGGTGGATATGATGGATTGACTTCATTAAATTCTGTAGAGAGGTACCATCCAAGTACCAACTCTTGGTGTTCGTTAGCTCCTATGAGCAAATCAAGAAGTGCTGGTGCAGTTATAGCTTGTCAAGGTATGTTAACAATATGTCAATATGTGTAATTTATTTATACAAAAATTATAGGTTATATTTATGCTCTTGGCGGTCATGACGGGTTATCAATATTTGATTCTGTGGAGAGATACAACCCTGCTTCTAATACTTGGGACGACGCACCTTCCATGCTAACTAAAAGGTATTTCAGAAATACATGTATGTTCAATCGGCCCACGAAGTCTATTTTATAACAGCTATTAGCGAACTTCTATTGGTACGCCATAGTGCTTGCACGTGCAATTTTTAGTTTCGCATATTTTTTACTACCCACAGCTTGCTTTGTTACTAATGGCATTATTTAATTTTTCAAAATCAAGTTTACCATTTATTTCTTATATCGCATTTATAAATGATAACTATCTTCAAATTCAAAATAGAAGTCGTACTTAAAATATTTTATATATCACGGCTCTAACAGGCAATTATGGCTTACTCTTCGCGACTACCTTTAATATCTACATCTCCGCCCTTAATAATCCTCATTACATCCTTGTTATAGAAATTACTTTAGCAATCGCTAATTATAAGAAGCCAAGTATGTGTAGGTATGTTGAAATTGAATACGGCTTTCAACACAACTATTGATGTACAAATGTATAGACGATACAAGTTTGTGTGATAGAGCTTAAGTTCTTAAACGAATTTAGGCATTAGTGTTGGCTCAACATAACTAGGGCTTCATCTAGTAAATACCGACATTAAATATTTTTACTTGCTTTTTATTTTTTATTTCTAAATTTAGATGCAGACTTGGAGTGGCCATGCTGGGAGGAAAGTTATATGCATGTGGAGGGTATGACGGTAGCTCTTTCCTCCAAACTGTAGAAATGTTCGATCCTGCTAATAATAAGTAAGATTATATTATATATTTTAAGTATTTATTACTACAGTTGTTGGTTTATAAACCTCTTTATGTCTAAAAATGGACTATATACCAGAGATTTTAAAAACAATTAAATATTAACATAAAATCTTTTTAAGGTTTCACATAAGCATTTGTATCGTATTGTACCTGCTGTATATCACATTCGCGATGAAGCTGATCTTATACGTATGGCAATTCTCACATTACCAGACATTTAAATCTAGTAAGAGTTGTCACAGTTGGAATGATACCAGGCATATTCGTCTGGTAGAGATTTTTATAATTATTTCCTAAAAAATAACAAAGGCGTTCAGTAGCGTACCTTTTAATAGAGTGGTTGACGATACATTATTAAAAAAGAAATGAAAGCTAATTTAATAAAAAATATAATTGACAATAAATCACACCCTACCAGTATCCAAGGACTGGTAAAGTCGGTAATAACTAAAAAAAATCAAAACACGTAAACCATTTTTACTCGTTTCTAAAAATGGAAAAAAAAATAAATGACATATTATAAAATAGGATAAAATAAAAATCTAACAAAGTAAGTTCTGAAGAATGATATTGACTAATTATGCCGGTTATGCATGCCTTAAATTAAACAGTTAAGGCACGGTTTACATTAACAATACTCAAAGAAATTATTTACTTTTCTCATTTTTTATCAGCTTCCCTGCTTTTCATTCTCTTTCGTTGCAAACAATGTTTCCTCTTTGAAACATTCGCACTTAATGGTAACGGTTGCTGTTGAGATAGTTTGAAAGCTAAATTTTCTCGAGATTGAAGTAATGGAATTTTTTTATCGTTATTTGTTGTACCTTATGATACCATTTAAGACCTTTGCACAAGAAAGTATTGTAGGCTGACATTTGATTGCTATTTTAAACACCTTTTTGGTTGTATATAGTAATGAATAACTCATGGTTTAACACGGCTTGACTCTTCTTGCCTAATGTTTGGGTTTGTTGATATCATTAAAACCGATTTTTTTGTCCAGCCATCTGTTTATTTTTATTATAACTTTAATTTTTAGAGACTGGTTCTCATTTTTTTCATTTTCATTTTATTTCTTTAGGGATTTCTTTAATGTTTAATTGTGTAAAAATTATCCAGTACCTATCTAGTAAACTAACTTTAATTTCGTGACAGCTTTATGTGAATGACCTTTACTTTCTAACTAATCCAATTGTCCAAATTCTATAAAGCTTAACGCCGTACTTGGGACACTTGTTTTTTATATATTGTTTTATTCCTAAACAACCACGCCAAGGTACCATACTCTCATTGATTACTAAATTTTTTCCTGGAGTCAAAATGTTCCTGAATTTACCGTTAAGCATATTTAAAAGTGGCCATATTCGGTATAGTCTATCATTAATTTGAAGTGCACCATCATTATAATTAAAATGTAAGTATCGTAGTCTTAGCAGTAATGTATTACTAGTCATCACAGACGAGATAAACTTGCTAGTTTAAAATAGATTTTTGAACTAACACAGACGTATGTTAAGAACTTTAACCAAGCCCTAGTAATAATTATACTAAAAAATGTTATTTCTTTCTTGGTAGTTGGAATCCATTTATTCTTTGATACAGATGCCCCACGGTGCATATCAATTTCTTGTTGATCATAAGTGAAATAAGATATACTTACCACAGAATATATTTATTTTTATTTGTTTTATTTATAACTTATGAGTTTCATCTTCTAATATTTCATGATCATCATTTTCACTAACAGTGACTGGATGTTCATCCTGATATACTGGTTCTTCTATAACAGAATTTATGTCAGATTCTGTGCTAGCCGCAATCGGATTGTAGGTAAGATCTTCATCCAATGAATAAAAGGTCTGTTTCACTTTCACTGTTACTTGTGAGAGTGTATGGTCAAATATGTATTTTTTGCCCCCTTCACATCTCGTAAATTACTTCGATGATTATCACTAGTTTGTTTTCCTGTGTCCCTTTTTCCGGAACGTCATTGATTGAATAACCATTGTTTATTTGTTCACTTCCTGATTTTATGTTACATTTAACTTTTCATGATGACTTTTGATTGTATTCAGATTTTATTAAAGTATTTGAAAATCAAAGAAAAACTTTATTCTTCCAAAATATAAAGTATCTGCCAATACAATTTGAAAACTATTTGACAATAATAATATTATAACATCAAACTCGTTATTACAGGGTATTAACATAAAAAGAAAAATCATTATGATATCCATGGTAAACAATTTTAAACGTTCTCCCACCTTAAGAAATTTTATTTCCAAAATATAAGTTACTTAATCAATTTTTATATTTTTGATGTAAATCTTTCCGTTGCTTTTATCTTCCTTCCATATCTTGTAAAAATGCCAACTTCTGTCTTCCCCTGTTTATCTTGCGAAAGAATATCTGACGAATCATTTGTAACTACTTCCTTTTTTGATTATCGTTATCTTTCTATAAAGCATACCTCTATCTTCAACTTCAACATGCATCTCCAATAGATAGTTATGATATCCCCAGACCCTTCAAGATCAATAATATTGACAACATTTAATTTTTATCGATACTACATCAAAACAATATCAATAGTTCTCTACCTTACACGATATTTTTTTTGATGGCGCTGGTGTAAACTAACTGGCCAAACTCTATCGTGTATATGTATTTATCTCATCTCTTTGTCTTTATTTCACTCCAGCTCTTTTGTTATTCTATTATTGTATTGAATACTTAGATATATAGTTTTTAGTATATAGATATATTTAGGTATATAGATATATATTTATTTAACTTTTTTTTGCTGTTAAAGCTAGTGTTAATCCAATTTTCGCTTTTCCCTTATATGTTATTTCTATTAACTAAAAATAAATTCATTCTTATTTTATATATTTTTTGTTTTACATATACAGAGAGACCACAGAAAACAGTCCACCCCGATATTTGGCAGTATTCATTAGATTTTAAGGAAATGCTGAATCACGTCGATTTTTGTTCTAAGGGCGAAACATATTTACGATACAGACATCTGCCATTTGTCAATCCCCTCCCTTCCACTTCACCAACCCCTTAATTTTAAATAGGGAATATACCATGTGTAGCACGTCATTAGAAAGGCATTTACATGGAGTATTCAGTCATATGAACATCCACGATTTTTTTTTCGATATTTGCACCGTTTTTCAAAAAAGAGTCTTAAATAATTTAAAGTGCAACACCTCTTAAAAATGAAAAAAGTGTATTTCCTTAGTAAGACAACTCTTGTTTAAAACTTCTTTACCTACCTTTTTGATTTTAGACCTTTGTGAATTGTTAGGTTTGGTTCTCAAACAAAACTTTTTTTATGTTCAACAACTTATTTTATAGACAAACTTCAGGTTTAGCTATGGGTTCTAGTTTGTCTCCGTTACTAGGTTAATTTTTTATGAATAATTTGGAGAATACCCTATGTTCTACACCCTTTAATTTTTTTATTACAGATGTGTTGACGATTGTATTAAATTTACGATTGAATTTGAAGAAAACTCTTCTCAGCATTCTTAGACATGTTGATTTCGAGCCATCCTTTCTCCCATTCCTTATCCTTTGAAATGTTTAGAAAACCTACCACTACTGATCTTTCTACTACATTTTTCTGTAATAACAAAGAGCGTGTTCTTTTATTCCATAAATGTGGAGTCTATAAATTGACATGTGCTTCCTGCGATGCCTTTTATATCGGCTGGATTGTCGTATCAAAGAACCCACATCATACATTAATAAATATTTAAACACTGATATTTCTAACACTCCCTCATCGTTCGCTTATCATATCCTTTCTGAAAAACACTAATTTCATAAAGATAATATAACTCTTCTCCATAATTGTACTAAAGGCGTCAGGTTAAACCTTCTAGAATTCGCTGAAATTCATTTTGCTTCTTCCTCAAACAGAAACCTATGACTCAATGAACAGTTACTAGCCCATGAACCTTATATCTTCCTGAATTTGAATCTCACCTAATTTTTAATCTCGGCCCTTTTGTGTATTTACATGGTTATTTCTTAAGTTAGGTCAATTTTAGTACCCCTTTTTCTTCATTCCATTACTTAAGTTGGCCTCTTACTTAGGAGTAAGAATTCTTGGTTGTTTTTTTTCTTTCTGTCTTCTTTTCTTCTTCCGGTGTATTACAGACGTCTGAACATACATTTTATCTTTTATTGAAGTTTGTCTAGCGGGTGTGTGATTTCATAAATATTTTCGTTAAACTTTCTTGATTTCGCCATTTTGACATTTCTTATTTACTCTTTTGGATAATAAATTACAGTTTAGTGGGCTCATTTCTGTGGTTCCTTGTATGGAGTTTATCCTTTAGTCCAGACCCATTGTGGTACTTCGCTTCCTGTAAGAAGTTTCTTCTCCTTATGCCTTGTGGACAATGCTTGGCTGGATTTTTTTATTTTGAACATCTTGACATCTTATTTGATGTCTATGTATTCCCTATTGTTTAATTTTAATCATTGGTTTGATCTGTGCTTACCTCTTCCTTTAATATTGGTTGTTCAGGTGAGCGGAGTGGAATAGTTTGCTGATATTATTGACCCCTTTCCTCAACTTACCTTGCTAATTTACCCAATTCTTTTGGCAGTTAGAGGTGGCATCTTATTGACCCCGACGTTCTTCAGTAGCCACCATTTTTTTTATCAAGCATTCTATAATTCTATAATACAGTTTATTACCATACCTCGTTGCAGCTGTCTAATCGTACATAGTTAGTCTAACTTCTTGATAGTATTTTTATTTACAAGTTTAAAGTATTTTCACTAATGGATTGATTTTCATTCCTGTTTCATTAAACTTAGGTAAGTTGGTTATCATTTGTTTAACATCATAGTTGTAATTTTATTTTACAACTTTGTTACATAGTTATTAATTTTTCCAGACCTGTAGATGACTTTTAAAAGTCGCAACTAGTTGTCTTTTTGAATAATCATAATAATAAAAATTGTTGTGGTAGGATTTCGACTTTCCTTTGATAATGTTACCACATTTGAGCAGAATGGAGAACCATTTGTATCTTAATTTCATTACAATTTTATAAAAGCTGTTCTAATATAATCATATAGTAATTGAAAACACTCACTCTTTGTAAGCAATATATTCAGATTTATGGGTTGTTCTATAATATTAAGATATTGTCACAAATTCCTATATGAGCGCATATTAATAAATAATTCCAAATCTTAAATTAAAATATTTTTCTTTCAAATCTCTTTTCAAAATTTAAAAATATAAGTGAACCAAAGTTCATTAATCTCCTCATGACGATTCAATTTTTATTTTAACGTTTTTTCAACTCTATACAATAACATTTTATATTTTATAATTTCATATAAATCTAAATATTTTCGATGATTGTTCAATTTCATAGATTGGATAAGCACCGTAACCTCAACGAAAAGAGGGTCATGTCAATGTGTAATTCATTATTTATAAACAGTATTTAATAACATCTGCCGAACCAAAAAGCCAAAAGTGCACTTGGAAAAAAAACAAACGAATCCGTTGAAGAACTCCTGGGGTCAGGGCAAGAGCTACTCTGACCAAGTAGTGTTTCTTTTTTTTAGACTTTTCTAGAGGTCATCTTAAACACATTAAACCATTTTCATAAGCAAATAAGTATAAAGCGGAAAATTAAATTGGGAAAGATATTGGAATTTGTAATTGTTCCCAGAGGCCAAGAAATGTGGTAAGGACCCGTTTGTATTTGATTTTTGTATTTGCTTCTAATTGACTTTATTTCGTTATTCTGTGTGGGACTAGGGGTAGTGTAACGTAATTATTCATTTTACTTGTTCGTTAGTTTATTTTCTTTTAGTTAATCTGTTTTGTTTCTTTTAATCTAATAAATAATTGCATATTTTTTATCACGCTTTTCGTTCATTATCCGAATCACGAGTTGCGACCCTCAAACAGCCACAACTCGTGACAATATAGTTGATGAACGAAAATTATTAATATGAATACGATTAATTGGACATTCAAGGATAACATGTTCTATATCACCACACTCCCCACAGGTACAGTTTAGAAAATCAGTTTGGTTTATCCTATAAAGAAAAGGTATTCTGGATCTAAATAAAACCTTATTACATCTCATCCGACAAATGATTTTAACAAAGTTTCTGTTGTGTATACATCTAATCCATGATTTAATTGGAATTTTTAGTTGATTACTTTTATAAAATAGGCAATTTTCTGTATTGTCATATATGATTTGCCAATTTCTCCTTAATTCGTTTTTAAGAACGTCGTATAAGTCACTATGTGGAATTTTCCATGATATTCTCAATATTTTGACCGTCTAGGGTCTGGGATCAAATTTGTTATGGATACATATATACAGGGTGAGTCACTTCGGACGCCGCGTAATATTATAGCGAAACGGCATATATTGGTGGGCTTATGTTGCAGCACTTCTATGTAGGTCTATAAGAACTACATTTTAAAAATATTTTCAAGTATACAGGGTACTCCAAAAAAGGTTGGTGTATCAAAGTTATATTTTTTCTTATGGAAACCTTATATTTGATGACATATTTGAATTCTCCTTGAAAAATGAGATGTACTTTCATAAACGTTACCTATACCTAAATATAGGGTGTTTTGATTCCTTTCGATTTTTCTGAAAATATAAGGTTTTAGAAAAAATTTAATATCTCCAAATCTAAGCATCCAGGGCAAATTTGCTCTTAGGCCTAAGTAAGATATCTCCTATTTATGCAAAAATTTACTGTTACAAAATTTTTACAGGGTGTTCAAAATATTAGTTTCTTTTGTTTACATAACGGGCTTGTTTTAAATGGAACGCCCTGTATATTATTAGGGTTTCCTATACCTAACTGTTTTTAAAGTTATCGGGGTATTTTTACGTTTTTTACCAATTAAAAATTAAAATCGTAAATTATCACAGTGTGCTGCTATCATTATACATTTAGTCATCTTACTAAATAATTGTGGATTTTCTCTAAGTATTCTAAAATAAAGAGTTCTAATTTATACCTATTTAAATAATAAAATAATAATAACATTTTCAAAGTTATCATGGTTTATTTACAACAGGAAATAATTAATATGGTTTTAACCATTAGTGGATATTACAGAAATGTTTTTCTGGCTTCTAGAATATACGCACGAAAATACTCCGAGTGCGTTTGTCTAAATAAAAGAACATTTGAGAGGTTGTTGCAAACATTTCGTGCTATCCAAAACAACAAAACTCAAACCTGTTACAAATTCCAAGAGAATGAGTTTTTGGTATTACGTTCGGTGGCTCGAAATCCCAACGCCAGTACTAGACAAATTGCAGAAGAAACACACATTAGTCAATCTGGTGTGTCTAGAATTTTAAAGAAACATAAGTACCACCCTTATCATATTCAAATTGATTAAAGTTTATAACGCATGGATTTTCAATAATGAATTAGATTTGGCTTATGGACTCTTGAAAAAAAGTTAATGAAGAAGAATTTTTTTTTGAAGATATATTATTTACTGATGACTCAATATTAGACAATAATGGTCTGATAAATCACCCCAATTTTTACTATTACGTCACCAAAAATAGACATGTATTTAATACCATTGATCATCAAAATCGATATTGTATTAATGAATATGGCGGAGTCATTGGTAATCAGGTTATTGGTACTTATCTTTTAGACTGTAATTTAAATAGCTCGATGTTAACATTTTTAGAAAGAGAAAAAAAAATGTGGTTTCAATTACATGGCGCTCCTACACATTTTGCATTAATTGTGAGAAATTATTTAAACTAAAAGTTTCCTAATAAGTGGATCGGGCGAAGTGGACTAGTTGCTTGGCTATATAGATCTCTAAATCTAGCACCCATGGATTTCTTTCTTTGTGGCTGTATCAAAAATATAGTTTATATATAATACACCTACAACCGCGGCAGAAGATATTAAACTTAGGATTAATAATGCTTTTTAGACAGTCACACACATTGACAGGTTGCGTAACGTAAAACATTAATTTAAAAAGAGGATAACACTGTGTATTAAAGGGGGTGCCCATCATGTCGAACATTTAATATAATTTTTGTTATTGTATTAGATTTTACTTGTTACTAGAAAATTGTGGAAATTAATCTTACTACTAGTACATAAATATCTATATGAAGTTAAGAATGTTTTTATTGATGGTAAATTATTAATAATTTACAAAAACATTTTAAAAATATTTTATAAGATTTTTTTATAACTGGTAAAAAATATAAAAATACCCAAATAATTTTAAAAGTTGTGAAGAGTTAGGTATAGGAAACTCTAATACAGTTTGAAAGCTAAATAAATTTACTACATGATTGACTAATAAAATATATGGTGTTCCATTTAAAATAAACACGTTATTACACTTTGAATGTGCAAATAAAGGAGCCGAATATTTTGATCACCCTGTAAAAAATATTGTAGTGGTAAATTTCTGCATAAATAAGAGATATAGTCTCTTATTTAGACCTAAGAGCAAATTTGTCTCAAATGCTTATATTTTCCAAAAATCGAAATAAAACATTGTACTGAAGTATAGAGAACTTTTATAAAAGTATAACTCATTTTTCAAGGAGAATTCAAAAGTGTCATCAAATATAGGGTGTGCCATAAGAGAAAATATAACTTAGATACACCAGCCTTTTTTGGAGCGCCCTGTATATTTGAAAATATTTTTAAAATGTAGCCGTTGCAGAACTACATAGAAGTGCTGCAACATAATTCGGACAATATATGCCGTTTCGCCATATTCCGCGGCGTCGGTCGTGAGTCACCCTGTATATTGAAAAGTAATTCTGAGAAATATTTGAGTTTTTAAATTAATTAACAAAATTTTTTAACCTTGTACACTTTTTCCGATGTCGTGAGAAACGCCACACCTCTAGTCTCAGTTCTTGTTGACTAACTCAACTTAAATGCAAATTGGACCTCAGCTTCTTGTCAGTCTCAAGTCTGTGCAGGTACTCTGCTGCTTCTTTTTCTTTGTCTTGTTCTTTACTTTATCTCCATAGCGCCCATTGCGAATCTTATTCTTTTCCACCTTATCTTGACATTTTAAATATTTTATAACTTTAAATTAAATAATACTTTATATATAAAATATAATAACATACAAGGTGGACCATTAGTGTTAGTGGAAGATTGTGGGTTTATTAACGCAAATTTCTAAAATTCGTTACCAGAACATGGTACCACACACTAATAGTCCACTCTGTATAATAATACTATAAAAAGAGGTATATAAGCCACATGATACCAGGTGCATTAATCCCTAATGGTGTCCCTGCTTGATGATCTAGAAGAGGGCCCTTTAATAATTCCTCCAAGGGGAACCTAATATCTCGCACTGGCCAAAAATCACCCAGGAGAACATGCCAGAAAAAAAAGTCAAAAAAGATCACAGCTCAAAAAATCGAAATAAACGTATTGTAATTAATGGGTGAAATACATGAACAGGTACCTATACAGGATAACAAACAATAAATAAAGTATACCAACATTACTAGCTCCAATACGGGACAATAGCAAAATTGAATATTCAACTTTTAAACAAATCGGAAAAATTATTATTTACCAACTGAACAACCAATATCTTAAAAATTCGGTAGTTAAGGTTAATAATATATAAAAAAAAATGGTAATTTAGCCAAAATTTATTTTTCATAAGGGAACGGTCAATACTTTATCCAAGTCAATACACAAAATGTTTAATCTCGGAAAAAACTAGAATTTTTAATTCTGTATACAGGAATTATTTCTACTACAAGTAATTTCAGTGGGTACGCAAACGGTTTTTCTACTACTTTACAAGCAAATATTGTGCTTGAGGTTGAAACATATTTTTCGATGGTAGGGTGATAGAGTATAGGATTAGACACTCATTTTTTAATTTGTACATAAAATTAATTTTATAGAAATGGCGTTGCAATTGAAATATTTCTTTAAACATTTATTTCCGAACATATTTGAACTATGCATAAAATCGAATTTATGTACAAATTAAGGAACGAATGTCTAATCGAATGTTGTATGATCCTACTATTGAAAAATATGTTTCAACCTCAACATAATCTTTATTCCTACTTCTTTTCGAAATTAAACGCTCTGTATATCGACTTTGGTAAAGTACTCGCAGTTTCCTTATGAAATGTGGTCAAATTTCCAAAAGTTTCTTTTTGTACATCTTGACCTCCCGATGGGTGTCCAAGGTCGCTAAATTCTAATATGGCTCAATTTTAAAATACAGGGTGGGTGTTCAACTGGTAAATTGTATAATTTTTTCTATTTGTTTAAAAAGTCAACATTGAATTTGCGTATTGAAATTATTAATTTAAATATATTTTATTTATTGTTTATGTTATCCCTGATACGTACGTAGCTTATCCTTCATGTTTAGCTAACTGAAGACATTTACAATAAAAGAAATTCACGGTATAGATGATTAAAATATCCTAAATATTTTCCGAGATATTGGCTCTGAGAATGTTATGTGATACACTCTGTAGATAGTACCTAAAGGTGCGTCCACATTCTCACGAGCGCGCCTTTCGACTCGTGGCTCGCATATAATGTGGACGGGAATACGAGTCGCAACATAAATGACAGACGCTGGCTCACGAACTTCTCGAGCCTTAAGACCAAGCGCAAGTCCGAGCACGAGAATGTGGACGCACTTAAGTATTTTATTAAGTGCGAGCTCAAAATATCCCTGCAATGTTGATTTTTTTTAGATGGATTTACGTAGCTGCCATGAATGCTCAACGAAGCAGAGTTGCGCTAACTGCGAACATGGGCAAATTATGGGCTGTGGGGGGCTATGATGGTATTTCAAATCTTGTCACTGTCGAAGTATACGATCCCAAAACTGACAAATGGACTTACGCAGCCGATATGATTGCACATGAAGGAGGTGTGGGATTGGGCGTAATTTCAATACCATAATTAATGTGATTCATCAAAATTATAAAATGAACGAACATTTCTTGATAAATGGTACTTGATAAAAAACAGTTCTACAGACGGGCAGATCTTTCCAAGTTTTAATAACATTGACACAATTTATTATATTATTAACAACAATAACAAATCTAGCATGGGAATTTCTACATCTAGTAAAAGAATTAAAATATTTATAAAGTATACCAATTAATCAATATTTAAAATTAACCCGAATATTATTTTTTGACGGAAGAGTAATTGTAATTTTTAAATATAACAAACACTTTTTAAATTATCACCACTTTGTATTAAAAATAGATGTGTTGTGACTGTTTTTTGACTATGTTTCTAAGGTTAATATATTTATGTACATTAAAATTGTAAAATATAAAATAAAGGCAACCGTTGTATACAAAAGTTTATTTTTATATTTTTAAAATTAGTATACAGTGAACCTGCAAAGTATCGCATAAATGTATTTTTAGCTAAAAAATTTTAGGATCCCACTCCAGAATAAGGTACGCTACACACTGTTCATTGCACAATGCCGTAAAACCGTAAAATTTTATAAAGAAGATAAGTGGATTTAATTAATAATTTAAGTGACCAAATTACACTATTTAGTTAGACATTAATCATCAAACTAACTGTAAGTTACTTTTTTCCACTCTGAACTAATGATATAATTATTTAGAGAATAAACATCGAAAATTACTCATAATTTATTAAACTCAAAAAACTTAATTCTATTAAATGATGGAAAATCAAGACATAATATCCATACTCTCTGGAGACAGAAATGTATTTAACTATGCGAGCCAGCATTCTATACGTGTTTAAACCTTTGACAAAATAAACTTTGAAACGAATAGCACCGAAAATATACAACTATATCTCAACTATGATATCTTAAAAAAGCTGACTCGTCTAGTTTTACGCAAAATATAGATACAAAATTTATCAACTTGGAGAAAATAACAATGTGCAAAATATCAATGTACTCTTATTTATCAATCATTCTCACTGCAGCTGAAGAATATTTTATTTTTACAAAATTTCAAGGGTAATATTCCCTATTTTACAAAATAGATTCTAATATAATATAATGTGTAATCTAAAAATATTTGTATATACCATAAAAATGTGAGCAACATTATATAAAAGATCTGAATAATAAGTAGTCACAAGTATACAAACGTATGTAAACTATAATAAACATACATATACAAAAATAATAAAACAATATGTAACACAAAACCATAAAAATATTGGGCACCTGCGCAGGAACCTCCTAAAGCTAAACAAACCTGCGCTAAAAATGTACTTCTGTACTTATATTTAACTTAACAGGTTAACTGCCGACAAATATTTTAACATCCATCTCGGGTACCGAAATATTTTTTGAATATTATAATATCCACATGATTCGATAAATTATCTAATTAACATTTTTCGGGACCCGAGGGCTTTCTAAGACTATCCCGAAAAATCCGTAACGAATGGTCACCCTTCTCTAAAACCACATTTATACATACATCAGAAAACATATTAGTAAAGCTAAAATAAGTGACTGACTTAAAATATGCAATGCAAAAAATGTGAACGTTCAGGATCATTATTAAATGAAGGATCAAATTGGTTCCTGGCAAAGTTTCCTTCTGGTATTAACAGTACAACTAAATACATTTTGGGAAATATTAAAAAAATGTCTGACTAAAATTCCTTAAAACAGATCCCATTTTTAACAACTATTGCTAAATAATATCATCAAACCAAGATATAACAGAACTTCTTGCTGAACAATACGAAAACAATTCTATCACAAAGAACATATCTGCAATTTTTACTTATTTAAAAAATTAACACACAGACAAAAACTGTAAACTGCGACGATAATCAAAATAGTAGGTACTATTAACCTCCTGCCTATAATACATGAACTAAATTATTACCTAAATACCACAAAAAAATCATGACAACATTTTTACAAATACCAGTCATCTTTCTTCAAATAATTTCACATAATACAAAAACTTATAACATGATAATGTAGGTATAAATATTATTTTTCTTCAAGCATATATGTATAATACGATACATTATACATATCATGTAACACGATTTGTAAAAATAGTCTATTATTGTACTAGTTCAAAAAAGTATCCATACCAACGGATTAAAGAAAAGTTAATAAATATAGTCATGGTTTTTAGAACTTTCATTGTGATATTTATTTTTTGTTTATTTAAAGCTTATTTTATTTTCAAACCGTTAATCAACTCTTAGCGGAATGATTCTCACCTCAACTCTCGGATCTCCTTTTTTTTAGATTTCACAGATCACAAAATATTACTTATCATTTCTCGTCTGACAATTAAATCAACAATTAATAGCCTACTTCTAATAAAATAAAACAAGACAGAACTACTAGATTTTAACATAATTTTGACATTTATATAAACTTTACATTACAATGAATATTCAAAAATAATATATTTTTATAGTTTAGATTTTAAAGAACTTTGGAAATGTTGTCATTTTATTTTCAGTTAAAAACAGTTCCTATTTAATTATTAAAATAAATAAAATTATATATTTCCGTAACAGTTGAAGTAATCGTTTTTATATATAATTTTTTATTTCAACGTTTGAAAAAAAAATAGTATGTGTCACACAGTTTAAAAGGCTCATATGTATCGGCCAATTTGCACAGTTTCGAATATGTTATATACTCTCCTAGTAACATAATATAATATTTTCTACTATCTATGAGATTTATTCCCTATGCTGATAACTTTCATTTTTTTATGATCTATATTCCCCCACAATATATAATATTGTCAAATATAAGATTTCCAAATTTATAATCAGTAATAATTTCCAATTTATAATCAATAATAATTTTAACATTAAATAATTATTTTCAAAATATATTTCCATTCGACTATTACAATATCTATTTAATATTTCTAAATTATTTATCTAAACAATTCAAATTAGTTCAGTCTATATTTTATAGCGTATAGACAAAAATAGTTTTTGGAATGCAGTGTTGACAGAAAATGTTTGTTATATTAGATTACTTGTGTCCTAGATATAGGCGACACGGCATAACAAAACTATCTTTGGTAATACAATAATTCTAACAAATCTTTTCGAGGACTTCGTCAAAAGCAGGTAAAGTCATTCCTTGACGTTGAAAGAATCAAGACCAAGTAAGATGAATCCTTGGTAAGAAATTGTAATTTATTTAAGTGTAACTGTTGTCAACAATTTGCCAGCATTATGTTATATTTTCTCTAGTTGTATTAAATTATTTTGGGAAAAATTAATGCCTTTCTGTTAACAAGTCCCAAAGTACCGCCCCATGGAGTTGGGTGTTACAATATCTGTAATCCCTGAAATCAAGATCAACAAAGTTTAAATATTTTAATTGGTAACAAAAGTACAAATGTAGTTAACTTATAAGAACATTTTGTTATTATAATGAGATACAGCATCAAAATTTAACTATTTAAACAATAAATACTTGTAACAAACTTATATCTAAATCATTGATCACTTTTAGATCTAATATCAATAAGGCACTCTTTTAGCTTGAGGAATTTCTTTTTGAACTGTAGACCACAGCCCTTTGATAATCTAAAATCTAACAAAATCTTTTTATCCATTTCAACGAGATTAATTCTAAAAATAAGTTGATTTTTATAGGAATCTGAAGTAGTTATGCACAAAGCGCCATTAATATCTGAACACCAGGCCAAATGTAAAGAATCTAAAACGGAAGTTAATATTTTTAACGTTTTCTCTTTATTTGTGAATACATAGAACCTAGTCATCCTTGTAATTAGATTATCAAAGTTATTTTTAGTAATTGGACTCTGAGTAAATTGTAATATTAAATTGTCATTCTGAGTAGGTTGAGAGAAGTACAAGTGATCATTCTTTATAGACTTAAGATTATCCACAGCCTGCATAATTGTAAAATGACGAATTGCAGTAACAGGTTGAGACAATGTCACAGTAGGCATATCTCTAGCACACTTAGTTTCAGTTTCTACCATTGAGTTATAACGTTTTGGTTCATTTTCTGAAAAGTTGTCAACAGATTTGGAACCACAATCATGACCAAAGTCAAACTGCATCCAAGTGTGCCGTTCAATTTCCTCTAAAATCAGTCTTTTTTTAGGATCAACATTTAACATTTTTCTAGCTAGACTTAAGGCGGTATTTCCTAGTTTTGACCAAGGGGTATCGGAAATATATATGTCATTCCTCCATTTTTTAAAATCTGAGTTATCTTCTGAAGTATCGCTCCATGGTAATTCCCCAGTTAGCATGGCTACAAGAACTATACCACAACTCCATAAATCAGCTGGCTGGGCTCTGTAAGGCTTTTGAAAAACTTCAGGGGCCAAATAAGGCTTTGTACCACATTTTTTGTCCAACAGCCTCTCTTTCCCTTTAAATCTAAAGAGAGTTGCCAAGCCGAAATCACTAATTTTGATTATACCGTCAGCACTAATAAGAATGTTTTCAGGTTTTATATCTCTGTGAGCTATCCCTTTACTGTGCAAATAACTAACCCCACATATAAGTTGTTTCATAAATAATTGTGCGTTTCCCGAAGGCATACCAATATCAGGTTCAATCAGCTGAAAAAGTTCGCCACCTGCTGCATATTCTAAAAAAATATATTCTTTTTGGGGTTCTTGTCTTCTTCCAAAATATTTAATAATATTGTCATGGTCCAGTAACTTGTGGATTGTAATTTCTTTGATTATTTGAACTGAAGCATCTTTATATTTTTTGTGGTCGATTATTTTGCATGCTATTTTTTCTTGAGTGTGTTTATGCACAAGTAATTTTACTTCCCCATAAGCTCCTTCTCCGAGGATATTTTTATAACAAAGCCAGTCCTCTACGAAAACCGATGTTGAATTGTCCGATGCCATTTTTTTGAAAAGATGTTTATTAACTAAGACAACTTTTCTAATTTTTTCACTCTTATTAAAATTATTAAGTATAATAACCTATATCAACAAAACACAAAATTTCTTCTTTTCAATAAAAGATGGCATACATGGTTTATTGGGTTTGAGTTTTAGAAGCCAAATTAAATTTTCTAGGGTATGGTATATCTATAGGTTTTAGTTCATGTCTAGATAAAGAATTATTTCAAATAATACGAAATATAAGAATGGGTAGAAATAAGAGAAGTAATAGTTTAGCTTGTCACTACAGTTTACTTAGAATAAAAAATACAAAAAACAAAATATTTCTTTGTTCCAAATAATCAAGTTTGAGGTATACGCAACACGTTTAAATATTTCCATTAATTTAATTTAAATAAAACAGATTTCTGGATATTTCTATTTGAACAGACCACTAAACACTTATGTGTAAAAGAAGACTTTAATTCTCGCAGTCATAGACTTAGAGTGTGTTCTGAGTCACGTATGAAAAGCATAAATGCATAGAATATCGTTCCGAGTTATTAAGCAAAGTTCATGTACCAACGAATTGCGAATTGCGAACTTGTTGCCCATTGGTTAACGATGACAGTAGTAACGATTACTTTATTTTCAAGGACTTCGCAAAATTTGAAATCTAGGGTGCGGGAAAATTAAAACAGTTTTAATTTTTATGCGAATTTCGCTAAATTTTCAAACTCACGCATGCGCAGTCCGCAAAGAAGAGTAAATTAACCTTAACGGATTTTGTTTTGTTTTGTCTTTTGCATAGAGAAATCTTTTGTGTTTAATGTTAATGTTTGGACGACTTAATTAAGTTTTATTTTTTTTAAATATTTCATATTTAAATTTCATTAAGCGAACGAAACGACAGGACTGTGACAGACTGACAGAGTCAATTGTCACATAATTGTAGCCACACTAGTTTCTTTTTTACATTTTTCCCCAGAATTATCGTTGGTACATGAAACGTTTACAAATTAAAGTAGCGAATGCGAAAAGCGATATTCGCAATTCGTTGGTACATGAACTTTGCTTTAAACAATGCGCTCTTTGTTAGCGCAGAAAATTCTTTAGATTATACTGACAGAGGGCGCTGTCAAATGTCCATCAATGCACAAAACAAAAACAAACGTCCATAAAAGACACGATTATTGTGCTTTCTAGCTTTTTGTTGGATGTGTTTTTAGTGTGTGTGAAATTTATAAAAATATAAATTGGGATTATTCCCTTTTCGGCTAGTGCAAGCCATGATCGACGGTTTATTGACGTAATAATACAGATTCATTCAAAAATAGTAAAGGTAAAGTAAGTACAAACAAATTTACGCAATGAAAACGACTCGATCAAAATGATTTGCTTATTGTTTATGTTTTACTACTTTCAAATGGTTCACTTTTTTTACCAGAGGTCATATTCGAATTATACTTCGACCAATATTTAAACGTTTCGCAACGCATAAAAAAAACGAGATAGATCGAACAAAGCTGTTTAAATGCCAGCACGCGCATGAGTGTTGTGTCGAAAATTGCCGAGTAGCCGACATACATTTCGGTAACACGATTGGTAGTTAAAAGCACTTCACCACACTCTAAACCAGTAGCGTTAAAATGTTCCATTTACGTTGGTAAATTGATCAAATGTTGCAGATTGCGTCAGTAGGATTTGTTTATATTTTTGGCCATTTTGAGAGTGGATATGTAGCGTGTGCAGATTTTTTTAGTTTGAAAGTATCATTGATTTTATTTGAAATAATTGTTTTATTTAACATGAATTTCAAAGGTAGGTACATAGGGGTGCAAAAACTATTTTAACACTAGTGAAGGTAAAACTATTAAATAGAATGTTTTGTATTACGCGTTTTTTTAATTATCGGTGAGAAACTGGCTACTAGCTCCAAACTATCATATGTGGCAACAGCTCACCAGCCTAGCGACTCGAAACGTGCACACGTATTACGTGGGTGAACAAAAACTAACCCGTTACATTTATTTCAAATTTAATTGTACTAAATGATTATTATTTTCAAAAAATATCAAATAAATTTATTGGCAAATAGTAAGATAGTAGGAAAAAAATTATTTAAATGGAAATACATCATTTCTTTATTATTTTTTTCTCTATTCAAAAAGTTTGTTGTTCGTTGATTAGACCGATATTTTTACATTTCTCCTAATATAGATAATCAAAAAATATCATACATTTTTATTGACAAACGGGACCAGGGGGTGAAAAAAAATTTTAAAGCGAAATATTTGTTTTTCAGTTCCGTTTCAATCAGCAACTTTTTAATTGATTTATTGTTGAAAAACTGTAATAAAGTCATTATCTTTGTAACACTCACTATTTTATAAATATATTAATTTTACTGTAATTTGTTTCACACTAATTGGGGAATTATTATGTACTCCTCGTATTGAGGGGCGATTGAGACATCATTCGTGCAACGTTGCCGTATCCACTAACTAGAGCTAGGAGCTAGCTTCTCACCCGTCGTAGAACATCTCCTTCGACCCACGTCCTCTCTAGGGCATAGAGTTTAGGATTTCTCGATTTGGTTCTTGATTTATATCGCTATTTTTTCCAATCATTCATAATCTACAAAAAACACAATTATAATAAAAAGGTTTTAAATACTTACAAATAAGCTGGGTACCTATTCTTGACAGTAATAGAATAGAACAGTTGATAGAAAGTGGGCGCGGTTCTACTGAAGACTAAATTGGTAATCTTGAAATCTGATCTCTTATTAGGGCGATAGAAACATTGCTCCCATACATTTATTGGCATTTTTTTGGATAATCGGTGAAATAGTAATAAAAGGGATTTTTATTTTGTAACCAATATTGGTGGTTTGGTTGTGAATGAACCTACTGTCGACTGACATATATATTAATCCTGTACTGTTGGTTTTATTTGTTAATTTTAGAATTATTCTTTATTTTTATGTAAATAAAAATACAAAAGCAATGTTTGTATTTTATTTCTAAATACATTAAAAATGATTAGCGGCAATGTTTTGCTGTAACTGCCTTCCAGCTAGAAGATCAGCATTAATTCTCGCAAGATTTTGGTCAATTTAATAAGGATCGACTGCATACGTACCCAAATCTATAGCTCCCATATCATTTGGTGGTTCTGGAATATTGTTTTCTATGCTCATTTGCTTTTAATCTTTAAAAATACATTTTCTATGAGCTATTCTGTTGGCTATAAGACCTAAAGGTTGGTCTTAGGAATGTCCTGATGAGACTTCTCCAGTGAGAAGGTCTCTTGCACTTTATTTGAGATCAATTGGCCAGCTTCGTTTCAGTCTTCTGTTGTTTGGTTCTTGGTTTAGTGGCTGAGTAGTGTAGCAAAGTTCGTTCTAACCAACGCATGCGCAGTGCGCGCGTCCCGCAGTGCGCATGCGTGCGCCATGTCACATGTCATCTGTCACATGTCATCTGTCACATGTCATCTGTCACATGTCATCTGTCACATGTCATCTGTCACCAGTTCCCAAAACTACCACTAGAGGGCGTCAGTGGTGCCAAAGTTCCAGAAACTGTCACTAGAGGGCGTCAGTGGTGCCAAAGTTCCAGAAACTGTCACTAGAGGGCGTCAGTGGTGCCAAAGTTCCAGAAACTGTCACTAGAGGGCGTCAGTGGTGCCAAAGTTCCAGAAACTGTCACTAGGTGGCGGTGTTGGTGGTGCTAAAGTTTCACAAACTGTCACTAGATGGCGTTGGAGAGCGGCGGCGGCGGCGGCCATGTTTAGTCCAATTATGTTAGAGTTCCACAAAGTGTTAGTAGATGGCGTTGGAGAGCGGCGGCGGCGGCGGCCATTTTTAGTCCAAGAATACTGGTCTTGAACGTGTTGGCAGTTCAGCCAAAAAAGAAGAAGGCATCTGTCATCTGTCACATGTTGCCATAAGGGCACAAAGTGCTTAACTTCACTGTTATTGGTCCAATTGAATCGCGGAAAAAACAGACATTATCTATGAGTGACGTAGTGCCAAATTTAAAGAAAAAACATGCGTAATGATGGTTGCCATAAGGGCACAAAGCGCTTAACTTCGTTGTTATTGGTCCAATTGAATTGAGGAAAAAACAGACATTATCTATAAGTAACGTAGATGTCAAATTTAAAGAAAAGCATACGCAATGAACGTTGCCGAAAGGGCACAAAGCGCTTAACTTCGCTGTTATTGGTCCAATTGAATAGCGAAAAAGACAGGTATTATCTATAAGTAGCGTGGATGTCAAATTTAAAGAAAAAACATGCGCAATGATGGTTGCCATAAGGGCACAAAGCGCTTAACTTCGTTGTTATTGGTCCAATTGAATCGCGGAAAAAACAGGCATTATCTATGAGTGACGTAGATGTCAAATTTAAAGAAAAAACATGCGCAATGAGCGTGGCCATAAGGGCACAAAGCGCTTAACTTCCTCGTTATTGGTCCAATTGAATCGCGGAAAAAACAGGCATTATCTATAAGTGGCGTAGATGTCAAATTTAAAGAAAAGCATGCGCAATGAACGTTGCCGAAAGGGCATTAGTGCCTAACTTCGTTGTTATTGGCCCAATTGAATCGCGGAAAAAACAGGCATTATCTATAAGTGGCATAGATGTCAAATTTAAAGAAAAGCATGCGCAATGAACGTTGCCGAAAGGGCACAAAGCGCTTAACTTCGCTGCTATTGGTCCAATTGAATCGCGGAAAAAACAGGCATTATCTATGAGTGACGTAGATGTCAAATTTAAAGAAAAAACATGCGCAATGAGCGTGGCCATAAGGGCACAAAGCGCTTAACTTCCTCGTTATTGGTCCAATTGAATCGCGGAAAAAACAGGCATTATCTATAAGTGGCGTAGATGTCAAATTTAAAGAAAAGCATGCGCAATGAACGTTGCCGAAAGGGCATTAGTGCCTAACTTCGTTGTTATTGGCCCAATTGAATCGCGGAAAAAACAGGCATTATCTATAAGTGGCATAGATGTCAAATTTAAAGAAAAGCATGCGCAATGAACGTTGCCGAAAGGGCACAAAGCGCTTAACTTCGCTGCTATTGGTCCAATTGAATCGCGGAAAAAACAGGCATTATCTATGAGTGGTGTAGATGTCAAATTTAAAGCGCTATGTTACCTTTCATCTGTCACATGTCATCTGTCACATGTCATCTGTCACATGTCATCTATCACATGTCATCTGTCACCAGATGGTGCCAAAGTTCTAGAAACTGTCACTAGAGGGCGTCAATGGTGCCAAAGTTCCAGAAACTGTCACTAGGTGGCGTTAGAATACTGGTCTTGAACGTGTTGGCAGTTCAGCCAAAAAAGAAGTCATCTGGCATCTGTCACCTGTCACTAGAAATACTGGTCTTGAACGTGTTGGCAGTTCAGCCAAAAAAGAAGAAGTCACCTGTCACCGGCCATCTGTCACCTCTCATCTGTGACCTGTCACTAGAAATACTGGTCTTGAACGTGTTGGCAGTTCAACCAAAAAAGAAGAAGTCACCTGTCACCGGCCGTCTGTCACCTCTCATCTGTGACCTGTCACTAGAAATACTGGTCTTGAACGTGTTGGCAGTTCAGCCAAAAAAGAAGAAGTCATCTGGCATCTGTCACCTGTCCCTAGAAATACTGGTCTTGAACGAGTTGGCAGTTCAGTCAAAAAAGAAGAAGTCACCTGTCATCTGTCACATGTTGCCATAAGTGCACAAAGCGCTTAACTTCGTTGTTATTGGTCCAATTGAATTGAGGAAAAAACAGACATTATCTATAAGTAACGTAGATGTCAAATTTAAAGAAAAGCATACGCAATGAACGTTGCCGAAAGGGCACAAAGCGCTTAACTTCGCTGTTATTGGTCCAATTGAATAGCGAAAAAGACAGGTATTATCTATAAGTAGCGTGGATGTCAAATTTAAAGAAAAAACATGCGCAATGAGCGTGGCCATAAGGGTACAAAGCGCTTAACTTCCATGTTATTGGTCCAATTGAATTGAGGAAAAAAACAGGCATTATCTATGAGTGACGTGGATGCTAATTTTACGAAAAAATTGCTTGATCATGATTGGATAATTATGTCACGTGATCTATATCTAGAGGGGTTATTATATAATATTTTACATTTTATTAATAAAAAAGATATAATTTTTGTCAATAGTGTTATAATATTCCTCCTAAAATTGAGCTTACTTAAGTTAAGTAAATTTCAAAATCTAAACTTCAAAGTGTTAAATAAATATTTTAATAACACACAAAATTCTATTACTCCAAATTCAGGATTTTTAAAATTCTTTTTTTGAACTAAACATTTTTTAAATACGGCCCTGCAATCTACATTTTCTGAAAAAAATTTAAAAACATACTTTAACGGTTATATCGGATGAAGCCTCCCCGATAAAAATTAGATAAGCCTGATAACGGGCCAATAAAACCACATTTACAGAAAACAAATTCTAGTACAAACATCTACATCCGTTCACACAGGATGTAGCTTCCTGGATAAAAATTAGATAAGACAGATAACACGAAAAAATACAACAACATTTCTACGAAACGAATTTAGTTATCTTCCCACAGATAATGTGTTGTTTTTCTCGAGGGGTTATAAAAGTCGAAGCACATCAATCGACAATCCAATCCTAAAAAGTCTCTTCACCAGTGTTAGTATTCAGTGAGCTGTTTCCAGTTGAGGTTATTGTAAGTACATTTAATGTTAATTTTTTTAAAAAACTTTTTTGTAATTTTTATAACCAACAGTACAAATTTTTGATTTTTCCAGTAATTTGTACCAGTGATCTACATTTTTTTGCTCCCGTCATCTTTAAGCTTTTAAAGTAAGTGTTTTTTCGGGGTTTTTTTAATGCTAGTATTTCATTTTTTATTATTATTTTAGATGAGTTTTCTTGAAAAATTAAACGAATTTACCACATCTACAGATACCGAAAACAAACCCATAATTAAGCTAAAGGACCTACAACCCAACATCACAAATAAAATTTATCACGTTCAGCTCACCAAATCCAAATTTGGAGGGGAATCCATCCTAGTGGAATTGGAGGAGAACGTCACCTTTCTGCCCAAAAGGTCTACCGAAATTTACAAGAACCACATCGACGATCTAAACAAAGGGGACTTCAGTTTAATTTTTATTGGCCTGCACGAGATATCCAAGAGCTGTGCTCCAAGGACCCTTTTCAAAATAGAATAGAAAATTAGGTTAGTTCAAGCATGGATTTCGCACTCGTTTTTAACAAAATCGAAGACCTCCTTAAAACTAAACATAATATTGCATATTCAGATAAACATAAATGGTTATCACTAATTAGTACTCACCTCCGAAAATGCTCTTTAGCAGTAAAGTATAAAAAAATTTGTGAAAATATTCCTAATGTTATCAGATTCATTTATCAATCGCCTCTACCGTGGACTTTAACGAGGAAAGTTTTTCAAAATTTTAATAAATTAAGATGTGATTACTGATTATTAGCTTGGTTTTGTTGTAAAGATTTACATGAAAATAAACGAGTGCGATTTTCAGACTGAACTATGTGCCTAATGTATTAGTTATAGTTTTTATGTATTAGTTATATACTCGTATGTTTGCTTACCGTATTGTTTGTAGTTTTTTATGTTTGCTTGGGTAATAAAAAATAAAATATAAGAAAGAAGTGTTTTATTTCAAAAAACTTGGTACATTTTTTTAATTTGAACAATGATTTAATATATCATTAATTACATCATCTTTATAGTAATACATGTACTCTTGTAGAGCATTTTTTTCTAAACAATTTGGCATAACAGCACAAATTAAAATTAAAGTATTAAATCTACTAGTGACGTCATCGTCGTAAAAAAACTTGGTACATTTTTTTAATTTGAACAATGATTTAATATATCATTAATTACATCATCTTTATAGTAATACATGTACTCTTGTAGAGCATTTTTTTCTAAACAATTTGGCATAACAGCACAAATTAAAATTAAAGTATTAAATCTACTAGTGTCACAAATACTATTGAAATTAACAGCAAAATAAGCTCGTGTAGAGGCTATTAAATTACAGTAGAATGTATTAAAGTTCAAGTCTTCTAGCAACGAAATGTAGTTCTTCACTAAATTGCAATTTGCTTCAAGGATGTCGGAAACATCATACTCGTCCAGATAGAACTCGACTCCATGTTTGTTTGCAAGTAGAAACTTGGTATCGTCGTACACTAATTGAGTAACTTTACAAAAGTCTCCACACGGGAAAACTACAGGATCGTATTCGTCAGGAGGTGACGGTAGATTCTCGTGAAAAAAGTCATCATATCTCTGGCGCAGCAATTCAATAAAAGTAGTCCACTCAAATGTACCAAACGAAATTCTTCCGGGTCGAAGTAAAGGTGTTAGCGTTATTGCAGGAGTAAAGGTTCTGGTCGGACTTATTCCGCACAAAAGTGCATAACTTCTTAGGGAAAAATTCGTTTCCAGTAGATGGTATCGCTCCAATTTAGCAGCATACTCGTATGAAATTAAAGCTTGGTCGATTTCCTCAACACAATCATTAAGCGTCACTGCATAAGGTGAAGGAGGTGTTGGCGACGGTGAAGACGACGACGATGCCGAGTCACTTTCAAAAACAATTTCACAAGAACTATAACCACTATCTTGACTACTCATGTTGTCGGTTGGTTGATTTAAATTGTAGGTGCACCACACGACTGAATAAAATGTAGGTTCGCACACACACTTGTATTTATATACCCCCACTATGAGGAAAAAAAGCGGTAAGTTTGAAGGTTATTCAAAAAAGGTCCCCTTGAATTGCTAAATTTGTTCGTATTTTCCATAAGATTCTATACAAAATCAGTCTTGGATAGACAAAAATTCTATTGTTTAAATGTTTTATTTTGTAAAGTATTATACATTTTATTTCTATGAGTTATATTTAAAACAGGATTAATAATTTTAGCAGCTTCTTCTATTCGGCGTTTAAAACGTAGTTGATTAAGATATCTTGATTCCCAATCACTTGTTTCAACATCTAATGATTCCCATATGTGAACGTGATTGTAATCTTCATTAAAAGTTACTTTCTTCATATCTTTTCTTTAAGAACATCGGGGTATTTGAATATAAGTTCTAGTAATAAACTATATGTAATCGGATGCGCTTGTTTTATAGGCTCCATTGTAGTAAGAGCTGTGTTGATGATATCTTCCTTGTTTTTAACCGCCATTTGTAAAATTTTTAAGGAACCTACAAACTGCTGGCTTTTTAATACTTCAATGTTGTGCGTAATTAAGGGTAAGCATCTCCAGAGCTCGGAAAGGGAAATTGATCCTAACCAGACAGTAGCATGTCCAGTTAATACTTTCAAAACAGTAATGCTTTCAAAATTTTCAAACTGTAACAAAAACCGGCTAACATCTATTGATTCCTTCTTTCCCGCTACTATAAAATCTTCAATAGTTTCTTTGAAGGATAAAAACTCCTTCCACTCTTTTTCACTAAACACGATACAGTTTCCTTTGTTTGCAGATATTTTCACACACGGAGCAAAATTTAAATCATGCGACAGACTCACTGCGACATATTTCGTATTCGATTTATTCAGGTAGAACCTTTGTTCACCCAAATAGATATTTTTCACTTTTGATTCTTCTGTAAACTGCATGATGACTGCCTGACTAACTTCACCAGAGAAAGTCTTAATATTTATTAGTATGAAAAAATGGGTGGGGATTCTATATTTCTTAACGCCATAGCACATTCAGTGTGTTAGGCCTGAATGGTATTTAGCTTTCCCATTTTATGGTACAATCACATTTAACGGATTTTTCTATAAATAATCAAAGAATATTTCTTATCAACATTTTTCAATCCGCTTTGACTATTTGTTTAATTTTCATTCAACAACCTTTTTTACTCATAAATTAAAAACCTTTTTTTGTTTTAATATGATTTATTAAGGATATCTAAACATTATTGAATAATTATTTTCACCGTAATTGGTACAGTTGCATTTTGTAAAGACTCCTTCTGACCACGGATTGCTGCAAAATGTTGTAAACTGATTCCCTGTTTTCATTAGATGTTGAACTATTTTGCATGCGTAACCTTTTCTTCTGTGTTTGCCAAATGTATATATATAATTTAATATTCTGGGAACATCATGTTGTCCTAATGGATCGAAATCACATCTTGATAATAAGGCGAACGCTGCAACTTCATCACCGATGTAGAGGATGTAACAGGATATTCTAGTTTCTTGACTCCATTGTTCAATTAAAAGATCTTTTACAGGTAAACGCAATATTTTATTTACAGCTCTTTTACCTATAAGAAATTCAATTTTTTCCATCTCGATTGTTTAGGACCGAACGACTTGTGTTAATTGTACTCTCTGTTTTATTTCGTTACCACATATACAAATGGAAAGATAAAAAAGTGCGTGGGGGGGTCTAATAATCACGGTATGTTCACGTGAAAAGAGGCTTTTTCGCGATGTTTTAAGAAATACTCGTTCTCAATAAAATACGTGTTTCTAGGTTATCACTTCATTCATATTGTTTTTAAGTTTTCAAAATTCAACATGGCTGCGCTCGTGGGCGAGTTCATTGTTACAAGAGGGGGTGCCACGTGTAACAGCACGTCTGTGAAAAGTCTTATGCAATAATTTTATAAGTTGCACAAATTAGGTACCCATTTGCATAACTGTCGCGCTAGATAATCCGGTTTTACAAAGGAGCATCTCACATAAAATTTTATTTACACTTTATTTAACTATATTACATTGGTAATAATAACTTGTAGTGTATCTCTAAAAAATAGGTTAAACATTTGACGTTCACGTGGCGTAAAACGTGAGGTGCGTGACGTAAAACGTGAGGTGCGTGACGTAAAACGTGAGGTGCGTGACGTAAAACGTGAGGTGCGTGACGTAATACGTGAGGTGCGTGACGTAAAACTTGAGGTGCGTGACGTAAAACGTGAGGTGCGTGACGTAAAACGTGAGGTGCGTGACGTAAAACGTGAGGTGCGTGACGTAAAACGTGAGGTGCGTGACGTAAAACGTGAGGTGCGTGACGTAAAACGTGAGGTGCGTGACGTAAAACGTGAGGTGCGTGACGTAAAACGTGAGGTGCGTGACGTAAAACGTGAGGTGTATGGTAATTAAAAGTCTCTCTCTCTCTCTCTTTTTAAAAAATTTATAAGAATAACTGTAAAATATATATACGTACACATTTCTTACATTTTCATTTATATTCAACATGTGTGTTGGTAAAGTACTTGTACTGCTTCTCTTAACAGCCCACGCAAATTCTGCGAACGTTACTCTAGAATATTTTGTATCATTTTTGCAACGGTTTGGCTACATTAATCAAAATGAAATCGTAGGTGATAGCCTTAAAAATGTGTTAGCAAATTTTCAAGAAAAATATAATCTACCTGTGAATGGAACTCTGAACGCTGCCACTATTCAATTAATTAATAAACCTAGATGTACTGTTGGTGAAAATTCATTTACAACGATATCAAGATGGCAAAATAAAACGAGTTTGCGATGGTATTTTCCTCAAGCCCGTTCGGAACATCTTTTAACAGCTCAAAGGGCTTTTGCAATATGGGAACGTGATTCCAATTTCAATTTTCAACTAGTTCAATTTCCAACACCGAAACCCGATATTACTATAACCGTCGTACCCAAAAAACATGATTTTCGAGAAAGCTGCACAGGTCACCATCGATGTCCACAAAACTTTGATGGGCCTGGGAAAATATTGGCTCACGCACATTTTCCTAGTGCTAATGGATGTATTGAAATTCATATGGATGCTGGCGAGCAATGGTATTTTGGGGATGATGATGATAATGTTCCTGATGGTCAAGTAAGCTTTCTTATGGTGTTGGTACATGAAATCGGTCACACCCTTGGGTTAGGGCATAGTGAAGTAGAGTCTGCAATAATGTTTCCATGGTATCAGCAAAAGTTAACTCCTCTAGATGAAGATGATAAGAATGCATTAGAATTCTTGTATGGTCCACGACGACGACGAACGCCGACAACAACGACAACGACAACGAGCACAATTTATCCTCCAACCACTCGAAAACACATTTCTTCTTCTTCTTCTTCTTCTTCAGTTAAGACGCCGATGACTGTTTCGCTTCAATACAAAATTTATGTAATATTAAATCACCTGATTTCCTAATTATCGATTGTACGTCGGATTTAATACATCTTTGTGGAAATTTGATTTAAATAGTATGCTTATACCTTCAAGTCCCGAGCCGTTAAGTAATTATCTACCCAATGAACTTAAGACTTCCTCGACCCCATTTTCTCACATTTTTCAAAATTCAGCGGGGGATTTAATAACGTTTGGTAATCGAAAATGTTATGTAGCCTCATTTCCAAATTTAAATATTCAAAATGATTATTATTTACCTGTGCCCTCAGATGCTTATATTAATGCGTTATTTCAATCAAATAGTGGTAGAACTTTTGTTTTCTATAACAACGTTTCCTATGTAGAATACAATAATGATCCTGGAGAAATAATTAGTCGTGGACGTATAACCGATCAATTTCCCGGTATACCGATGGACTTGACATCAGCGTTTAGATATATAGATGGTTTCATTTACTTTTTCAACAAAAACTTAAACGTATATTACAAATATAGTGAATATACGAAAAAAGTTGTTGAAGCTGGACAATTTAGTTGGAATCTATTTAACATACCCTGTCCCAGCGTAGGGTTAAAAGAACAATTGAAAACCCTATTGACAAAAATTATATCTTTTTATGAATAAAATGCACCTACCAAGTAAATTGAATATAATAAAACGCTTCGTTCTTTATTATATACTCTTTCAGCACAATTTTTTTGTTTTTCTTCGAAAAATATTACACATGGTGAAATGAAATTTTTTTGATTTTTAATAAATGATATGAAAAATTTTTGAGTTTTAATGAAACACCTTTTGCATATTTTTAGTTGTTTATTGCAACATTACATGAGGATCGAAACCTTCTTTGAATACATTTATAAAGAAATTTTAGTAACAAAATACATATAGCAGATAACGTGAGGCACGATATTGTAAATGTCTTGTTAATTTCACCATTTAATTGTCCATCTATGGCGTCACCGGCACCTGAAGAACTGTTGGTGTTGGTTGAATTCGTCTTAAGGGGTAACAGCAACATAGTACTTTTTTCGGTATTCTTGTATTGTCCAAATTTAAATCGCCCAACTGCTTTATAACGTTTTCTTTGTCTTCGTACAGTTTAATATCTTTACGAAGTTGCTTGAGTCTTTCTTCAAATTTAAGGACTTTTTCCCAAATATGTTTGTCTTGACGACGCATGTCTTAAAGCAATAATCCCTCCAAGCGTTATTAATAAATATTATATAATAACCCCCCTCTAGATATAGATCACGTGACATAATTATCCAACCATGATCAAGCAATTTTTTTTCGTAAAATTAGCATCTACGTTGCTTGTGGATAATGCCTGTTTTTTTTTTTTTTTTTTTTTTTTTTCCTCAATTCAATTGGATTAATAACAACGAAGATAAACGCTTTGTGTCCTTATGGCCACGATCATTGCGCATGTTTTTCGTTAAATTTGACATCTACGGACTTATAGATAATACCTACCTTTTTCATAATTAAATTGGACCAATAATAACGAAGTTAAACGCTAATGCCTTTATGACAACGTTCATTGCGCATGCTTTTCTTTAAATTTAGCGTCTATGTCCCCTTTACATGATATCTGTCTTTTTCGTCATTCAATTGGACCAATAATAATGAAGTTAAGCGCTTTGTGCCCTTAGGGTCACGTTCAGTGCGCATGCTTTTCTTTAAATTTGACATCTACGTCACTTATAGATAATGCCTGTTTTTTCCGCGATTCAATTGGACCAATAACAGTGAAGTTAAGCGCTTTGTGCCCTTATGACAACGTTCACTACGCATATTTTTTCTATAAATTTGACATCCACGTCACTCATAGATAATGCCTGTTTTTTTCCTCAATTCAATTGGACCAATAACATGGAAGTTAAGCGCTTTGTGTCCTTATGGCCACGCTCATTGCGCATGTTTTTTCTTTAAATTTGACATCCACGCTACTTATAGATAATACCTGTCTTTTTCGCTATTCAATTGGACCAATAACAGCGAAGTTAAGAGCTTTGTGCCCTTTCGGCAACGTTCATTGCGTATGCTTTTCTTTAAATTTGACATCTACGTTACTTATAGATAATGTTTGTTTTTTCCGCGATTCAATTGGACCAATAACAACGAAGATAAACGCCTTGCACCCTTATGGCAACCATCATTGCGCATGCTTTTCTTTACATTGGACATCTACGTCACATATAGATAATACCTGCCTTTTTCACCATTCAATTGGACCAATAACAACGAAGTTAAGCGCTTTGTGCCCTTATGGCAACCATCATTGCGCATGTTTTTCTTTAAATTTGACATCCACGCTACTTATAGATAATGTCTGTTTTTTCCTCAATTCAATTGGACCAATAACAACGAAGTTAAGCGCTTTGTGCCCTTATGGCCACGCTCATTGCGCATGTTTTTCTTTACATTTGACATCTACGTCACTCATAGATAATGCCTGTTTTTTCCTCAATTCAATTGGACCAATAACAACGAAGTTAAGCGCTTTGTGCCCTTTCGGCAACGTTCATTGCGCATGTTTTTCTTTACATTTGACATCTACGTCACTCATAGATAATGCCTGTTTTTTCCTCAATTCAATTGGACCAATAACAACGAAGTTAAGCGCTTTGTGCCCTTTGGCAACGTTTATTGCGCATGTTTTTTCTTTAAATTTGACATCTACGTCACTCATAGATAATGCCTGTTTTTTCCTCAATTCAATTGGACCAATAACAACAAAGTTAAGCGCTTTGTGCCCTTATGGTCACGTTCATTGCGTATGTTTTTTCTTTAAATTTGACATCTACGGTACTTATAGATAATACCTACCTTTTTCATAATTAAATTGGACCAATAACAAGGAAGTTAAGCACTAATGCCCTTTCGGCAACGTTCATTGCGCATGCTTTTCTTTAAATTTGACATCTATGTCACTTATAGATAATGCCTGTTTTTTCCGCGATTCAATTGGACCAATATTAGCGAAGTTAAGCGCTTTGTGCCCTTATGGCAACATGTGACAGATGACAGATGACAGGTGACTTCTTCTTTTTTGGCTGAACTGCCAACTCGTTCAAGACCAGTATTTCTAGGGACAGGTGACAGATGCCAGATGACTTCTTCTTTTTTGACTGAACTGCCAACACGTTCAAGACCAGTATTTCTAGTGACAGGTCACAGATGAGAGGTGACAGACGGCCGGTGACAGGTGACTTCTTCTTTTTTGGTTGAACTGCCAACACGTTCAAGACCAGTATTTCTAGTGACAGGTCACAGATGAGAGGTGACAGATGGCCGGTGACAGGTGACTTCTTCTGTTTTTGGCTGAACTGCCAACACGTTCAAGACCAGTATTTCTAGTGACAGGTCACAGATGAGAGGTGACAGATGGCCGGTGACAGGTGACTTCTTCTTTTTTGGCTGAACTGCCAACACGTTCAAGACCAGTATTTCTAGTGACAGGTCACAGATGACCGGTGACAGGTGACTTCTTCTTTTTTGGCTGAACTGCCAACACGTTCAAGACCAGTATTTCTAGTGACAGGTGGCAGATGCCTGATGACTTCTTCTTTTTTGGCTGAACTGCCAACACGTTCAAGACCCGTATTCTAACGCCACCTAGTGACAGTTTCTGGAACTTTGGCACCACTGACGCCCTCTAGTGACAGTTTCTAGAACTTTGGCACCATCTGGTGACAGATGCCATGTGACAGATGACATGTGACAGATGAAAGGTAACATAGCGCTTTAAATTTGCCATCTACGTCACTCATAGATAATGCCTGTTTTTTCCTCAATTCAATTGGACCAATAGCAGCGAAGTTAAGCGCTTTGTGCCCTTATGGCCACGCTCATTGCGCATGTTTTTCTTTAAATTTGACATCTACGCCACTTATAGATCATACTGGTCTTTTTCGCTATTCAATTGGACCAATAACAACGGAGTTAAGCGCTTTGTGCCCTTATGGCAACCATCATTACGCATGTTTTTTCTTTAAATTTGACATCTACGTCACTCATAGATAATGTATGTTTTTTCCGCGATTCAATTGGACAAATAACAGGGAAGTTAAGCGCTTTGTGCCCTTATGACCACGTTCATTGTGCATGTTTTTTCTTTAAATTTGACATCCACGTCACTCATAGATAATGCCTGTTTTTTCCGCGATTCAATTGGACCAATAACAGCGAAGTTAAGCGCTTTGTGCCCTTATGGCAACGTTCATTGCGCCATCTGGTGACAGTTTCTGGAACTTTGACATAATTGGACTAAAAATGGCTACACCGCCTCCGCTCTCCAACGCCCTCTAGTGACAGTTTGTGGAACTTTGGCGCCGCCAACGCCATCTACTAACACTTTGTGGAACTTTGACATAATTGGACTAAAAATGGCCGCCGCCGCCGCTCTCCAACGCCATCTAGTGACACTTTGTGGAACTTTAACATAATTGGACTAAACATGGCCGCCGCTCTCCAACGCCATCTACTAACAGTTTCTGGAACTTTGACACCACTGACGCCATCTAGTGACAGTTTCTGGAACTTTGGCACCACTGACGCCCTCTAGTGGCAGTTTCTGGAACTTTGGCACCACTGACGCCCTCTAGTGACAGTTTCTGGAACTTTGGCACCACTGACGCCCTCTAGTGGTAGTTTTGGGAACTGGTGACAGATGACATGTGACAGATGACATGTGACAGATGACATGTGACAGATGACATGGCGCACGCATGCGCACTGCGGGACGCGCGCACTGCGCATGCGTTGGTTAGAACGAACTTTGCTACACTACTTGGCTGTAGTAGTAGGTTAGGATGGCTGTCCAGCTTTAGGTAGTGGTTACGGCTTCTTTCTTGTACTGTCTCTTGTATTGTAGGGAATACTGAGGTCTTGATGGATCAATTTGTTTGTGACGTACCATGGTGCATTGACTAGTGATCGAAGGATTTTAGATTGTCCTCGTTGTATGAAAGCAATACTAGATTTGCTGGCACATCCCCATAATTCTATTCCGTAGGTCCAGATGGGTATGATGACTGCCTTATATATTGAGATTTTATTTTGTAGAGAGACTGGCGATCTTCTTCCGAGTAGCCAATATAATTCTCGGAACTTTAGATTGATCTGCTTTCGTTTCTTGGCTAGGTGTTCCCTCCAGTTGAGTTTAGAGTCTTAAGTGTAATCCCAGGTATTTGATACAAGACGTCACGGGTATCACTATGTTGTTAATAGTAACCGAAGGACATTGGCTTTTTCTTAGGGTAAATGTTATGTGCTGGGATTTGTTTTCGTTAATTTTTATTCTCCATCGTTCGAGCCATTCTTCGATCTGGAATAAGTGGTCTTGGAGATTGGCAGAAGCTATTATTGGATCTTCATGTATAGCCAGTATCACTGTGTCGTCAGCAAATATGCCTGTCGTAGTATATTCTGAGGTTAGAATGTCATAAGTATATATCAGGTACCAACCTTTGTTCTGAAGGTTCTGTTTGCCAGATATGACTGAAGCAGAGTGTAGTATGAATTGGGTAGACAGAGTTTGATTTTATTTAACAGTCCTACATGCCAGCCTGGCTAACATCCAGGAAGGCTGCCGAGCAGTATTTTTTTCCACTATACCTATTGATGGCATGCACTACTCGATGACACTGTTCAGCTGTGGAATGTTTGCGGCGAAATCCGAATTGGTGATCTGGAATCACATTTAGGATAGGGTCTATACGCTGTAATACCAACTTTTCTAAGATCTTAGATAATGTTGATAGCAGGCTGATTGGTCTGTATGATGTAACGTCCTGTAGCTGCTTCCCTGGTTTTGGAATGAGGATTATTTCAGATTTTTTTAGTTCCTTGGGCCAGTAGTGTATTCTGAATATGGCTTTAAATATATATGTTAACATTACTAGAGCTTTAGTGGGTAGTTCTTTTAGCATTATCGGAGTTATCATATCTATTCCTGGTGTCTTTTTATTTTTTAAGACTTTAATTTTTTCTTTTATTTCTTTCGGGCTTTGTGAGATTTATTGATGTTTGGCTCTCGTCTGGATTGTTGAGTGGAGTATTAATTAGATTGTTTTGTATAGGCAAGTCATTGTTTGGAGTGAAAACATTCTTTAAATGTTGAGCAAAGAGGTCGGCTTTTTCTTTACTGCTTCTAGCCCAAGTGTTTGTTTGGCCATTTCTTAGAGGAGAAGTGGGTGTTATTTGTTTTCTTGAGTATTTGACTGGTTTCCAGATGGAGTGATCGTATCGGTTAAGGTTTGTTAAGTATTGGGAGTAGCTTGTGCCTCTTTAATTTTTAGCTTGAGTACATTACTTGCATGATTGAACTATCTTTTATCATTTGGGGCATGACTCCAATGAATCCAATACAAAGAAATAAAAACACAACTTTTTCAAAGGACATCCACATACAAATAATTTGATAACGTCACTAGGAACAAATGTCAAAAATTATTCGTCAAAAGCAAAAGTAAATATAGTAGTGAAATCTATATGGTGGCTTGAAAGGTGGGCATGCTTAGTGAATTTCGCTCTCTATATTTCAGAAGTAATTGTCCAATTGGGGCTATCTACCACCGAAAAGCGATAATGTAAGTAATCTATGAAAAATTAAATGCAGAAATAATTGTCTAAAGATTTAATAGTCGGTCAACCTAAATTTAAATATTTGATGCAATTTTCAGAGCCACCTATTAATTACATGATGAAACATGAAAATCATAGACCCTAAATATTGAGCCTCTAGCAAACTATTAGAGTTATTTCATTTTAATCTTCTTTTACCTAATGTATCTTACACTATTTTTATATACCATATAAACGTGTTATTTAGTAAACAAAATGGAAAAAGTAGTTTACATAATATCAATTATAACTTAAAATATTTTTAAACAACTTTTAGTTCATTCAATTGAAAAGGACAGTAGTGAACATTTCTCATAGAAACATCAGTGTTTTACAGCAATAATAGTTTGCATAAAACCATCAAAATTGAGAGGTCTGCTTAAAACCCCTCTAGAGTTTATTTTCATTAGATTTGCTTATAGATTGCAACCTATATTAAGGACTTCTAGTACTTTTGGATTATCTTCACTAATAACGCGATTGCAAGATTTTTTTGAAAGAAAACTATTACTATTTAAAGCATCAAATAGATTATTAACAGTTTTATTCTGTTACAGAATCCAGCTGACCTGTACAGAATGCAGAATAAACACTGTGACTAAGTAATTGTGCAGCGGGTTTAACAGTCATTTTTTTATATGAATTAGGACTTAAATGAACATCTGCTAGCTTTAGTTGTTGAGCTTCCTTTATCTAAATCATAAACCTTGTTCATATCACAACACTTTATAAATTTACCAATTAAAAGAAAATAATGATACAAAAATTGTTTCAGACACAATTTAACATGCAGAGTACTTCTGAAAGGCTTTTGAAAATTCTAAAAGATGAATCCTTGTCGACAATGATAGTTGAGATTTCATAACTTTTTTTTGGCTTGGTTAACTTGAGTCTGGAGATTATTAATTCTCTTTTTACAAAAATATAGCTCGACTTCAAAACATTCATTTTTTTCTTAAATTGTTCGATTCCTTTTTCTGCAAGGAACGACAGAAAAATTTTGAATTTCGTTTAACCAGTTCTCTGCTGTTGAGTCAGTAAAGGTATTTTCTTCAAATATATAGTTACTAGTTTACTAGTCTTGTAGTTGATAGGAACTTTTTTCCTGACTGGTTAAGTTTTTGTAACGATACTTTTGTCTTCATCGTAAAATTCTTCATGACACTGCTATTTGTCTGGTACAGTTTCTAAAGGCAAACCTTTTGACTTGAGACATTTTTCACTGAAGTGTTTGCTACACAAATATTTGGTTTTTAGAGATTTTGGATTTAGCTCAGGTAATATAGGGTTGCCTAAGATATATAAAAAATATTAGTAACGGTTAATTAAATTGTTTTGAATGATATTTAAAACCCATATTAAACTTTAAGACTTTGGAAATATTAAAAATAAATAATCTGAGTTCATTATTCAAATTTTACACCTAGGAGTGTCTTTCACAGGAAAATGGAAAAATCTTAATTTTGGACCTTTCTTAGGTGTGCACCCACAATCATAGTACACATTTATGACCAAACATCTGCAAAAATTATATAAAAATTTTAACTTCAATAAAAGATTGGACTTACATGGTTCAAAGATTGTAGTTAAAATTTTATTATAATTCAAATTTTACAAAAAATGTTTAAAATCATATTTTAGCTTGTTTAATTTTAAACTCGGCAAACTCTCCGAAACGATTCATTTTTAAAAGCAAAGTATTTCAATATGAACAAAATTATCTGCTTTCGCAAGTAACATTTACATGTACCTATAATGTAAATTTCCTATCTCAACACCTTTAAAAATGGTTAAAAATCCGACTTTCTGATTATCTTCTAAGAACTGTAAAATTTGGGTTTGGTTTTTAAAGAAAATATATTTATGTTAAACTAGAAAAATTGCACCAAAATGTTTAAATATATTAAGAAAGTGTACTGAGATCTCAGCACTCCCATATATATTAAATAACATAACTTGAAAATTAGTTTGGAACTTACGGCACAGTTCAAACAAAGTTTTACTAGGTAACATTGGTTTTTGCCTTATATTAGTTAATAATAATAGTTAATATTGGTATCATTTTCCTTCTTATATTTTTCAAAGTTTTTGTCACACTAATTAAGATCTTAATTCCTAAAAAAATAGAAAATTTTAAAATCACCACAAAACAAACGTACTAAAATGCTAAAATTGTTCAATGTTTCACTAACAACTGTACAAAAAACGTAAAATATCAATTAAATGAATCTTTTTTCTTTCAAGGTCAATTGCTTATTTGTTTTAGCTCTATCTCATTCAATCTTCGGATGTCTACTTTTGGGCTTCAACTCGGTGACTTCATCTTCTAATCAATCCCATCATCATCCAATGATATAGACGTAAAGGACTCACTGACTATTAAATCTTTAGACAATACAGAAATATAATTGTCAAGTGAATGCAAAGTTTTGAAATCACTCCCCACAATATATATAATGTATAAAGAAAATATAAAAAATAAAAATAGAAATAAAATACTTATATAAACAATTACCGATTATCTCGGTAATATAAATCGATGCTATGGTAAGATTCGATAGGAAATATAACAACCCCATATTTGATTTTACAGATATAAAATGTGATTCTGATATCTATCCTCCAGTATTAAATTTTCGGTAGTTCTTGGAAAAACATCCATATGAACAAATTTTTGTATATTTCACATTTGGTCACCTTAAGCAAAGTTCATGTACCAACAAATTGCGAATTGCGAAACGCGAATTTATTGCCCATTGGTTAACGTTGACAGTTGTAACGATTACTTTATTTTCAAGGACTTCGCAAAATTTAAAATCTAGGGTGCGGGAAAATTAAAACAGTTTTAATTTTTATGCGAATTTCGCTAAATTGTCAAACTTACGCATGTGCAGTCCGCAAAGAAGAGTAAATTAACCTTAACGGATATTGTTTTGTTTTGTCTTTTGCATAGAGAAATCTTTTGTGTTTAATATTATGTTTGGACGACTTAATTAAGTTTTATTTTTTTTAAATATTTCATATTTAAATTTCATTAAGCGAACGAAACGACAGGACTGTGACAGACTGACAGAGTCAATTGTCACATAATTGTAGCCACACTAGTTTCTTTTTTACATTTTTCCCCAGAATTATCGTTGGTACATGAAACGTTTACAAATTAAAGTAGCGAATGCGAAAAGCGATATTCGCAATTCGTTGGTACATGAACTTTGCTTTAAAAAGTATCGAATACTGCACTTGAGAATAATCCAATTGCCCTCGAATCGAGGCGTGTTGAATCTCTATGCCGACTTGACACTCTTGACAGGTGTGGAGTTTTAACTGATAAAGAATACGTGTTCTATGTACATGGAAATAAAAATTATATTTGGTTCTGTGTTTCCATGTTTATGCTGTTGATGACAGTAAGAAAATAATATAACAGTAATTTTAAGCATTAAAATCAATTTTTTTGTAGTTATTAAATTGGTGTTTGAAATGGAAGATACAAAAAAAGAAGGTGAACATTTATTTCCCATTAAAAGGGAAGTAGATTCAATGGATGATTTCGAACATTTAGGACATGATTCAAGTCCTTTACAGGATTTAAAACCAGACAAGCAGACGACAGCACCCGGAACTATCCATAAAATCGATATCACACCCAAAGCTGCAGTGAGTCATAACACGGCTTCTTCAGATTTTGCTACTAATACTCTAGTTTCTGAAAAAATGAATAGACATTTACTGGAAGATGACTTTTTAAACATTAGAGATGGAACAGATAAACTAGCGGAAGGAGATTATTCTACCGATTTCAATGTTGACTCCAAGGGCTCTTCTCTCAACTTTATTGAAGCAGAAAAAATAAGAGAACCCCCTAAAAACAATGTTGAACATTTTTTAGACTTGGAAGACAACAAGGAATTTCCTTCTGAAGATGAGTTTGAAGTAAATACGTTGAAAAATAATCCACTGATTAAACCAATAAACCAAATTCATCAAGACATCTCCCATGTACCCGAAGAACAATTTCCAAGAAAAACAGTTTCTCCAGAATCTTTTTCAAAAGATTTAGAAGAATTACAACCGCAAAAACCTGAGATTGAGAAGAAACCGGAACTTGAAAAAATAGTTAGAAAGCCCCAGGAAACCAAACTGACACAGGCGAAAATTGCACCCCCAGATGCAGCTACAATGTTTTGTAAGATCGGATTGGGTGAGTTATAAATGATGAATTTGTTACTTAATTTAGCAAAATGTTTTTTTATAGCTATGATATTTAAAGTGACCTACAATGTAGTCAAATTTTATGTTTACAGGATTCATGTCTTATTTATGTTTCCAATTTAAAAAATCAGAAATAGACAAATCTTTTAACGAACAATATCAATATCTATGGCTCTGGTCTTTGACCCTCAGACCCCATTATAGTTTCCTCTGGAAGTTATTGTCTTAGCAAAGCTCTTGTTATTTAAAGATTTAATTAAGAAAATCCTAATTATATATTTATATAAACTGGTGTTAGACATAGCATGCCAAATATCTCTGAAACTAATGAGATTATTGCCAGTCACTAGGATTAGTGATAGTTTTAAGTTATAATACTAGAAGTACAGTTGTTATTGATTAGGAGTTTGGTATGTGATTTATTGGAGAAAAATATTTTTTAATCAATATTCACCTATTTTACGTTACCGTAGCCAAAAACATTCATCCAAATTGTATATTTTCCAAAGACAAATATTTTTTTAAAATAGGAAAAGTTTATTTTTTGTTACTACTATTGGCCTGAAAGCTTAACAAAGAATGATATATTTAAGAATAAATGCAATCATGGATGTAAAACAACTGTTAACATTTTCTAGTAGAAGTATTATATTTCTGCAATTATCCAGTCTTTGTTGATAAGCGGTCTTTGTTGATAAGCGGTGCCATGTAATTCGTCCATCCATAAGAATAAAAAGTATGATTGGGTTCCCTCGTGTTCTTTTTTAGTTTTCGTAGAATTCTTTGTTGAATTTCGATTTGAAATTGAACTCACCTGCTACAATTAGGCTAATAGTAAGTAGCCCAAAAATAGTTCCATAATATTAGGTGTCCGAAATTGCTTGAATAGGTTTGAGTTTTCTTGTGATTTCATTTATTTCATAGAGTTCTTCATAATCTATTTTTGAAATATTTGATATTTGGTAGTGTTTTGAAGGTGTCATGTACCCTATTTTAAATTTGGGGAGAATAAAAGGTTTGCTTTGACTAAATTAGACATTATCGACGTATTTCTTGTCATCAGCCCAACTTTCGCAAGCCGGAGGTATTCTGATCACAGTTGGTGTTGATAATTCCAAATAGTATTGGTCTTGTAAGTCTATTGAATATTTACTTCTAGAATATGGTGGTTGCCAAGGGCGTCACCTAGAAGTAAGTTGATGGAGAAGTAATCTCCTAGAATGAATTTCGTTGGCAATAAGAGACATCTTCTAATAAAGGACATTTTTCTTTTTCAAATTGAATCCCTCTGTATTTGTGCCAAGAAAGGGAAGCGTGTAGTAAAGATTTTATTTCTTTGTATAATTTGGTAAAGGTGATAAAATTGGAAGGTTTCAGGTTGAAGTATGGGATGTATAGCAAAAATTAATTTTAATCAGATAACGATAGTTGTGTTCCTAGAAATTGATAATATATTAAAATGTTCTTAAATTTTGGAATTTGCTTTTTTTATATAAATTGTTTAAATGGTTTATTATATCTAATATTTCCGAGCTAGACATTACTGAGCTATGTACTGAATTTAATTTTAAGAATACGATTGTATGTTCTGGGTTATCAATAAGTGTTATCGTTGCTTGACAATCTAGATTAATTTCATATAAGATACTTTGAAAGCTAAGTAGCTTCCGAACGTTCAATTTTCTTATTATGTATCGTGGTAAATCTTTCTAATACATGTTTGATTTGTTCTTGACTGTTACTTAAAATGGTGCTTGACTTATTATAATGATCTATAAGTTTTTAATGTAGTGAGATTTGAAGATTATCTTGATTTTGTTTTAGAAAACTTATATCTTCGTCATATCTCTTTTAAGATGTGGATTTAAATTTTGACATTTCCTCTCGAGTGTATTTTTGAAATATTCTGCTAAATATAATTTGAAGAGCCCACGGTAAGATAGTGGATTTGAAACATTTGTTTGTATTAGATAGGAAGTAGAAGGTTTTCCATTTTTGTAATTTGTACATCATCTTCACTGGATACTATTTGGAACACCTGAAGGACCAGGCAAATTGTCAATAGGTTTCTGTTCATTGCTAGCCTGAAACAATTTTTCGAATCATCTTTTGATCTTCTTCTTGGTTTTTCACATCTAGTTATAAATTTGTTTAAATCACAATTAAAAAGCTTAATGTCATTCAATTTAGTTTTAAAAAGATCCCCCGTAATTCCACGAAACTTCCATTTATTTATTTTTTGTTTTCTCTTCGTCTTTTTCTTTATTCTCTATGTACACGGTGTTTCTTAAAGACCTGACCAATTTTCTAGGGCTAGTAGTACAACAAAAATAATTAATATATTGTTTCTCCAATGTAATGAGAGAGATTAACAGCTTTTCTTATTAAATCGTAAATTTCTAATAAACTTTCCGTTTTTGAAACATTTGCTAAGAGTACGTTTTTAATGCAAAATTAATCGAAAAACCATTATTTAAAATATCTTTCAAAAAGTTACTAAATTAAATAAGAGAAAGAAATTATTATTTATTAAATCCTTATTTACACTTTGACACTGATACATTTTTTTAAAAAGTAGACTCAAATCATGAAATATAGAGAACTCTTACAATTTTCTTTAAATCAAGAAAGTTTTGGAAATATCGTTAAAAAATTATTTTTGTGAAGTTAGAAATGAATTTCATGCATAACTTTTTTCACAATTTATTTTTTACGGCAGACCCATCTTACTCGAATATTATTTAAATAATATCGAACTAGACCAGTTTAATATGTCGTAACTCCGTCTTGCTGGAAAACAATATGGTGAATGCATTCCCCACGATTGTTTCTAACTCATCATTTTTAACATAAATGTGATACATATCTTTTTTTGGGACAACCTGTATAAGTGGAACTAATTTCAATTTTTTTTTGTCAAAAGCACCGTACTGGAGTTATGGATCGTCGCGTCTACGGTGACTTACCCTGTATCATGATTCAATTACGTTTTCACTCTGTGAAATCTCTATGCAATCTCTTTTTATTTTACAATTTCTGGTAACCAAAATGATTTGTTTCGAATCGACCACCCTCACGTATTTCCAAAGCATGGGACAAAACAGACGAATATGTTACAAAATAATTAATGTGTTTTTTGAAAACGACGTATTAGGTTGTGGCTCCAGACGGTCATCTTTAAACTGACCATTAGAGAAGGGAATGTTTCTTATCATGGTAGTTATTGCTTGCGATACCAAATATTACAAATGCCTTCACTTTTTTTTTTAATATTTCACGAGATTGTACTATCTTTAATTAACACTTAAAATTTGGAGGTGACACCAAAACTGAAGAATTAACTATGTTTTTCACTTGTTTAATGTCCTTTACAATTACCAAAAATGCTAGTAAATAATTTTTTTTTGTGTTAAAAAACTAGACACATGTTAATTCGATATTTAGACGAGCGCTGTGCGTGTCATTTTTGAACTGCTTGGTTCAAGACATTTGCCCCTCTTGCAATTGTGCAGATTTTTTTTGTCATAAAATGATTCTTTTAAACAAAAATCGACAAGAGTTTTTCGTTTTTGTTTCAAATAAGGGAAGGGTGGTAATATGATAAGACTCAATATTCGCACTTTGTATACACTGTGGAACAGTCAAATGGAATAAATTCATAATTTCAATTATATCTTGCAACGAAAAAATTTCGTCATTTCATTGAACCCCTCTTCGAGTGACAATCATACCAAATCTCTAAAGTTTTAAATAGGAAGTGGAAACTTGTGATGCATCATTGGAAAGGTCTCTACATTCTTTATTCATAAATGTTATACTTTTCAAATTTATTCCAAAAAAAAAATAACATTAAAAAAATAAAATAATTTTATTGACGAAATTCACCACAACATCCTAAATGCTGAAGTAATACCGTTTAGTTTTAATAATAAGAATATAAAAACCATTTCTTTTTCAACGGTATCAATTAAAACAAAGACATAAAAAGTTAACATGGCACTGTTAGTTTTGTTTAAAAAGCCTTACCAAATTGTTGTTTGATTATAACTGCATGACAGTAGTTGTCAGTGCTATTTTCGTCGTTTGAATTTCGTTAACTGCAATTCAGAAATATGGTTTATTTATAAATGTAAAAGATAAATTATACATATCTTAAATTTCCACGATAAGACATAAGAACTTGACAGACATTTCACACACACATGCTTGATTTTTTATTATAAATATTCCAACCAATAACATTCTTCATTTTCTTTCGGCATCATCAGATAAGACATAAGAAATAACAAGTATCTTATATACAGTATGATTTTATATTATAAGTTTTCTAACCAATAATATTCTTCATTTTCTAAAAAAATTGATTAATATTATATATTTAATCTAAAAGGTAATCTGAAATAATTGAACTTCCCAGATTTAATTGTTCATTCCGTAGTATGTCTAGAGGATACCGTAGATGTTTCTTGTCACTTTTATGAAGGACTTCCACTGTTGTTTCAATTGTTTTGTTAAGTGTAGGTTTGTGTTGAGTGCCAATGAGGTATTTTGCTTAATCTATAAGTTCATAAGTATTCACTGTATCTTATTTCAAAAAATCTAAGGGTCTGGACAATATAGATAGCATTACAATCAGGACAATGTAACTTCCAAATACATGATTTTTTTAATTTTTGAATTTGGGGTTTCACGTTTATTAAAAGTGAACCTACATTATTTTTGTTGCCATTAACCTTATATTTCCAAAACAATCTAAAGAAAACTGCTCATACAAAAGTATAATGTATATTTTGAGAATATTATACATATATATATATATATATATATATATATTATATCAAATAAAATATCAACATCGCAATTTGATTCTATTTAATTTAAAAAAATTTCTCCTAATATATTGAACTGTCGTGGTCTAACATTTTTACGTGGTAATTTCCGTTTAATTTGTTGATTTACAGGTGGACTTTGTTTCTTTTGTTCAGTAGCGTTTTTATTTTTGGGAGCTAGAAGAACTTATTGGTGCTCCCCTTTGACCAGAATACAATCAAAATTTTCTATTACTATTGTATTTTCAGTAAGTTTTTCTGTTTATACTGTACTTGGACTTCCAAACATTTCTGGTACACCAGTGCAACCTTCTACGTTAATCCAGCTCTATTTTCTAAATCACTAAGAGAACTTAAAATTGGAGGACCTCCACTTTTCTATCATATAAATATTTTCCGTACTTATGTCTGGCACTATTTTTCCAATCAGCGAATCTCTGAAATCGAAAAAAGTGTAAAAACAAAAAAGTGATTATAACAAAAACAAATTTTCTTTAACACGCCAAAATTTTAATTTTGAAACGAAATTATTAATACACAGTTAATTCGTTATATTCCTAATTAATTAAATAAAAAATTTATTGATATTAAACTGCATTAGGAAATACTTTTTTATAATTTGAAAAATAAGACACTACTTGATCAAAGGAGCTCTTGCCCTGACCCCAGGAGTTCTTCAACGAATTCGTTTGTTTTTTGAAAATGAAATAATAAAATAAGAAAAATATTGTTTAGAGATCGAAATTATTATGAAATAAAAATTGGATCGTCAGGAAAAGATTAATTAACTTTGTTTTACGTATCCTTTTACATTTTATAAAATTTTGAAAAATATTTTAAGATTAGGAATTATTTGAAACTATGCTCTCATACAGGAATTTGTTACCATCTTGAACACTAGAATTTATAGTAATTTTGTTTTAATAAACAGCTGAAAATAGAAAAATAATTATTTTGCTTATTTCCAGCTTAACATACCTACCTATGTACTTTTCTTAATAATAAAAACAAATCAATACATTAATTAATCTTAATTAAGAAAAAATAAGAATACATTAAAGTACTTGCATATTCAAATCCATTTTAATAATAATTTGTAAAAATTAAAATTTAGGTTAATGTAATTAACATGAATTTAGCTTAAGTAATGAATAGGGCAGTCCATGGACGTATAAATATTTGAATGGAATTTGATGATGCGCCTGGTGAAGATTTTAGGGTTGGGAGGGTCTGGCAACACTAGTGCTGCTTTCTATTGGCACAGTTAAAAATAACTGTATTAGATGTTGAATTTTGAGGTGTGCGATATGCAACTGTGATTTCGATAATTTTTTAAAGTGTTATTAAAAGTTAAAAAAATGCCGCTAAAAGAGACTTTCGCAATATATAAACATTATTTCAGGGCCAATAACTTATTCCTAATTATCATTGTATATTTTTAAGAATTGTAAAAATTAATATACGTTTGTAAAAATATAAATATCATCCCAACTTAATATATTTTCTATCCTTTTTTTTTAATCAGAATAAAAGGAAAAGGCAAATAACACATTTTTTTAATAAAAAGTAAGTACTTTTTATATAATTTATTTTATCCATTATATATAAAGTATTACCAAAAATTAAATGATATTCGTAAGAAAAACTACATTATTTTTATATCTTAAATAAATATACACATAAAGTAACAAGTACTACATACATTTTTTGAATTGTAATTATAATGATACCATCAATATTATTATTATTAAATATATACAATTTCATTAAATTTTTTTTTCAATTTTATTAAGAACGATTTACTTATAGTTTGTTTCTTAATGATATAACTATTTAAATCAAACTATAATTAAAATTTGTCGTATGCACATATTATATTTTAAATCGGGCGCCAAAATATGGCCAGACAATATGGCGGATCCTTAACCCCTCAAGTATCGTTCCCCTCGCCAAAAGACAGTTCATCCTGGCTCTTGCTTGCTTCACGCGATCTCTCACTATCTCTACGTGTTTTTGGAACGTCAGCCTCTTATCCATAGTTACACCAAGGTATTTAGCACTGTCGGACCATCCTATGTCTGTTCCGTCCAGCTCTATTTCCTCTTCTGGTTCGTGTGTCCTCTTCGTATAGAATGCTGCTTGGGTCTTCTCGGCGTTTAGAGCTATCTTCCATTTGATGCACCATTCGTGGATGGAGTCCATGGCTCTCTGGATGTACCTGGTGACTAGGCGTGGCTGGGTGCTTCTCGCTGCTATGGTGGTGTCGTCTACAGACTTTTCACGTTCCGTCCAGATATTTATACGTCCATAGGGCAGTCCAAGAACAACTGATTGACTTCAATATGGCCCCTGGAGGTAAGACAAAGAAGTTTCCCAAATACTTTGTTATTTTATCGGCATTTAATTTAATTTTCTAGTGTTTACAGTTTATTTTCTACATTTTAAATTGATTAATATTCCTTTGTGCTTTACCTGACCTATATTTTTAAGTGTTTATAAACAATGAGTGAATATTTAATTTAATTATGAGCTAATGATGCCGATGTTGCTGAGTGCAATAAACGAAAACTTGAACGTTTAAATGGACGATTCCAAACTTAGCACAAATCATGCGGATTTTCCTTCAGTAATTGATATGGATATTGTGAATTACTAAGTCCTGACAACAGGTTACTATATCCAGCAACAGATGAAAGCTTTTAAGAGTTTAAATGCGCTCAAATACTTTGATGCTAGGTCTGTTAGCGGATGTGGGAATGTTTCACATAGAATAAATGAAAAAAGGTAAAGCCAAAATTAATATGTAAATACACTTAACGTAAATAACAGCATAGAAGAATAAAGTTGTTTTATTAAATAATTAAAAAAGTATCTTACGTTTTTGACAACAACAATTATTTCTTCGATATGTTAACAAACTCAGCATCAAAGATATATTAGTCTATTTAAAATATACAAAACGCACTGTAAACAAGAGCAAATTGAATTAAAAGTCTATATAATAACACAGAAGTATAAGGGACACTGCTTTGTTTTTCCTCCAGCTGCCATATTGAAGTCGATCGGCTGTTTTGTTGGACTGCCTTGTTTTAAATTTGACAAACTGCTGGCCATAATAGCACAAATGTAAAGTAATAATTTATTAGCCTTATCTATAGTTTTATATAACCTTAAATTCTGTAAATTGTACGTTGTTGACCACAATTGTCTCATTAAGAGGGGCATTTAATAGATAAAACACTGAAGTTATGCGATACTTTGTGGATACAAAACTCTATCTTGCAATAAATTTATGTTAAATTGTTAGTCATGTTTGATTCTTTATAACTATACCTAGGAGATGAGCTTTTTTGGTGTAAAATTAGAGTCTTGGTAAGAAAGATATTAATATTCTCATTTTTGACATTTTGACAAGTTGTGTTCACAAAATGCAATCAAAAAAGCTTAACTCCTAAGTTGAGTGTAGATAAGTTGATTCTAAAAATATGGAATGTCAAATATTCTTATTTTTTGAGATTTGCATCCACAAAAAAAATGATTATGCAACCAGTAGTACAGGTAGAAGATACCTAAAACCGTCATACGTGGTTATTACTCATGAGACTTTTAGAGAATACAAACAAAATATTATGCAACACCATTGATTTGTCGATGTAAAATATGTAGGGACAATACGAGTATAGTTTGGTTGCAAAATGTCTGAGCGATTTTTCACAAAACAGAAAATCCTTGATTTTTTATTAGGAGGGCCCTTGAACGCTAGTGATATACATTCTATTGGCATCATTGAAATTATGCGGTATTTTGTGGATATAAAACTCGATTTTGCAATAAATTTATGTTATTATTAGTCAAGTTTGATTTGAATAAAAACTGGTTGTCATCAACTATTTTGTTTTCCAGTTATTCCATACTTTATTAAAGTAATTCCTTACATGAATAGAATTAATGTTCTTTGTAGTTGGTGATCTTTAACAACAAATGGAGTCCAAAAATGAAAGTTATTATTTACAGTAATGCAATCATTAAATACACATATTTACTTCTTTCTGTATCTCAGGACCCACATTAAAGTAACTCAACAAATAGAACTGTATGAATTGAAAATATTCCATACTTTATACTCTTTTTAAAAAACCTTAGTCAGCTTCCTGTAGGATTATTCACTGACACCCTTTTTATCTGATATTTCAAAATTGCTTCGTAAATATAGAGATCAATGCATTTTTGTCCTCTCCCTATACAATCTCGTACTATTTCTGGAGCAATGGATTCAGTATAAAATTGTTGCAATTTCGGTAGCATTGTTTTGTGCCACAATTTATCATCTTGATGAATTTTTTCACTATATAGTTCATTCAACATTATTACTTACAAACACAACACAAAAGTAACATTTGTGTTTATTGGTTTATTGGTCAATTGGCCCTGAATCTGCAAAAAGGAAGAGATTACTAAAAATATTTTAAACAGGTACTGCGATAAATGACAACTAGTTAAAAACTTTACATAATTTTGTTCTGTAAAGATTTGTGGACAACTGTCTATAAATGAGTGAATAAATATCTGATAGAAGTAATTATGAGTTCTTTCCAGTTATTTGATATTTTGATACATTATGGGCGGCCGTTATTCTTTATAATAAGGAAGTAGATCATTTAGGGAAAACAAAGATGGAAATATACTTTGGCCAGGTGTAGATAAAGAGAAAAAAATGTATGTTTTACTCTCTGTTTCGAGAATAGGCACTAAGAACGCAATTTTTCCCAGCACTAGAATTTCTTCACAGTGATGCCAATTTTTTATCCATTACAAAAAAATTAAAAACGAATTAACATCAAACATATTTTTACGATAAAAATTTTGTATATAACCATCAAAATAAATGTATTCATAACAAGTGAAGTCTGTTAATATATACCCATAATTTTTACTTGAACATTGTACTTCCATATTTTTTTTAGTTATAACATAACTAAGTCAATATAAACATTATCTTATCCTATATCGACCTTTACATACATATATATATATATATATTTATTTATATGTTGTATTTACTGGCACCCTTTAAGATCAATGTGTATGCAGCACCCAGTGTATATTGTGTGTGTGTATATTGAAGTTCTGGCACCCAAAAAAATCATTTCTTTGTGGCACCCTATATATATATTTTATTTTTAATACTGCGAAAAGTAGCACCCCGCGAGGTTGTCAGATTTATGGTGCCACTTTAAAAGTAAATATCTAATATTATATACATATACATTGTTTTTGTCAATAGAAACCGTTTAGTAATCTCATGACTCATGACTCAATGAACCGCATATATTAGCGCGCGTAATGAACGTTAAAAAATGGGTTTTGTTTTTTGTTTTTTTGTATTATTTGTACGTTTTAAAGAAAGTACGGGAACTGATGTGTTACCATGCACAGAAGGTGTGAATGCAGCGGGTATGGCCTTAGCGCAACGAATATTAGAGAATTCAACACCGCCTGGCTGCCGGTTAATAGAAGCTGAGCCGATAAGTCAGACAGGTATGTATAAAAAACAGATATTGTCACAGTTGTAAAAATTATTCTTAACTTTTATTGAAACTACACCGCTCAACTTAGCTTGGCAACCACATCCAAATTATACCTGAATATTTCCTTTAATTTTTTTTACAATAATTTATCTTTGTTTTTTTTTAAATACAGTTCTTTAAACTAGAATGAAGATATATAAAGCTTGGCATTCTATATTATACTCTTCACAGTTTAACATACCCTTCCTTAACGCCCATTTCTAATCAGATATTTTTCAGAATCAATAGGCTTCATTCACATAAAGCTTGATTTTTCCTGAAGATATCAAGTTGATATCGTTTTTTGTTTCTGAATTAGGATTTTTTTCAATATTTCAACCCCCCCCTTAACCCCCCATTTTATTCAGATTTTTTTTCAGAATCTATAGGCTTTATCCCCTTATAGTGCTTGATTTTTACTAAAAGTTTCATGTTGATATCGCTTTTCGTTTCTGATTTTTTTTTAATTTAATTTCAAACCCTTCTTAACCCCCCATTTTTATTCATGTTTTTTTCTAAATCAGGCTTCATCCCCTTATAGAGCTTGATTTTCCTGAAGATTTCAAGTTGATATCGTTTTTCGTTTTTGATTTTTTTAATATTTCAAACCCCCCCCCCATTTTGAATTAGATTTTGTTTAATCAATAGGCTTCGTCTACTTTCAGAGCTTGATTTTTCCTGAAAATTTCAAGTTGATATCGTTTTTTATTATGATTTTTTTTATTTCAATTTTTCAATATTTATTTCTCCGCTTGAGTTCACTTAGGTCGGATGTCACAAAATACAAAACTTTCAGGAAAATGAGAGTGCACTTAAGTCACAGGTGACAACAGACTTTAGTGAATTGTAATATTCTTTTTTATTTCTATGGACTTCATCTGTTGGTGCAACACATAGAGCTTGAAAATATATATTGAAATTAGTTCATATTTGCTAATCATTGGACATCCACCCTAATGTGAACTCAAGCGAAGAATTTAATTAAAAACTTATTAAACAAACTAAAAACTTATTAAAATTAAAACAAATACATGGTTGAGGCAACACTTTAACCGAGTAGGTATACTACAGCTAAAAGTAGGAAAAACAGCTAAATTCGTGCAAAATTTGTGGTAAATTCAAAAATTCAACCAAATTGGAGAAATGGTATGTCGGTTGTTATTAAAGATAGAAACTTGCAGTTTTCGTGATCCTGTCCTTTTTTTGTGAAACTTAGGATGCCAAAAACTAATTTTTGCTAGAAATTTTAGTTCTAGAGATACAGGATGAAAAATCCAAATGTTTTTCTTTATGGAATAAAAAGAGATATTTAATCTTTGTTTACGCCATTTTTTTCTACATAAAAAAGTAGAACTCGACTGCGAAAACCACGAACTATCTATCGCAACAAAAAAGTTATTTTGTAAAAACACTTTAAAACTAAGCTCTGGACGCAAAAACAATAGTAGTTATTTTATACTATAACTTTTTTGATGAGATAGGTAACGGCTTGCGGTTTCCGCAGTCTTATTCTACTTTTTAACAGAGAGAATGGTCCAAACAGAAATTACATAACGATTCCAGAGACAAAAAATGGATTTTCAAAAATTATGAGAGCTCACAAAAATTGTTTGCGCCATTGCAAGTCTATCAAAAAAGTAGTACAGGTTCGCGAAAACCGTAAGGTTCTATCTTTGCAATTACAACGAAATTCGGGCACCCCGTAGAGGGTGTCTCATTTTCGATGCTCATTATTGGGATCTCGGAAGCGATAAGAGATATGAAATTAGTTACATTGGGGAAAAGTTGCGTATTTATAGGAGCAATATACCGCAAAAAAATCTCTAGAAAAGTGGCTAGTTTTCAACATTTTTAGAAAAAACTAAAGTTTTGAATTTTTGTTTTGAATTTTTTTCAGGTTTACTTAAACCAATATCGAAAATTTAAGAGGACTTTTTCATTGCAACTTTTGACATCTATAAACAGTAGTTGTCAAATAGAATTTCGGACGTTTCGTCTCCTTGGGGCCAATTTCTTTTTTTTTAATGCGAACCTAGATTGATTTTATAAGCATTGCGTGTTCTCTTTACAATGATGTATTACTCGGATCACTGGTCTTTCACACTTAGTTTAGTAAATCAAATTAGCACCTTTGTTATTGTTAGTGTATTGTGTCAATAAAAGCTATTATCAATATAGAACTAAGTCTTCTGTCTCTTTCTAACATATTATCGTAAATGAAAAACTCATTGCATTCAATTTGAGGAAACTTAATGGTATGTCCATTTAAAATGAAAAAAAACCCAGAAGTTGATGGTGGCCCCGAAGAAACGAAACGTCGGACATTTAATTTGACAACTATAATTTATAGAGCTTAAAAAGTTGTAATGAAGAAGTCATCTTGGGTTTCGATATCCGTTTAAAGAAACCTAATAAAAATTAAAAACAAAATTGAAAATTATAGTTTTTTTCAAAAAAAAACAAAAGAAAAATTGAAAACTGGACTCAAAAGATTTTTCTGCGGTATGTAGTTGGTCTTATAAATACGCAACTTTGCCCTACCGATTTCGTAACTCTTACCATTTCGAGATCCCAATGTTCTAAGCATCGAAAATGAGACACTTATTATTATTATTATTATTATTATTACACTAAAATAATATTAGCAAATCAGATTTTCATTTTTATTAATTCTTAAAACTAAATTAAAAAAAAATCTAAATTCTAAATACGTTTAGGTGCAGGATTTACTGGTGACAGTACGTAAATTCGAAATTTGATCTACTTGACATTTAATCTAGAGCTCAAAGAATACAAACAAAATGAATGTAACAGTGGCAATATGTTTTCGTAATCTATTTGATGTTAGTAATTCAGGATGCTTTGCCCCACATATTGCAGCATATTTTCTCATTACTGAGCAGCCGTCAATCCAGAACTTAGACTTTGGATAGGTGAAAAAATAAATATTTTCTTCAGGAAACCATTTTTCCTTCCTCAATTTACATATCATTGAAAAATACTTTCGAATGTGTCTCGGTAATAAAATTGTTACTGGGCGACTTCCTTTGCCAATCGCTGTAATTTTGCAATAATTTTGAGTCAAAATTTTTTCATTCTCTGTAAGCGAGGCAGTAAATTCGGTTTGAGTAATTTCGTGGGATCTCTCGATTTGCTCTTCACAGGATTTCCATTCCAAGTACTGTACATCTCCCACACGTTTCCTGTTGTGAAGTATTGTTGCTACTAGAGCAGTTTCTGATAAAATTTTGTAGGCATTAATATCTTTTGATGATTTAAGTTTTTCAAAGGCCTCTTCAGCTTTTTTATTTATAAGATTTATTAATTTAATTATATCTTCTGTAACGGGAAGAATCTTGGGTTTCGTTGATCCCTTCTCATTTAGGTCCTTTAGCGCTAAGCTTCCAATTTCTGTAGCCCACTGAGTGTCTACTAAATTCTTAAACCTTTCCAAATCTTTTAGGCTTTTTTCAATATTTTCTTGAGGTTGTATTATTTTTTTTCTTAATATTAGTTTCGTGGCCAAATCGCATAGAGCTGTTAAGGATGTTCTAAAATGCAATGCTAGAGAAGCAGCACCAAACGTTCTAGCAGAAGGGTCAAATTTGGACATTGATTTTACGGCAGCAAGAGAGTCATCAAAATTTTCTGGTCTCAATATGGAAATCATTCCTTGGTGACACTGAAAGTTTTTCATTTCTATTAAAAATCTTCCACATTCTCTTAACTTATTTGAGATATGATATCTTTTGCGTTTTAGTTTTGTCTTCTTTAACAGATCTTCTCCGAAATTTACCACCAACACATCCTGAATAGCTTCAGATGTTACTTCGTCTGGTTGCATTTTACTGAATATTTCTTTTTTCACAGCGGATTTGTTTAGAAATTCACGAAATTTTTTTGTACACGCAGAAAATATTAGCGAATGAGCTAGGGGACGAGCCTCATTTTCGTCATTAATGTCCTTCGCCACACAAGACTTTTTCATATGCCGACTTAAAGTCAATCTTCGGTAGAATCCTTTACAGTGTGGACAAACTGCAAAATCCTTCTCTTTAATTTCTATTTGATCGAAATAGCGCTTTTTTGGAATTATTTGTCCTCTAATAGCATTCTCTAAATTTCCTTCGTTTCGCAACATTTCAAGTAATCGTTTCTTTTCGCGACTACCTGCTTTAAAGTTAGCAAGCTCTTTAACTTCTCGTTCATTGCTATGGTGCCGTTCGAGATGTCTGGAAAAGTGTCTGGACACAACTAAGGATTCACAATATTTACATGTTGTTTTTTTATATTTATTTTTAATAAGGTATGGTGATTCGTAAACTGTAGCTCTCTGAAACGTAAATAATCAAAATATTAATAGGTTAACGGAGCCCTGAAAAAAGCAGAAAATAATTATTTGAATAAAATATAATTTTTAATATACCAGTTTTTAAGACGGACTAAAAAGTATAACATAATTTTTTCTAGCCCCATACAGATTCCTAACCTCATACATATAGTCCTCAGAATTTGTGATTATAACTTTTTAATACCTATGAAAATACTTGTAAGATTTTAAATGAAAAATGTTGGGCGCATGCAATAGATAATAGTGTAGAGAGTAGCTGTCGTTGAGAAAACTCACACCATATCATTTGTAGTGCAATGGAATTGTTAGCGGCTTATCTATTGCATGCGCCCCACTTTTTTCATTTAAAATCTTATAAGTAATTCCATAGGTATTAAAAATTTACAATCACAAATTCTCAGGACTAGTGGCTTGTCATTATGTTCATACAAGCTTCTTCATTGTCAATTGTGTCAATATCAGTGTGTACCTTTTTCTCAATTTCCCTTTTCTGGGAAGCTATTTCCAGGACCCCTTGAAAAAAATCCGATGTCCTGCCAATAAGATCGTCATGGATTAAAAAATCGTCCTAAAATATGATTAACCATTATAGATCAGCCAGAAATTAGAACGTTTAGTTTAGGATTAAAGTCGGGTTTACACATGGCAACATGCCCCAACGCGAACCAACTTATTTCCAGGGCAGTGGCGCATCGAGAAGTTTCCTTTGGGAGGGGTTTTCTCAATACATTGCGCAAACCCAGGAAAACATTTTTTTGATATAACTTTTAATATAACTCGAACTATTTAACTCGTGGCCTTCGTGATATGTCTATATTTAAAACAAAATCTTAGCACTATAATTACAAGTAAAAAATTCAACAGGCAATTCGATAGCGAGGGTGGTCCTGATGATGGACCTGGAGGAGGTCCATTCTCCCCGTCAAGTCGTTTGTTGAAATCTTTACCCGTAAAGGTAGAGATAAAGTTGTCTATGGCTGAGTTGCTATAGTTGCTTCAGTGTAGAACCGCTTTAAAGGCCAGTGACTAAAATTGTAACTTCAAGACCAAAAATTCAAAATAAAAAACTTACTTTTAAACTATTGTCATACTCAAATATCTGCTCCTCAAAACATATATCCGGTTTAATAAGTTTGAATTACCACGTGTAATATTTGACTGCGCCAGCTACATAAAAAAAATGTAGACAATTTGAGGCTGAATTCGAAAATCCACTTTAAAAATTTTTTTTTTCAAAAATGTAGATTTGCCATCTATACGCAACTTCAGATGTCACGAAAATTCAAAAAATTTAAATTTAACGTCCTCTTTTTAAAAATGTAGACAATTTAATGTTGAATCCGAAAATCGACATAAAATTTTTTTTTTCAAAAATGTAATTTGCCGTCTATACGCAACTTCGGATGTCACGAAAAACCTTCTTCGACTTTGAGATATTCTCCAAGTCGAAATAATAACGGGTTTCGAAAAACCCAAAAAAAAAAAATGCAAACATTGATTAACTAGTCTACCTAACATAATAACTTTTGATAAACAAAGAAGCAAAGGTCGTATTAGCTAGAAGGCATAATTGTTCAAATGAAATGAATAAATTCGTTTCGTAAATCATTAAATGTGGAGGAAAATACTGAGACCCTTCGATTTTTATATTTAAAGGCGCTTTCCGCGAGATATTTTTTTATACGTGACGTCATCTGTGTGTGTGGGTGATGACGTCATCGATGATTTTGTAAATAGAAATGTAGGTCATGCAATACCTCTTTTGAAAGGTCTTTTAATTTTCTATCCAACCATATGAAAATATCAACACATAGGTATCAATCAATAAGTTGAAGTAATTGAGTCCTGTTTATTGTCAAAAAATTTATAAAATTTCATAAAATTAATAGAAATATTATGTTTTGTTCTCACGCATTTATTTTCGGCTATTTTCAGGTATCTAAAAGTACATTTATCGCAAAACCCACATTTCTATTAAAAAAATCATCTATGTCGTCATCACGCTCATACAGCCGACGTCACGTTTAAAAAAATATCTCACGGAACGTGCGTTTAAATGTAAAAATCGACGGGTTTCAGGAATTTACTCCACTTACCGGTTAACGAAATAATGAATTTATTTCTTTCATTTGCACTATACGTATAAGCTTTTTAGAATTTCATAGTATGTGTATCAAAAATATTTTATAACAAAAAATAACAAAATTCCCTTGTTTAAGTGATATCTAGACGCTAAATTTAATAAAAATGACGAACCTTTGCTGGAATTATTATTTCCTGGATCACATTAATCTTTGGTGTATCGTTTTTTCCTCTTTTCCTATCAGATTCTCCTTTTTCTCGTAACTCGTCTATCTGAGTTGATGAAGCAATATTATGTTTATAGCAGAAACAAGATTTAAACAAAAATTAAATATGACTTACCGAATGGTTACTGGAATCAGTCGTTACAGAATTTGAAGGTTTATATGAGTCAGTATCGTCCGTGGTATAAGGATCTGGTTCTGAACCTTCATTAAATTCGTAAACATCATCTAAACAATACGAAATTAAATTGCATTTTCCAGATACGGGGTGGCAAAAAACCGTACTTGGTGTTCGTAATATAAATTAAGTTTTTGTATTTCATTAAAAATTGATTTTCATATTAAGTGGTTGTCCACCCTGTAATTGTGTTTTAAAAGATTACAAAAAAAATATGTTCTAGTAATAAAATTGTCATTGTTTAAAGAATTACCCCAATAATAAGGTATTTATTTATTTATTATATATAAATATGTATGTATAGTTACCATTTTCTTGTTTTGCGCGAAGATTTGCAAATATTCGTTTTCGGCTCATTATGTAGCAAAATAATTATGCACTGGGAGCCACTTATTGCACTTTTTACCAGTGGCGGCTCCTGGTACATGTTATAGGGGGGGTCATATATACTTCACTATAAAAAATGATATACTGTAAATATACTCCCAGTTTTAAATACCTATTTGGCACTTCCATCGTATATATTGTATATTTTTACTTGGTAATGCCACATATTTATTAAAAAAAATATTTAATTTAATCCTGTTATTATTTTATTACTTACATATTTAAATGGATTTAAACTTGAGGTCAATTCTTCGCTCTTTAGCATTCGCATAGTGGTTAATTACACGCTTATTAAAATCAACGATGTTTTCTATGAATTATTTTTCTATGCTTAACATAGTCAGTGCAGATAATCTTTCTTGTCCCATGGTATTGCGTAAAAATGTCTATTCTTTTTAGTGTAGAAAAGCATCGCTCACTCTCTACAGTTGTCATAGGCAATGTGCATAATATATTCAGTAATTTAATAGTTTCCGAAAACGTTTCATTAAGACTGTTATTAATGAATAGTTGTAGCATCGGTACAACCCCAGAGCATTCACGAAAATCGTCCCGATCATAAATAACTTCTAGTTCAGTTTTTAATTTCAAATTGTTTATAAACGGAAAGTCTTGTTTAACTAATTTTAAAATATGGTCCGGAAAATTAAATTTGTATTGTTCAAACTGATCACTATAAAACAGTTGGGCGATTATTAAATGGTCATTGAAGCTGAAACGATCATTCATTTCAGATGTTATAATATCACACACTTCCAAAGCAACTCGGCGTTTAGAATCGTCATTTCTTCTTTGTCTTTTACTTTTAAAAGTGGAAGATGAAGGCATTTCGGAAGTTATTTCTGAAAAAATTTGATCTCGAATTCTCTGAATCGACTTTTTGAATGTATCTATATCATTTTTTACCGATAAAACATCAATACCACGTTTTTGAAGTTGATTAAAAAGAATTTCACAATGGGGCATTATCAGATGGAAGAAGTTCAACCAGAATAAAAAGCCATCATCATCTTGCAAAAATGTTTTTAATCCAAGGGCTTGGTTTATTGTATTATAATCTTCTTCAGTATCTATTATTTTTTCTAAACAAGCTAGAATGTCGGTTTGATATATAAACACTGTTTCCACGCAGCGTATGTTAAAATACCACCTTGTAGGTGCAGCTTTGGGTAAACGGACTTTAACGAATTCATCGAGAACTGATGTGCGTTTTGGAGATCGGCGAAAAAATGTTGAAAATCCATGTAAGTTCGCGAAAAAAATTTTAATATATTTATCTTGACTAGCTGCCTTTTGTAATATTAAGTTTAATTGATGAGCATAACAGTGTATAAAATTGGCAAAAGGATAATGTTCTTTAATTCTTGTTTGCACTCCTCCTAATTTCCCACTCATAGTAGAAGCTCCGTCATAACTTTGACCAATTAATTTTTCCAGTGTTTTATTTATTCCTAAATTTTCCAATTCTTGAAGAATTAAGTTTGTTAGATGTTCAGCTGTGGTACCTGGAGGATTTATAAACTTTAAAAACATTTCACTAATGATGCCAGATAAAACATATCGTATTATAATAACCATTTGAGTCTTATTTGAGCTATCAGTAGTATCATCTACTTGCAAGGCGATAAAATCAGTCGACTGAATTTCGACTTGAATTTGTTCTTGAGCTACCGCTAGCATAGAATCAAGTAAATCATTTTGCAGTGTCTTGGAAGTACCCTTAAAAACTGTAGCCCTCTCTAAATAATCTTTAAATATCGGATCTAACTCTGAAACAAAGTCTATTAGACCACGAAATACACCTGGGTTATCAGACAATTGTGTCTCGTCATGCCCCCGTAAAGCTAATTCAAATGCACCACAAAATTTTACACAGTCTATTATTTTATTTAAGATGTAACGGTTTTTAAATACATTTTCGTTAAACTGTCTTACAGAATTTCTGTATGCACTATTTAACTGTGATCGAATATCTACACTACCAATTGTAGCCATATCTACTGAACTTTTCATGTGATTTGCAGATAACGAATGTTTTTTAACTTTTTCTTTCAAATGTTTTAAGTCTTTAACACCGGTATTACACTATAACATATCATTTGAAAAGAGGAGACACGCAAAACAGTAAAATGCATTTGTCACTTCACATCCACAAATCCATTCGGATAAATCATACATGGACTTACGGAAATTACGATGAGCTTCTTTGTTTTTGTCCTTGCTAGTCTGCCTAATTTGAAGTTCTGGCAGAGGGCGACCTCCTGTTTTCAACTCCAAACGTTTTTCAAAGTCTAATGCTTTAGTCGTTTGAAGTTCTTTAATTTTCTGAACCACTGACATTTTTAAATGTTGTACACTAAATAAAAAACTATTGAAATTGAAATAAATAAAACTGACTACACACATATACCCCTCGTACTAACTAACTTTCCAGAAACCATCTATTCTAAATATTTTAAAAACCAGCCGAAATCTTGTTCGACTGATGCCGAGCCTTGCATCTCTTTCTTGCCTACATTGGTTTTAGCTGCACGGCAAATCAAAAGTCCGTACGTCATTACTAAACTTAAGTTTCCCGGGATCGGGCTGTTGACCGAAAGTGGGCATATCTAAAGGTACATGGTTTCCATTGCGAGACGTCAAAGTTCGGCTAAAATTCGGGTACATTTACCGCTGTGAGTACATTTAGGGAGGCCAGCCCAACTCAATCCGAACCATATGAGAGAACAAAACAGAGCTTTCTTCACTTCAGATGATGTTTAGTGTATTACGAGGGTAGTTCTCAAAATTTTTGTCAAATGCAATTACAGTAATATAATTTTACTTTTTTGAATTTTGGATTGGTACATGTTAAATTATACTAAAATATTTTCTACTTTTGCCAAAATTCTTGGGAGGTCATTGACCGAATGACCCAATGGAGAAGCCGCCACTGCTTTTTACCATGGGAGCCACACACACTAGATTGCACATATACGTATATTAGGCACAACACAAAATTAATATAAATTCGATTATAGAAACCAGCATCTAATCTCTATTAAGAAATGCAAATTTTGCAAAGATAATATTTTATTAGCGCTCGGTCATTTTCGAAGAAGCGATAAAGGCTTGCCATGTATAGGGTGCCAGAAAAACATTCAACGTTGAGTTCCATGATGACGCTTTCTTCACCAATTTTATACATCTGTATATACTGGTACGCCCTCTATATAAAAATCGTCGAACAAAAATGCATAAAGTGAGAAAAACCATCAGCAATGTGGCACCCTCCTATTTTTTTGTGTACCGCTTTTAGACTTTCTAGCGCATGCCAGGAAGAAAATATACAGGCGATACCGTGTAGCACCCAAACCCGGGTGCCACTTTGTAAAATTGGGTGCTGCATATACAATGTTTATATGAATTTGGTGCCACATTGACAAGAAATATATATATTAAATGATAAGTATATGTATAATGTCAGTTTAAAAATCATGTATTGATACAATTTTATTTCAATTTGGCAACGCCGTTTTAGGATTGTAGAATTTAGAAAGTTATAAATTCATGTCTAAAAACCAAAAAAATATTGTAGTTTTTATATATTTCGGTAAACGCACGCGCGATTTTAAGCTTTTTTGCGAAATATGTATTTATAACTTGGGTAAATGTTCTATCATAAAAAAGTACCGTGTAGTCGTTTTAAGAAAAAATGTGTGTCTGCTGAGCATAGCGCAGTTAATCTAGGAAAAACTTTTTTTAGTAATTTTTGATCATAAAAATTTATTTTTGCGGCGATAGTGAATCATATTTAATTTGTCATAATCAATTGATACATATCTACGTACAAATTTACACAATTTAAAAAGTGAAGATGTAATGAAAAAAAAATTCATATCAGAAATAAAATTATTCCCTATCGATAAAAGTAGCAAAATAAAGTTCAATATTTTTTATTTTTCACCGTAAGAAACGTATGTAACCAAAATAACAATGAGATTTTTTGCGCCATCTTTTAATTAATAGTGAGGATCTTAGAAGATTGGGGCGTGGTTGGAGCTATTTTAAAAATTATGAAAATGGTACTACTAACGCCTTCTAAGTAACTTGTGAAACCAATAATTTCTAAATTTTTTGCGAAGTTGGTAGTCTTAAAATCACTATTCAAGGCCCCTCTTAATAAATAAGTGTATATTAACGATCATACTATCAAATATGTATTGAGACGATATTAATTGGTATAAGTAAAACCCATAATGAATAAAATAGAGAATTAGTTCTTTTGGTTTCTAAGAGATATATTTTTTTTTGAAAAGAAGGAACGTCATTATTTTTAAGTATTGTCAAATAAAAATTAAAATGTAAAACGAATTATTAAAACATCATTAAAAGTAACATCATAAATCGAAGAGCTTGAATATAAGAGTCATCATTGTATATTTCAAAGACAAGCCAGGAAGAAGCTTACATTGGCAAGTATAAATTATTGCAGGTCAATATTGAATTGACAGTTTATCAAATGTTATAATGAAAAGGCTGAAAGCAAATTCTTCAGCTCAACAGTAAGCAATCGTGGTATCTAGAGAATGACAACTTTACATTCATTAGATGGAACGACCAGATCTCACGCTGATGTTCAATATTTGACAAAGTTCTCTAACTTTGATGCCGTATTTGCGTGTAAGACAGTCTCCAGCTATCTTATATTTTCATCTGCAGGAAAAAGTGCAGATCCGGACGAGCCAAATCTTCAGTGGATTCTATTCCTTGTCGAAATTTATTACACCACTGCTGTACGAGAATAACCGCAAAGCAACGTTGACACCCTAAAACAATGGGTGCAAAACAAGTCACAAGAATGGTGGGCAAATTCACCAGGACAAAGACAGGCGAAAGAGTTCATTAAAAGACCTTCGCCGAAAACAACAAGGGATCTGCTAGAGCGCGACAGGAGGACGGTTAGAATAATGACCGGTCTCCTGACGGGGCACTGCAGACTAAATAAACACATGCACACAATAGGGCTGGCAGAAGAAGCTATATGCAGGTTCTGCCAGGAGGAAGAAGAAACGGCAGTACACACACTGTGTTACTGCGAAGGCCTTGCAAGGCTAAGGTTTCTGACACTAGACGAAGAAAAGCCCTGGGCAGGCAGCTACACAGAGGAATCTCTGTCTAGATTGTGGAGTCTAATCAAAAAGACCCACCTAGACAAAATACTCTGACACAATAGATCTACCTAGGTCGACGTGGAAGAGGCAACATAACCCAGAATCCAGTACATAATCTAATCTAACGTTGACACGATGCTAGTTGGCTGGAACCAGCACTCGTACCGTGTCAAGACATGAAGACAGTACCAAGATAGTCAGTTGGACTGGAGCAAGTTGACTCGGATGGCCTGCTACTTTTGCCGTGCGAGTTCACTTTCAAGATGGCGCTAACTAATAAAAAAGTTAAAAAACCAACAAGTAGTGGAAGTGGAGTGAAAATGAAACTTTAAAGTTTTTCAAATTATATTAAAGTGAAGAGATGCTGTGGAATTTTAAAAATATGAATTACAAAAATAAAGACCTTAGAGATGACGCATTGAAACGAATTCAATTGTCATTTGATAAAGGAAATTTAAATGAATTAGATGCCAAAAATAAAATAACAAATTTAAGGAGTATATGCTCACAGGAACTTGCAAAAATTAATGGGTCAAAAGTAACCGGAACTTCAGCTGATGAAGTATACAAATCCTCATTAATTTGATTTGAAACAGCTGACAGTTTTTTGAGGAATGTTGTAACAAGAAAAACAAGTTCAAACTTAATAAGTATATTTATTATAATAATACAATAACTAATAATTTCAGAACAAGATAATATTAATATATATCACATGTGTATTATAAAATTATAAACTTGGCTTTACTTGTTGAATGCTGTCCCACTGCCAAGGTACAGAGCCTTTTGTATTAAAGTAGTCCATATATTTTCGCCTTATAGCTTCAGCTTGTTGAGAAAAGTTGTTACTTCCATGTTTAATCTGAGCAGTAGATAAACCCAAGCTTATTTGTTCCTGTCTCCAAGCACCTTGCATCACTGAAAGAAGGTTCTTCAAATTGAGTTACAGTTAATCTTAAATGATTTTTGTATATATCAGAATCTTGAACTGCAACTTCCGTCAAAAAACTTTGCCGAAGCACCTAGAGAGTTTCTTTTTGCTATCCAATCTCTTACCCACATTCGACGTTTTCTTTTTTTCTTATTGTCATCCTCGAAATGTGCAATCAACATATCAGCTACAATATTAATTCCTTCTTGTAGAACTGACATCGAGACGAGACAGTGAAATAACTGTCTTGAAAAATATCAGAATCTACTCGCATGCGAGCTGTGTTTATAGTCAACTAGCATCGTGTCAACGCACCTTAATCACCATACATAGCTTTCACTCTCTTGTTAATTTACACTGTTTGACACACTCAGCGGTACTCAGATTAATTTTGGTCGGACTTTTTATTGTAGATGCCATTTTTTAATTCAGTCACAACACTTACAAAACTGTAAACTATTTATTTGTTATAGTTGGATAAAAATATTCATTCAAATTTTCAGATTACCTATAAATTGAAATAAGGTTATTTCTTTATATTTAAAGATTTTTACAAGTATGCTTTTAAAATCCGAAATATGTTATTTGCATGCGCCGTTCAAACTATTAATGTTAATATTATGTTAATTTTAGGTCACACGTTGAAATCAGTTCAACAAGCAGAAATGAGAAATGTAATAAAATACAATTTGTTGCATTTATTAAAATAAACGTATTTTAATAAAAGTTGAGACACATCTATGTGGGTGCCATCTAAATATAGTGGAATACTCATTTTTTTTTTATAAAAAATCGCTAGTTGACAGTTTGTAAACTTTTACCTGGTATATTCTTGAAATTGACCATCATATTTTTTTATTAATAAACATCCCTAATAAAATTTCTGGATTTTTGACTACGAAAAAAAGTATCGTAGTGTGCCTTGAAAATTGAAATAATTATTTGAAACCTTGTCCCCAAATAAAGTTTTTGATGAATTTAAAAAAAATTGTTGAAATGGGTAATACTTCAAATATTATGGTGGTATTACTAATTTAGGTGGGTCACACTGTATATAAGCATATTTACATAGTTTAGTTCCTAAGGACAAAGGTATGATGAATCTTTTAAATCTTTAAATTTTTAAAACCCTATTGTAAGCTCTTATTATGGACATTACATTTGAAGCCATTCTATGGCAAAAATTTTACAATTATGATATTATTTTGACCCCTTTTAGCTATAGAATAATTGCCCTCGTGTTTGCATGAATTAACTTTCGAGGTAGTTGTAAATATACTTTTATATTTAGAATTAACTCTTGGCACATTACAATTAAGTTACCGAACTAGTTCATTAGAGTCTGTATTATTGGTCAGATACTTGAAATTTATTAGTACAATACCAAAATAAATGTAAAAAGACGTAAGTTATGCAAATGCGGAATAATAATAACTATAAGTATACAGGGTGTTATTGAAATACACGTACATATTAAAATGGGGAATAGTATGTAATGACCAAAAACGATTGGCACCAATTTTAACTTCAAATTCTAAAATTTAAATATTGGGGAAGAGTCCCCTTTTCCGACCTACTAGTTTCCATATTTAAAGAAGTAAAATAAATCGAAATTGAACTTACCCATAGAAATTGCACTGTTGCCGTAGCAAAACCAATTAATTCAAAATAAAGTTTATTACAGTAATTGTTCAAAATGCCGTCCATTATTATTTACACACACTTGCAATCGTCTTTCCAAAGAACTTTGAACATTAGAAATTAGTCTTGGATTTTGTCGTAGTTCCTCGGCTACCGCATTAACTTTATTGGTTAATTGTTCAACACTATTAATAGGTTCATTATAAACCAGTTGTTTCATGTGACCCCACAAAAAGAAATCGCATGGATTTAAATCCGGAGATCTCGGAGGCCACTTAGTAGGTCCATTTCTGCCTATCCACTTTTGAGGAAATCTAATGTTCAAAAACTGCCGTACGTTTAAATCAAAGTGAGGAGGAGCGCCATCTAGTAGGTACCACATCCGTTGCCTTAATTGTAACGGTATCTCTTCTAGGAGTACTGGCAAAATATCTTCTAAAAAGTGGAGATATCCTGGCCCATTTAATCTGTTCGGGAGAACATAAGGCCCGATTAAATACTGATCTATTATGCCAGCCCAAACATTTATTGAAAATTTTCTTTGATGCCCAGTTTCCCTAATGGCGTGAGGATTTTCATCACTCCAAATATGCGTATTGTGCATATTGAACACGCCATCACGAGTGAATGAAGCCTCGTCAGTATACAATAATATTTTTAGAAAATCAGGAATATCAACACATTTTTGAATCATCCATTCACAAAACTCCACTCTCTTTTCTTCATCACCTGGATATAAGGCCTGGACTTTTTGGATGTGATAAGGATGTAAACCTTGTTCTTTAAGTGTCCGCCACACAACAAATGAGGACACTCCAATTTCAAGACCTAGTCTTCTACAACTTAATTGAGGCCGGTTTTCAACAGCTTCCAATATTTCTTCTTCGGCCGCCAATGTTCTTTGTGTTCTTGTTCTCCCTCGATCTGCATTGACACTCTCAAATTTTCCATGGTCTCTTAGATGCTGAACAGTTGAAATAAACGTACGACAGTCCGGAATTCTCCGATTTGGAAACCGTTCGCGATACAGGATTTGTGCTTGCCGAGAATTTTCTCCAACTGCCCCATCCAGCACTATATCGGTTAGTTTAATATTCGTAAATAGTGGCATCGTAAAAAAATATTTAAAAGTAATCGTAACAACACTTTTTACCAACTTGGAAATGACGCGCTCGTGTTAGCCAGATTCGTAAATCAACTAAAATTTTAATAATCTATAGTTTCAAAAATGTATAGTTTAAAAACAATCATTTATCAAATATTCTAGTTTTTTGATAACGAGGGTAGTAAAAACCAGTCTTCGGAAATAGAAATTAATTCGAAAATCTTGGCAACATGGTTATTTCTTACAAGACTAGTTTTCTTATCATCTGACAAAAACTTGCATATTAATTACTGTTGATGTTTAAAATAGGTAAATAAACCTAATTTATATAGGTCATCCTCAACATATCAGTGAAGTACGTTTGTTTTAGAATTAATTTTCAAAAATTAATAACTCCCTTAATAAGGGGTATTTTTAAAAAATAATATTTTTCTACATTCAGTGGGGATCTGCGCAATACCCAGTTTTAATATGTACGTGTATTTCAATAACACCCTGTATAGAGAAATTATTTTTTTTTAATTTAACAATTATCACTAGATTGGTTTTTTAACTATTGATTATATTGATTGATATAGTATTTACAGTATTCGAAAAATGCAATATCTATCTAGTGAATATATGGACTACACAAATAGAAAACGAGGAATAGGAGGTGAACATAAATAAAACTAATGATCATAAATAAAATGTGAACACAGTATTTTGTAAAGAGTGGCTACATACGAATATGTGGGAAATATAGTGAGAAAAGTTGAAAAATAGATGAGAAAATGACAGAGCAAACAAATTTTGTTACTCATTAAATAAGACAATATTGTGGCACAAAATATTGAAATGGAAGTGGAAATAAAAATATGTAATGGAACAACATTAGTAATAATAATCTATGGAAAATAGTCCACATCGAAAGACAATACAAGGTGTCCCCCAAAAAAGTGCGTTCGTAAAAATTACGTAGAATGCACCATGTACAAAAAAAAATATCTTATAGAATATCTTTCGCAAACTCTCAGTTTTCTCAAAAATGGAGCATAACATTTATGTATCAAAATTACATTTAGCAATTCGGTGCGTTGCTAACTAAGTGAATCGCGGTGCAGCACTGTCGGCTTTAGGTGCTTTTCTGTAGATAATAAATATAGATTTAAATACTAATGAAATATTTTTATTTTGTTTACCTTATTATTATCATCTAAAGGAGCGCACTATTTTCGGAGACACCCTGTATAAATATTGCTAAAGCATGAGACTCTAATCTCAGGGTCGTGGGTAGGTGCCCCGGGTTGTGCGCCAAAAATATACTACGCAAATTTAACAGACTACAATATATGTATATACTTCTTCTTCGCCCTTTCCTTATGGCTTCTCAGACATCTCTATATACAGGGTGATTCATAACTATTGGGACATAGGCTAAGCGCAGGTTATTTGGACAAAAATATGGCGAGAGGACCAAATATACCTTAATCAAATATTGGAATTAGATATAGGGCGTTAAAATTGATTTTTTTTTCGTTTTTTCAGGTAATGACACAGTATATTTATCAATTGTTATCGAAATCGGCATAGAGGCATAGCTTTGGGCAAGGAATAATATTTTATGTATTAATTCACATTTTGTTACAGGGGGGGGGGGATCACGTGAATGATTAATGATGATGAAATTGAGTGGTAGCTTTTTAGTGATTGATTATAAAATATGTTGTAAACATCATTTCTACGTAATGTTGGTACTTTTGTTTAATCACGATAATTTCACCCGTTTTCGAGAAAAACGCAATTGAACATATAGGTTTTTATTAAAAAAGAACTAATAAGTAACTTCAAAATTTAAAAAAAGTTGTTTACGGGTCGGATTTAGTCCTTGTGAAACTCGCTGCAAAACCGACAAATGCCATAATTTATATTATTTTATTTAAATAAAACCTAAATTACTAATACCAATCTTCAAATAATGAATATTATATAAAGAATTTTAACTTATTTTGGTCCATACTATACCCTGTTTAAATATTCGAACTTTTGTAACACACTGTATGTATACGGAGTGACGCATTAGTATGGTAAAGCTCGATTAGTCCGCTATCATTGAAGAGTGGTCAAAAATATGAAATCCCATCCAATTTTTTATCACTATGTATTAAATATTTTTTAAAGCCATAGCATAGAACTTAAAAAGTTAGGATATGAACATGTAAGCCCTTTTTATTGATTTTCAACGGTTTGGTTGTTACAAACATCTAAATTCAAAAAAATGTAGTTAACAGGTGGCTTTATTAAACAGAATAGACATCAAGTGTGAGACATCGTTGAAATCAGCTCGGTAAGAGGTTTATAAGAAAGTGAAAACATACGGTAAAAAAACAACTTTGGTGTGGCACTATATTCCTGAATATTTGGGATTAATTTTAAAATGTGATTCTCAAGACTGCCTCCACTTTTTGTAAAATTTTTTTTTCGAAACTTCAATAATTGTTGACTAATCGAGCTTGGTCACACTAATGCGTCACTCTGTATATTTGAATCGGGAGTCAAAAGAAAACGGAAAATACAAAAATAGATGAAAATCAACAATCATCGAATCGAGAAAGGAAAAAATTGGTTAACATAGTTTATTAATTTAATTATAAATAGAATATAATAACCATTAAAAAAATGTCTTTTGAAGAATTACTATTAAAATATATACACTGTGTTCTTAAGTTTGGAATAAATTCAATATTTACTAAACCAAATATGTATATTGTTAAGAAATCCTGAACAAGGTCGATTTTTATTTTTATTTTTCTAGATTATGTACAATGTCTTTTATTATATATGATCATCTACATCTAAGTTATAACATCATCGACCATTTTTTCAAGTTCTATACTATGGCATTAAAAAATATTTGATACAGAGTGATCAAAAATTTGAAATCCTATCAGATTATGGCTTGTGATGCTCAAGCGCTACGAGCAATACAATTATTAGGGGTTTAAATACCATCCTGTACTAATTTGCTTGGATTAACGACCACCTACCGAGGTATTTACTAATAGTTCGCAATGAAATATCTTGAAATGAACTTTAAGTGAATACCGGGCTAGACGAACTAAGCCTATGTCACAAATACTGGAAAATAATAGAAAATAATTATTTTCCTTTGTATTTACGGAGCAAAGTAATATTGTGTTTTCTTTAATTACTTTTGGGATTGAACTTAAAAAAAAATGTCGTCATTGTTGTTGAACTTACAAACAACAAATTTAACTTAACAAAAAGTTTGGTAACGGCCACATAAATATTTTACCAACGATAAAGTATACAGTTCACTAATTGTGAAATTTTACCAAAGTATGCTAGAAACAGCAAATACAGCAAGCTAAATTATTATGCTTTACATTATCAAGACTTTATTGCACATGAACTTCGTCTGAAGATCTTTCCTTGAGACACATTAACGGTGTATGTATTTTGACCAATAATTTTATATATACTGGAACTCGTTATTTGGGTGACATCATCGATATTCCAACAACATCGGTTTGCTGTTATTTCAAAATATCTAATACATCAGTGTTAATGTACGGGGGACGGTCATAATATAGTTACTTTAACAATAGCAAAATAACTTAAATTTCATTCAGGAGAAGCATATTCTCACAAAAATTAGTATATACGTAGGTACATAACAATATGCATAGGACTTTTCCAATTAAACTGAAAGTCAAATATTTTGAATGTTTGTTTCGAAAATTTTAATGTTTAGTTTGGTCGGTTCGAAATTTTGGAAATTGTAAAATAATAATGTTATTAAGGCATATTTGGTCCAATCCTCATATTTTGGTCTTAATAACCTGCGTTTACTCTCTATCCCAATCGTTTTGACTCCGTCTGTATAAATATTTTTAGTCATAGAATTACGTAAATGTCATCTCATAATGATACTATAAATCTGAGAAGTTCTCGACTTTTAGATTACCTTCTGGACTGAATATGAAATTAAATATTTTAGAAAATGAAGAACATTAGGTTTGAACATGTCAATTTCTTATAAAATGATCTATATGATGCCAAGCAAATTGGTGAAACACTTTTCTTAAGAATGTTTTAAAATAGGCATATTTTATTTTTTACATTACAATTTACGAAAGAACCATTGATCCATGATCCTGTTCAATTGAGCACGTGTTTTGAAAATTCTCGTAAACAATTTTAACAATAGATATTCCCATACTATGCTCAATGGGTAAGAATTCTAGAATTCATGTAACAAAGGTTTATATTGTGATACGATAGATATAATGAAGGCTTGTTGGAGTCATTATTTTTAGTAAGACGACACGAATTATCGTGAAGCGTATATTATGTACTTTAAAAAGGACTTTGTCCTTAGACACTTATTATCATTAAGTACTAATCCATCCTGATATCGGTCGATATCATTTTCACGCTTGCTCAGTCGGTAGTCTATGTGAGGTAGGTAATTTTCCAGCTCAACCTAAATCGTCATAGACGTGTAGCGACATTGGCGGTAACATTAACAAAACGCTGTAATTTTAGTGTGATATAACAGGTGCATCGTTTATTTTACTAGGGAGACATTGTTCAAGGTTTGGGTGTGGATTTGTTAACGATTTTGTGAACACAGTGCATTTAATTCGTTTAAATGTCGGAGGATCTTAAAAAGATGGCAAATGAGGTGGTAGAAGGTGTCTTGAACGGTGTACAAGAAGTTGAAAAATTACAGAAACATGGAAATTATGATTCCTTAAAGTGTGACAGATCTTTATTGTGTATTTTATTCAGCCCTAGTAGGTATTTTATTTCTAAGATTTGTATTTGTTTGAATAGGTATTATTTTGCTTTGTCTAAAATTTCCGACAAATATAGTATAAAGTTACAGATTTGACCTTGTAAATGTTACTTTGTTAACTAGATAGGTATCAAAACAATACATACTTGAATTATTATTAATTCAATTCAAATTAATTGAGAAAATGTTACTTGTTCGTAGTAGTATATTGAAATATTATTTTAATTTTTATCAAAATTAACATTTTTTTATTAAATCAAAATTGTTGAAATTAATACAATTTTATATTGACAACGGTTATACTGCCCTAAATTGTATGTTCCATAATGAATTTAATTAACGTTATAACCCCATTTGTAATGACACGGCCAGGTTGCCATTTGTGAATTTTCTATTGACCTGTTCATTGCGATGTTTCAATATAATTTTAATTTATGTATTCAAAGTATTATATTCTTTATTTTACATTTAGACTTGGAATGAAAATGAATATTTTTAAAAATTTAACTTGTATATATATATATTTTAAAACTTATAAACCTGATTTAGATAATATTGATGAGATATCTACTTGAATTCTTTTATTTATTATACAGGGTCATGCAAATATTTATCGTAGTTCTATAACTCCTACTATACAAAACTTAACGAGTTATTTGAAAGATATTTGTCAATAGGCTCGAAACCAAATATTCTAAAATTATTTTCATGTAAACAGGGTGGTCAAACAGTAAATTAGATAAATCATTTGATTTTTTCTAATGGAATGACCCTACTTTTATTACATTTGTGATACTCTATAGTCACTGGTACATACCTACAAAATAATTTTTTAATATCCCACCCCTTTCGGAGAAAAAAATCACATTTTCTTTTATTTAAATGATTTAACGTTGGAATTTCAGAAACCACAAATGTAGAAAGCCAATAGAGACCAAAGATTTTTTTTAAACCAAATTTAAATTTTTTATTTTATACAAGGTGGTCAAAAATTAATGTTACTTTCCAAGAATTTTTATGGAAGTTTTGTTACATTTTTCAAATGGAACACCCTGTATCACTATTCATCAAGAGATGGCGAATTTTATAACTGTCCTATACCTGTCGTCATTAAAAAGTAAATTTCAATAAAGTCATTCTTTACTTGCGTTTGAGAAACTGCCTGTTTCAAGAAAATTACACTAATAAAATTTATTTGAAAATAATGAAAACATAAATCTACATTTTATAAAAGATGCTTAAAATGTCGGCCGTTTTTTCTAATGCGCACATTTGTTAGTTCGGTAAATGATCGAGAAACATTTCTAAGCATATCAGGTCTAATAAAATGGAAAGCTTGCACTATCCTTTCTTTCATATCTTCGTGTGTTTTAGGTTGATTTAGATAAACTCGAATTTTAATATAACCTCATGTAAAAAAATCAGCTTTTGTTAAGTGAGGTGCTAGATCAGGCCATTTTTATCTACCAATCCATCTATTAGGAAATTGTTGATGTAATTCATCGGCGAACTCTCTTAAGAAGTACGTTCCTGTCGCATTACGCTAGTACCACATTGTTCGGCTTACAGCAAGCGAAACGTTTTCAAGTAGAATAGGAAGATGATTAGCTAAAAAATCTAAATACATGAAACCATTTAAGTTGCCTTTAAAAAAATACGATCCAATGACATGATCCTCAATTTACATTTACACTCCATTTTTCTTGTTTTCTTGGCTATGTGTTCGATTGATTGTAGGATTTTCGGTGGAAGAATAGTGGAAATTGTGCCTATTAACTAATCCGTTCTTGTGAAATGTAGATTAATCAGAAAAAGGAACTCTATCAAAAAAAGTAGGATTTTGCTGCAGTTTAGATTCTGCCAAGTTATAAAACTGTATTCGTTTATCAAAATCAGAGTATTTCAGCTCTTGATGCAATTGTATTTTGTAGGATGATAATGATAAAATTCTTCCAACTAATTTTTGATTTTAACCAACCACTTTGACAAAACTTTTTTTACTTACATTAGGATCGATCACTGACAAAATAACATAATTTGTTATTATCATCAGTAGCACATTTGTCAATTACGGCTTTTTATATGCAATGTTTCCAGTTTGAGTAAATCTTGCAAGTAATTTTTCAAAACTTTGATCCGGGATATGTCTATATGGGTATCGTTGATGATAAATTCTTCCAAAACAAAAACCATTAATTTAATATGTTTCTTGAAAAATTGATTATGAAATATCATTAAAACCCAGCCAACTTGCTTTGATAAAACTCGAAGATATTAGACATTTTGCAGATAAATATTTTTTTTGAATTTACTTTTTAACGACGACACTAGGTTTTGGAAAGTATACGCGGACGTCAAAGGGTGTAAAATTAGCTTTCCATTAATGAATATAAGGTGTTCCATTTGAAATATGTGAGAAAACTTCCCTGGAAATTGTTGAAAAGTTACATGAATTTTTGACCGCCCGCTACAAAATAAAACACGAAAACTTGGTCTAAAAAAATCTTTGGTCTATTGGGTTTCTACATTTGTAGTTTTTTAAATTCCAACGTTAAATCTGAAAGAACAACGAATTTTTAAATAGGAATTTAAAAATGTAATATTTTTGATTAATTTTTAAGGGCTTCTGTGACTCGATGAGGCGATATGAGATACACTGTTCATTGTCCCCCTATATCCTGAACAACCACCCAAAATTTAAAGTTTTTATCTTCAAAAACACCAGAAATAATTCATTATAAAGTTTTCGTGTGGAACACCGTGTATAGGAATTTTCCACTTTAATTACATATTGTATACAGTTTTTCTATTTTGTCTCCAGAAATGTTACTTAATTTTTTCTACTACATGTATATTTAATGTGGGGGAATATATTATTTCTTATAATATTTAATTTTACTTGATACCATATTAATTCAATTGGATTAAATACATAATAGTCGGGGGAAAGTAGGATAACTGCATATCCATTTTCTATTACGAGTTTATCACTTACGTATTCTCGTATCAATTTTAGAAGACTTTAATATTTCAAAAAATCCTGTCTTTTGTAAGTTTCTCCAAAATATAAATGATTCATTATAAAATTTTGAATTTCTGCTTTTTTGCTCGTACTATAAGAATTAAGAATCTGTTTTACTAAGTCCATGTTCAAACTAATCTTCAAAAAGTTGTGCGTAAGTGTACTTTGTGGTAATCTAGAGAAGAAGCTGAAAGCAATAAATAGTTCGGAACAAAGCCCTTTTTTAAAACTGCATAAATCATTGTTACTTTTTGTCTTTACGTGAAGAATCCTTGGTTAGACATTTTTTTGAAATTACATTCTATCATTTTCTTTCAGTCATGTATACCGAACCATATTTCGTTAAGGTAGATATAATTGATCGATTTTTTGCTCTATATTGTTTAATAGCCGTCAAATATTTATGACGTTGAGATTTCATTAAGTTTTGTCTTTGATCAATTGTGTTATTTAAAACTCACTTTAAGCAAAATGTTTCTTAAGGTTTGAAAAGCTTCAAGAAATGTTTATTTCATCGTTGGTCAGCATTTTTTTAGGCAAACCAGGGTAGGTACAGATTGCTCTTTATACATTTGATAAATTTTCCTTATTATTAAATCCAAATCATTCTCGTCAATATTTCTAAATGTGCCAAAGTTACTTTGTTTTTTTCTGGAAATAATAGGTTTCCGTACTATGTCCTTTACCGAAGTTCTTGTTAAAGCAGACGTCTCGGCTAAAGCACTTCTAGAATTAAAATCTGTTTACAGCAATGATTGGTACACATTTTTAATAATTTTTTTAGCATCGGAACATAATTGCTCTCTTCTAAAAGTGTTGTCACTACAAGATGCCACACTATTAGTACGACTCCATGGGCGCCAAATTCTAACACTATCACAACAAAAAATATCACTCGTCAGTAAGCCAAATAATAATATAACATAAATCACTTGTCGGAAAACCAATTAGAACTAAAATGAATATAATTAATTTGCTGTTTATATTGTTAGGAATTTATACCTACATAAAAGATTATAATACTTAGGGGTGAATAAATTTTGTTCTCCGGCTGTGCCTGAAAAGGTGGTTAACTTTGGACGTTTTATGGCCAAAGGGATAATTAGTGTTTTATTGCAGTCAAAAGGTTAACGATATAATTTTAAGCGTACTATAACGGAACTGTAGCAAAAATACCACTGCTATAGGTATCTTCTCGACGCCACGTCTCAACGGTATTATGACGTTGTTAAAATGATATACAGATTTAGTCTGAAAATTAAGGTCATACTCGAATCCTTGCGAGGGCATAAGCGCGCCATTTTTATTTCCCAAACTGGTAGAAACGCTTTTAACTTTGCTGGTGCCAGTAAAATAAGCACAGAACTAGCGCTAGCAAGTGTTTACTGGAGCATTGAAAATTTCTCGAAAATGTTGAAATCGTTTAAAATGCTAGGACACACACGATTTTTTTCTTAGGTAATTTTTTAATAACATTAACCAGCTCATTAAAATGTGTCTTATTTTCCTGAAGCCAAATCGGCTCTGGACACCAAAATTCTAAATTAATAAGTGTTGCGAGGCTTCGATACCACAACTAATCAAATAGGCGGAGTTTTCCTTAGATTTAACGCGTTTCCAATCAGTATTTCGCGTTAATTGTTGGAAGTTCGACATTTCCAAAGGAAAATCTAATGTCGTCCTCTAATTCGAATTTGAATTAGCACTCTACTCATACTACTTGAGACATTGATTAAGTTCGCATCTCTTCTCCTCTCGTATTTTACGATGTTAAATGTACAATTGTGAAAAAACATCAATACGATGGGCGTAACAAATCATGCATATTCAAGCGTACTTGCCATTCTTCAACACACCATTTACAATTAAAATAAAATGCCCCTAATTATAGAATTTAATACCGGCCAAATTGCTATTGGTCAGACTAAGCACCACAACAAACCCTAAAACAAAATTGGTCTACTTTATGGTTAAATAAGTGAACGAATATAGTGCCTAGGGTTTTTTCCGCTACAAATTCCAAACTAAATCTCTGCCTTAGGCGTTTACATTTTCATATTTTCATGGCACCTAGTTCTTTAGTAGAAATTTAAGCTATCCATTTGCCATTAATATTTCAAAAATTTTTTTTATAGTTTTTAGACTAGTACATTTCCTTGATTTACCTGGTTAAATTTTCTTTTGCCGATATTTTCGGATAGGAACAAGATATCGAGTTGCGGTTTACGTGTGCTTATTTAGGTTTTATTGTGCTATTTTTTCGTGTGAAAAAATTCATATCGATTTTTTTTATTATCAAAAACGCCCGCTAGTGGCGAGCTCCTAAATCACAATTACCATACTTTATTTAGAATTGCTTCCTTAAAGAATGTTATTTTCAGCGATACCAAGTATATTAAAATCCGTTGAGTTGTTTTGAAGTTATAGACATTTGTTTGGAAATACTTTTGAACACCCCCTACCAGTAATATAACAAATAAGACTCTTAGCTTTAAATCGCATATATTTTTTTGTTACCTTAATAAGGCGAAATTCCAAGAAACATTTTTTTCTTAATTCAAGATAGCGGTTACGCCCCCTGGCGGTCATCTTAGAAAATCAAAAATTATTTCTTTTGGATCTAGCAGTCAAATTAATCAACGACAATCGAAATAATGAAGTATAAAGAAAAATTGCCATAATTGTCAGAAACTGATCAAAAATGAAAATGCAGAAAAGCATAAAACTATTCAATTATCTCAACCATCAACTTCAAATGACAAAAATTCTTGTTTGGCTTTTATGTGTGAAGATTTTCAGTTTGAAGTAACCGATGAAAGCTAACATTCTTGCTAGACTCTAGAGCGTCTGATCACTTTCTTAACAGAGAAGACCTGTTTACCAGCTTTGTAGAATTAGAAACACCAACGAAAATTACTTACTATAGCGAAAAAAGGTTCTTATGTATTTGCAATAAAAAAAGGAGTTATAAATGTAATCAGCAATATAGGTATCCCAGGGACCCTTGAAAATATCCTGTACTCTCCAGATGTCCCCTATAATCTGCTTCCTATGAGATTAACTATTATTTTTGGTAAAAATGGTATTTGTATCAAATAAAATTATGGCCTCAACGGTTGGGACACATAAGATAATATAAATTTGTAGATTTGAAAAATAAACAATTGTTCCAAAATACAGGGTGCGCCAGAGAAACTTACTTATTTGAAAAAACTCCCGAGCAGTGAGTTGGGCGGGTAGAGGAGTGGGAGGGGGCGCATCTGTAGGGGGAAGTGGCAAACAAACATAATTGCCATTTCAGAAAGCTAAAAATAAAAAAAATATAGAACGACTTTTGTTTATTGTTCATTCAGCCGTTTGTGGTTCTATCACTCCTTCAACAGTTGACAACATAAATTATATTGTGTTTGTCGATGAATATACTCATTATTGTGTACAAATGTAATTGCATAGAAATCAGATAGGTTTTCAGATTTTAAAGATTATATTCCTAAAAATGAGGCTCACTTTAATTTAAAATTAGTTTATTTGTATTGTGACAATGTAAAAAAATATTTAAATGTTTTCTTTTCTTCTGTATATGTTCATAATAAAACCAGAAAGACAAAGTTTGAGGAAAAATCCTGGAAAGGTATATTAGTTGCTTGAGAATCAAATGATTATAAATTGTGGGAGGCGGAGAATGAGAAATTTATTGTAGTAAGAGATGTAGTTGTTGATGAAATGAGTGTCTAGACCTAATTAAATTCTTCAATTATGAAATCTTTTTTTTTAAACTTTATTTTTACACTTATACACTGATTATCGGTATATTATATACAAATATTTAAAAGTAACAATGTTACAACTAAGACTTGTAAAATAGTTCGGAACGTCGGGATTTTGGGTGCTGGACCTTTTATCGACTTGTAAGTGCAGGTGGTATCTGTACGTGTCATTCGTTGCTTTATTGTTTCTCACTTAAACTATTTCAAAATGCGATAAGGGCTTTCCTGATGCAATAAAGCGGTCAGATTGAATTCCTTCTCGTGGTCAAAAACAATCAAGAATTCCTTCCCTAGTTAATCCCTAGCATGAATTTCCGCCCGCGGTAAATTACGCAATTATTTGTAATATTGAATACTTTTCCTTCACACTTTTTCCAGATTTAGGGCTGGTAGAGAAGACATATATTCTTAATATAATATAAAAAGTGTTTTAAAAGAAACATTTGTGAATGTAAATTATACCTAAAGTAAACAACATGCATGCAAAAAAAATATTTTTTGAGATACTTTGTTACAGTTAAAAGCCCATTTTGAAACAGAAGCATGTCTTTACCAAGAGGACCTTTTCTAATGTTTTTTTACGTCTCTTCCCCTGATTTTGATAAATATTTCTGCTTGAACACCTAGTAATGCCTCGACAAACAAATTATATATATTCTTCATAAGTGGCGGGTTTAAAAAATTTCTTAAACAAAAGGTTTGTCAATATATACGTAGGTATAATATATAATATCAAAAAATAATTCAAAAAGTATTTCAGAAGAAACATTTGTCAATTTAAATTATTCCTAAAGTAAACAATATACATGCAAAAAATTATATACACCTTATATATACAGGGTGACCCACGGTAAATTTCCCTTTTTAATCGTACCGCACTGAGTTATAAACAGAGTTGGAGGAGGGGGACGGGCGGCATTAGGTAGGACATACATGCGGATTTGTTAGTAACCATGGAGCAGTGGTCTGGCGAGCAACGGGCGTTTATAATCGAAGCTTATTTCAAAAGCAATGACCCACTGTAAATTTCCCTTTTCCAAAAATTATAAAAGAAAAAGTTGTAAAGTTAGAATCGATTTATTAAAAAAATATGGAAGCGTACAAATGTGGATTTAGTTTTTAAAAAGAATGTTGTTCATATGATGACCGTCTTGCTCATAGCACTCTTGTAAACAGGTGCGTAAGTGTTGGAACACACGCTGGCATAAAGCAACAGGTATGGTGTTGATCTCATCTCGAATCCGTTGTTTCAGCTCTGCGATGTTAGCAGGGGGATTAACGTAGACACGGCTTTTAAGGTATCCCCACAAAAAGAAGTCCAAAGGGGTAATGTCAGGCGATCGTGGAGGCCATTCAATGTCGCCACGTAAGGAGATGAGACGCCCTGGGAATAAATCACTTACAGTGTTTATGGACAGTTGTGCCGTATGTGCTGTCGCACCATCCTGCTGGAACCAAGTCATATCATCATAGTCTAGAAAATTTTGAAGAGCTGGTGCAAAAAAAGTGCGTACCATTTCAGAGTAACGTGCACTGTTCACTGTCAGAGGACGACCGCGAGCATCTTCAAAAAAATAGGGACCAATTATCCCATTTGTCGACATCGCACACCACACTGTCACTTTTTTGGTATGAAGCTGTTTTTGATGCTTTTCGTGTGGGTTATTTAGGGACCAATATCGGCAATTTTGTTTATTCACGTAACCATCTAAATGAAAGTGAGCTTCATCACTAAAGATTATCTTCTCCAAACCACCATCATTCCAAAACATATCCATCATTCTTTCGCAAAACCTTTTTCTGCGGGGATAGTCTGTAGGTTTTAGGTACTGCACTAGCTGAATTTTGTACGGATGAAACTGCAAATCCTTCTTTAAAATGCGTTGAACGCTTGAACGACTAATTTGTAATGTTTGTGCAAGCTTACGGGCCGATCTTTTGGGATTTCGAGTCACTTCACGGTGTGTCGCACGAATATTCACTGGTGTTCTAACAGTTTTTTGTGGACCTCGGTGTTTCTGGTTTTGTGCTGATCCGGTGTCTCTAAACTTTTTCACCCACGCTTTTACCAAATTTTTCGAGGGTGCATCAGCTACGCGACGAATATGGTACCGAGTACAGAACTGTCGCCGTGCGACTGTGTAGGAATCATTGCTTTTGAAATAAGCTTCGATTATAAACGCCCGTTGCTCGCCAGACCACTGCTCCATGGTTACTAACAAATCCGCATGTATGTCCTACCTAATGCCGCCCGTCCCCCTCCACCAACTCTGTTTATAACTCAGTGCGGTACGATTAAAAAGGGAAATTTACCGTGGGTCACCCTGTATCTTAATATATATATATATATCTTATACTACTGGGAGAAATTTTTGAAACACCTTTTTTACGTTTTTCCTGACATCTTATTTTGATATACATACAGCGTGGTCCAAATGAAAGGAATAAATTCATTATTTCGTAAATTGGCGATATTAGGGGAAACTCCTAAAATCCATCGATTTCTATTTTTAAATGGACTCTTCGTCAGATTACTTTTTAATTTCTGACGTCTTCTCTGTGAGCATAATCAATAAAATTTTTAAAAAGAAAAGTGGGTCTTGCAATACATCAATTGAAAGGTCTTTTAAATATACAATGTGTCCACGGATAGAGTTTGGAAGAGGAAAAACTTTTTTGTTTGTTAGAAGAAAATGTAATTCTTTATAAAAACGTCTGATGGTGTCGAAACTACAATTTCGAATATCACATTTACGATTACTATACAGGGTACATCAAAAATAACAGTTTTAATGATTTATTTTATTGAAGACAATTTAAATCAACATACTTATTTGCATCTTCTAAACACTTTTTTTTATGATCATTTGCAAGATATACCTTTAGCTGATCGAATAAAATTATACTTCCAAAAAGGCGGCTGCCTCGCTCATTCCACGATAATTGTTCGTGAACAAGTTTGGGAACAAATGGATTGGAAGGTATGGTCCAAATGAATGGCCACCTAGGAGTCCCGATCTGACAATTATGGACTTTCACTTGTGTGGATATCTGAAGCAACATGTTTATAAAACCAATTTCCATAATAATTTAAATCTCTTGAAATAAAAAATGAGAGAAGTCATTGCAAATATCCCAATACAGCAAATTAGGAATTGTTATCGGGAATTCAGATATCCAGTTGAACTATGCGTTGCACTCGGTGGTATCACGTTTGAACTTTATTGCTTTTAATATTTATGAATGAACAAAATGAAGAAATTATGACAATGTCATAATAAAAATATAAATAAGAAATAGTTTTCTTACAACAAAATCATTTTTCGGCCAGATATAAAATCATATTCTAAGTAGAAAAGCAACAACAGTTGTTTGTTTTTACCTATAATTAGTTTTAAACGAAATCCAAAAAACTAAAAATGTTATTTCTGACTAACCCTGTATAGTAACCACAAATCTATTATTCAAAATTGTAGTTTCGACACAAGCAGACGTTTTTATAAAGAATGACTTTTTCTTCTAAATCTACAAACTCTATCCGTGTACACATTGTATATTCACACATATTAATTATGGCTAAGTATTGTCAAAAATAATATTAATTACATTCGAACAGATTTCTTAATTTATTAAGTATTGTTATGATGTGTTTATTGATACCCAAAAATAAATTTGGTAAAGGCCGTCACTGACACTGAAAATTTGTCTAAACTACTTTTTACCTTTTTTTTTTTGAAAAACTAGTTACCTTATCAAAATTCCTTTATTCACATTCAGTTATTGTCAAGTGGTTAATGATATTGTAGTAGATGAAATCAAACATTTTTTGACTTTTTTTATCAACATGAAGCTGACTGAAACGGAAAGAATTGAAATTCTAATATTAATTGGTTATGGAGATAAAACACGTACGCAGAAAGAAGTATGTACGTTATACTATAATAAATATATCAACCGAGAACCAATTACACAGTCCACAGTAAGCAAAATTGAGAAAAATTTAGAGAAACGGGTCATGTAAAAGACCTCCCTAAATGTAGTAGAAAACAAATATCTGAAAACAAGAAACTAGATGTTCTGGTAACCTTTGAAGATAATCCCCTACCAGTTTACGGCAAGTAACGTTAGACAATGAGGTTGGACATCAAACAGTTCTTAGAACGCTAAAAAAGAGGCATCCCCTATAAAGTAACTGTAGTGCAGGAACTTATGGAAGAAGATTTTGAAAGGCGAGTTGAATTTTGTGAAATGCCTTCACATTATGTGATTTATCACATGAGTTGTCACATCATTTCATCACGAAAAAATTATATGATTTTAATTGTAGGTATGATTTGAACTATTAATGATTTTAATGATTTATAAAATTATATGACACCTGACTAGTTGTACTAACCTTAAATAATATATTTTTTGACCAATTATGTAAAAATTGACACAAAAATTAAACGTTCGACAAAGCAGATTACCGATATTCATACGAAATATCACACAGAAAATATATACCAGTGATAAATCACATACTTCACATTATGTGATTTGTGTGACTTTGAGTGGGGACAGTTCTGATGATACAGGGTGTTTCATTGGGAAAGGGCTTTAACTATAGATGGGCGTCACTTTGGTGGTTCCAAATAACCTAGATTTAATGGGTCTTCCATCCTTTATAACTGAGATCCAAATAGAAAATCCAGGACCGGTTTAATAAAACATTTATAAAAATAGTCTTTCCAAAAAACTACATCTTCTATATCGATTTTTTTTAAATTGCTTTTTATAATTAGAAAGAGCAAAAAAAACTGAGTATGTTCATCTACTTTTTATTTTTCCGCAGGCAATTGTACTACTAAAATTTTACTTTCAAAGTATAATTTGTAACGTTTGGAGGTTACGAAATGATATTGGAGAGATTTTTGTTAATTTTTTGTTAAAATAAAATTTACTTAAATTATCTAGAGAAGCATTCCAAAAATTAAATTTAGTTTCAATTTTTACAAATATAGACAACTAAAAAATGTGACTGCAGAGCAGTACTTAGGACATAATCATTCAATATGTTGCGAACGTTTTGAACATCCTGTATAAGGATATTTGGATACTATGCACTTGCTATTAACTAAAATATAAATAATATTTAACGAAAATTTCAGTACCCTGCTAATAAAGATTTTTCTGTTACATTGAATTATTCTCATTAAGTACTTCTAAATTTTATGAATTTTATAAGGAGAGTTTTAGAGATATTAAATCATTTTGTATCTCTTTGTATGGTCGTTTTAACTCTCATAACGTTAGTATGCTTATTGAGATCTCCATCAAATAATTTAATTTTTTATATGTAAATTTACAAATAATATACTAAAATCAGCACACAAAAAAATTTAGTCTCTTGCTCGCCGCCACTATTGTAAGACTGTGAACTAGTTCGTAAAGTGCATCTGCATATTTGGTGATTAGAGTCTGTATTTAATTAAAACAAGCACCCTGTTATAATCACAAAAAAAAGAACGGGTTACTTTTGGATTCAATTTTTAAGTTACACTATGTAGAGCTAGAACGTTGGTGCAATACTAAAAAATCCTATTTTGGCATCACTTACAACATGTCACAAATTTAATATTAATTAATAATGGGAATAGGAGCCCAATTTTTCTGAGAAGATTATCAAGTGACTCTGAACTGTTCAATTGCGTTTTTCTCGAAAACAGGTGAAATTATCGTGTTTAAACAAAAGTACCAATATTACATAGAAATGATGTTTACATCATATTTTCTAATCAAAATGACTAAAAAGTTTCGTCAAAAAAAGACCACTTAATTTCATCATCAGGCATCATTCACGTGGCGCCCTCTGTAATAAAATGTGAAATAATACATAAAATAAAATTCCTTGTCCAAAGCTATGCCTTGTGCCGATTTCGACAATTGATAAATATACAGTGTCGTTATTAGAAAAAAACGAAAAAAAAAATTCAACTTTAACGCCCTAACCCTATATCTTATTCCACAGAAATATTTAAAATATTTTATTAAGGTATATTTGGTTCTATCGCCATATTTTGGTCCAAATAACCTGCCCTTAGCCTATGTCCCAATAGTTATGAATCGCCCTGTATATTCTGTTTTGTGTCAAACTTTGGAAATTTGTGAGGGGTGGACCTGTTTGGTTATAGTCCGTTGCAAAATATAAGAAATGGACTTTCCAAATCCCTCGATAAGCTCTTCATGGGCAGGGTAGGCATTAGGATTGTGAATAATAAGAATGAATATAAATAAATCCTAAAGAATTATTTATTATTTATCATTTTTGTTAATTTAGTTATTTGTTATTATAAATGCAATACTATTAAATTTTAAAATTTTATTGATTAAAAATAAGAATATATATAAACAAAGTGAGGGTTGAAACAGTCATTATAAAAATAAGAAATTACAAAGAATTAAGCTCGCTATCACTATCACTATCACTATCATCCAAATTTATAATAAGACTATTTACTTATTTCTCCATTTGATCAAACGACTTGATTCCATTATGGATTGTCTCTTATTTATTGTTTTAAATTTAAAGCCATTTGCTTTTAAAAATCTCCACAAAGTTGTTTTATGGCACTTTTCAATAATCATTTTATTCTTTAGTTCACACATAAGTTTTTTTAAATTTGGCAAATTATTAGCAGCATACATACTGTAGATGACGTCTCTAATAGGCTCTAACAAATAATTTGGAATACATCGAGAAGAACCATTATCTTTACGAGTTGATCGAGGTTTTACACCATTTTTAGTAATTTTTCTTACCATTGGCATTGAGACACCTGTCAAAAAAACGGTTCTCTCGAGGGCTTCTCTGAGATTTGGTAGTTCCTTGCAAAGTTCTGCAAAAAATTATAACTCTTATTAAATAATTTTAGGACATTTATACAGTATGTCTACGTCATATGCGAGCATTTTCTTTAGGTCTAATGCCAATAGAAGCAAAAAAAATAAAATAAATAAATTAATAAATAAAAACAGTCTTATGAACAGTTTACATATTAATAATAAGATAATAGGTACTTACTATTATATATATTTAAAACCATTTGTTTAGTCTCAACCAAGAGATGGGTACGTTTACGTTTGTTTATTTCAGGCGCCCTGAGATCAAATTCGGGAATATATTCTTCACTTTCTGAATCACACATCTTAACTCTGTCAAATTCAAAAATAAAATAATATCTTAACGCGATTACGATAGCACTATTGTCGAAGATTATCCGGTATTAAGCAGTTCGCCGAAATACAACCCTGTTACAAATAGTACTAAACATGACGAAAGCGTACCAATGCAGCAGAAATTTCTACTGAAAGTCTGACGAATGTACAAGTAACATAAGGCTTAATATTGCCTATTCGAAATGGTTTTAATGTCATACTATCGAAATCGCTGCCGTTCTTTGGGGATTTGGGAAGTCCAATTATTATATTTTGCAACTAACTATACTAGAAATTTTTAAATAAAAACTGATTGCATGAAGATCTCATAGAGTTAAGACCTAATTTATTCATATATATATATATATATATATATATATATATAGTTTAATACTAATAAATTAGTAGAGATTTATTTAAAAGTTCAAAAAGCATAATTACATTGGTATCATAATCGAATTCTATTACATTAGTGTCAGAAGTAAGAAATTATTTACAAAGAAGTAGAGATATCTTTCACAGTAGTATTATCTATTAACTACGTTTTTTTTTAATGAACTAGGTGATCCTCATTTATTTAACTTTTGCCCATTTACAAAATAACATTCGATATAACATTTTTGCATTGGTTATATTTATTTTTTCAATAAATATTATCGGTTATAATAAATTAATTTTATTTATTGCACTTTCTATCTTTCTATATAGACTAATTGTTTAATTATTCTAATATTTATTTTCAGATGCATGGTTTAATCCCGAAAAATTGAATCCAAAAGGTAAGCACACATTTAATTACACCTATACCTTTTAAACGCTCAGCTATTTTTAAATTCGTTTAAATAGTAGAGACAATTTTGAATCATCTGATCAAAAATTCAAAATGGCCGTCTTCCTGTATAAATGGAAAGAAATCTAAAATCTAAAATTTTTAATGAAACACTCTGTATATTTTCACAAATTTGGATTTTACGATTTCAAATACATGCTAGTCAAATGTTACGTTTCCAATTTTTGTTTAATTATTTTTTTTAAATTTTGTGGTCGTGATTTATTTATATTACCATAAAATTAGGCTGAATCACCCAAAAAATATTATTTTTTTTAATAGTATTTGTCTTTACTTTATTAATGACTAAATTTAAGAATTCCAGGTTTTTAACTGAAACTCACTTTTTTCAAAAGAAACATAGCACGTTGTACTGGAGGTTCTATTTTTTTTGGAAAGTTTTTCAAAAATTTAAGTTATTTCGAAAATGCTTCTTTTTTTGAGGTAGAATATTTTACACAAAATGTATCTAGAATTTTATAAAATTTCGAAAATAAAATAAATAATAGCGCCTCTCATTTTAAGTTGTAGTCTTCGTTTAGTATAACCGATTTCTATCTAAAAAAACTTTATTCAATTTATGTTGTTTTTAGAGATGTATTTAACCCATAGTGCCCAAGATCTCTTTGCAATTGCAGCAAAACCCCTGAAAAAAAAAGTTGAAACAATATTTTTAAATTATTTTCGGGAAAATTCTGTACAATAATATTTTAAAATGAAGCTAAATAAAATCACGCAGATTAAAAACATATTATATTCAAACTAAAACGACGGGAAAATGTGCTTAATTATTTTGCAGCTTTTTTGTATCAATGTAATTTAGAATAAAACAATTTCAAAACTACCGTATTAAAAATTGTACAAACGAGCTAATCTCACATATGATGACAAGAACTGACCTGTGGCTAGGAGCTAATGAGTTAATCCTTTTTTTTTATTAAGCTATAGATAAATTTCTTAAATACCAAAGGAAAATATCTAAAATTTCAAATTAAGGATATGTAAATGTATTTGTAGTGGTTTTCACACCAGACGTTTAAAATACAATAAATACGACTTTTGTATTCAACTATTCAAGGACAATTTAACAAGATGTAGGAAGTGACCGTTAAACAAAATACCCTTAAGTTATCAGAGGTTTTTGGAACACCTACTTGTTTGAAAATTTAAGGTACTTGTTAAAATTAATAAATGGTTCGGCACTTGTTTTGCTTTGACTTTAACAGAATATCACGTCTCATGAAAGTCGAGACGGTCAACATCAAATACACTTGTTAAATAATGTAATAATTTCTCCATTTTATTTTAAATTTCTCAGATATCTACAGACTGGTAAATTCAGATTGTAGTATCTACGGTTATGCAAATAGAAACATGTGAATGAATTTACATTAAATTATTTTTATAAATTATTGTTAGGGTACCATAATATCCCATTTTTAACTAACTGTTTATCTCCACAGAACCACTAAATCAAGTGTAATGTACCTAAATCTCCTGTATAGTATAAAAATATTTCAGAGACATAAATCTGTACTAAATATTTAACTTTAAACAAATTAATGACCTTTTTAGTAAACATCCATTATATTACCAAACATTTTAAAATCATTCAGAACTTTTCTAATTATTCAAAAACAAATTTTAAAATTTTCCCTATTTATTAGTTTAAACAAATATTGATAACAATTGTATTTTTATGTATCAGTTGTAAGACAACGTATTCAATTCTTTTTCAATCTCCGACTAAAGAAGGTTTTATATTATTATTATTATTATTCTTGTTATTTCCATCCTTCTTTAGTTAAGTTAAACTAAATCTTATATACAAATTCTGTTAATTTTCTAACTATAAATCAAACCTTAGTAATACAGTAAAATTAGTGAAAATAGTGCATTATTACACTGCCGAATCCAGTCCTCCCCGAGGTCCATTACACAAGATTAACATTTCATTAGTAAATTTGTATGTACAATAATAACAGGTATACTGCCTAATTCAATTGTTTGTGTTGGTTTCAAATAATCTAAATTTATTTATATTTTTGTTAATCATTCAGAATTTATCTTCTGCCTCTTACATTAGATGTACAGCGCACAATTGTAGTAAGACATAAAAAAAAGCCAGGGGTTTCGTATCAATATCTTTAGGTGTTTCTTCTAAGAAAGTTCCAAGAAATAGATAAGTAATATGATATTTTAGTTTTGAACAGGCACAACAAGGGTTTTTCAAGTGTACCTTTTTTTCTCTTACAGTAAATACAAACAGTTAGTTAGTTGTGACCCATATGTTCGGACGTGTCTTTAAATTAACAAAAGTAAATACCCTGTATATGTGGTAAAGTATATAAATACGTTTTACTTTGAATCACACTGTATGTATAAAGGCATTGGCATTTTAAATAACATTAACTATGTGTGGCTAACTGTGTTATTCAAATATTCCAAAATTTGCAGTGGATAATGAATTAGTTAATATTTGACAAATTGTTGGATGTTAGGCTAGTTACTGTTTACATGAAGCAAACATTTTTTCCTTTCATTGTTTATGTATTTTCCAAGCATGCGTCGGCTCAAAGGTAATAGAAGGTATCGATTTTCTGAAAATTACAGAATAAAAGGAAATCTTACTCGACGCAAGCGTCAGCATCTAACTGCGCATTCTCGTGCATTTATTTACTATTCGATCATTCCAATAAAACTAACGGTGACTCAAAATCATTTACCAAAAATCGGTTAATATTTCAATCTAAAATAAATTTAAGCGGCTATTTTCCGCATCTCGAAATAACAGAATATAGGTTGTATGTGATTTTTGGGCCAGTTGTCAATTTGCCAAGGCGAGTCTGGGTACTAAGTATCACCGCAGACTCTATATTTATTCTATAAAAGAATAAAAGAGTGAGTGATATTCTATGATGGAGAAGCTCTTGAATGGTTTGATGCAGCGCGATCAGCGTAAGTTCAGAATTTTTCGGCAGATTGTGGGAGGCATTAGCATACACGAACATTTTTGTTTGGCCACATCGTGATAAACCGATGTCTAGGTATTTTTTTTTTAGATTTTGACCTATTGGCAGAATTTAGCGTGGTGTGTTGTATTTTCGGAAAGATTTTTTCGTGCTATAAGTGAGATTTTGTGTTTTTAACCTATCATTGGATTATACTACAATGTGTAAAAGTAGGTGAACCGATTTTTTATTGTCTTATTAGTTTTTCATTCTAATTTAGTTACGTTTTAATTAATTTCATTTATAACGATATTCTATTTTTGACGACAGGCTAGATAATAACAGAGAGAAATATTTTATTTTTAATACGATTGCAATATAAAATATCGCCCTGCTCGGTAACTTTAATTTTTGTTTAAATATTTTAGTGCATAACATGAAAACCCTTATTATTACAGTAATAATGTTTGCAATTACATAAATTAACTGCAGTTAATATTTAGGTTGATTAATTTATAATACACTGATAATTTTATCAATTATTTCAGATATTAAAGTGCCATTGGATTCAAAAATCCCTCGAATAGAACTTGATTGAAAAAAACAAGTATACAACGCCTTAGGCAATAATTGTATTTCTAAAATTGAACCATATCTGCTTTAGATTTTTTTTTATTAAAACTAACTCGTGTCACGTGTCTCAGTAATGATGGTTATTGACACATGTACAATAAATATGTACAATAATATATCTACACTTATTCTATTTTTGAATCCTCTGCGAACTAAGACAAAAAACAATTTAAATGTTATCTATAAATACATGTAAATTAACCTTATAAATAAATCATGTTAACAAAATAAGTCGACCTCGCCCAAAACTCATTGGGCAATTAATTATGATAAAAATTTACAATCGCACTAACTAGATGACCGAGGTTTTATATTATCGTATTGTGAACTTAAATGCATGAGCGGAGCTAAAAGAAATTTAAAAATTTAAAACATTAAGATCGCAATAAAAGAAACAATCATTTTTCTTATGTATATGTTATTATTTGGCAGAAAGTAAAGTTCTCTAATTTTTCTCCAGATCTTCCAAGGGTAAAACAACAAAACAAATTTGAAAAGTGTTATTACTACAATGACATAACATAAATAAGTTTTCGGTAATGTCCTACACCTTTCACTACTGAACAACAATTCTATTACCCAGAATCCAATTATTTCATTATGTCAGGTTTTTGTGGTAAAATTCCCGGAAGTTACCAACAGGGAGCCAACCAACCTTTTTTACCTGTTTTTCTGGTAAAGTCTCTTTAATCCAGTTCATCAAACTGGACACTAAAAGTTTTATTAGAGTATTAGGAAAACCACCACATTTATAATTTTAAAAACCAAGAGTGATATACTTTTTGGAGAAAATTACACAGAAAACATTTGGTACTGCTTTTACAGTTAGTTGATTTCAAACCTGAATTTGTTATCGACCATCGCAATATACAAATGTAAAATTTTACGTTTACCACCCTATTATTGCATACTTAACCCCATAGAATTATTATTGCACGGTTAAAAAATATTTGTCCAGGAAATAATTAGTCCACTTCTTATATAATCAAATGTATTTAACCAACATCTAAAAGAATTGAAGACAAATATAAGACATTTAACAATATAATTAAAAAAATTGTACAATACATTTAGAGAATAGTGACATTCCAGAACTTGAACATAATGACTGCGAAAGAGATTTAGAAATCTAGACATTCATTTACATTTACACAAAATAATGATTTTTAATTAATAATAGTTAATTAAATTAGTTTAAGATCCAACGATAAGAGGTTATTTTTTCCGATAAAATTTCAAACAATGAAATTTTGTTTTCATTAAAATGTATGAAACAATTTTCAGACGAAATCACTAGTCCTACGCGCTCGTGATCTTGTCACAAAAATTAATTTTTATGAAAGCGTGTTTTCATTGTTAATTGAAATTTGACAAGAGCCGGCAAATATTTGTTGTATCTTTTAAATGTTTATTACCATTAACGTTGTGATTATTGATTCATTTTTGGAAATTTTATCTTTAAATCATTTTCAGTGCACCACTTCTCCATAAATTTAACACACCTCAAACGAATTTTATATCCCATCCGTTGTATGTGCGCCAAAAAAATTAAATCTATTTTTTATTAGAACGGGGCCTGTACAGTATTCTAGTGAGAAAGCTACGTTGCCAAAACAGTTTTGTTGGGAGTCATATTCCTTTCTCTCTTCGATTGATGTAATCAAATCGGAAGAAAGGAGATGTGTTTATAGTTCTATGTGATCTATATAGTTTATAAGTAGGCAAATGTTTTTAGTCGGAAAAGGTCACGTGATGATGTTGGCTCATAAGTATATTTTTTTTAGTGATGGGGTACTCGAATACAAGGTAATAGAATCGATCCAGAAAACGAATACACAAAATCTCAGTTGTTCTACCGAAATGAATCATTCGAGCTCGAATCAAATCGGTTCTCGGGTCTCGGGTAAAGTTCATTTCAAGATATTTCGTTGACCTGCCACTTGCATCAGAGAACTTATTAGTAAATAGCTTTGTTCCAACCTGCATCAGTAATAGTTTCGGATAGCTGTGATTCTGCGCAGAATCTGAAATGCGTTCCAACCCGAGTCACTAACCATTATTAAATGATTTGTATTCTGTACCAATCGAAATCTAACCGTAATTGGAAACTATCAGAAGAGTTTGTGAATTTTTCACTTATCACTTATCCGAAGCATGCGCATTGCGCATAACGATGTTTTGTTTTGATAACATAACCTAGATCACAGACCTCGTTTGTTGTATTTCTGTGTTTTACTTAAATTTTAATTGAAATATGGATAATATTATTGAGAATGGCGATAGTGATGTATATAGTGATGAAAGTGACATATCATCTTTGGTTATTCTTAGGTTAGGTTAATTCTTAGGTTATGTTAAATGCTAACAATAACAAAACATCTTTGGTACCAACCTACAATCAAACCATCAGAAATGGACCGTTTTGACAGTCATGCGCAATAGAAACGATTGGTAAACAGTTAGAAATCTATTTGTAATTTCAGGTTGGAACAAAGCTAATACCTCGGTAGGTGGTCGTTAATCCAAGCAAATTAGTACAGGGTGGTATTTAAACGAAATATCTTGAAATCAACTTTAACTAGTTACGAAATTATGAGTGGAACCGACTCATTGCATACTTTTTATATTTCGAAAATATTTTGGGATAAAGTCTGGCACAATGTTGTCATATATGTTATTAAAAAAAATAGAATATCTCTATTGATGCCTTTTACCTGGCAGAACTTTTTCTGATATATGGTTTAACTGTGTCTAAATATAGGTATACTTAAATATATAAACAAATCCTGCTTTGATAATTTCGCAATATTTTTATGATCGACCTGACAGTTGCAAGAACTATTTTGCCACAAAACTCCATTTATTTTATGAGTGATGGCAACAGCGCATTTATTTAAGGGGATACCAGTTCATTCCGAAAGACATGTTTTGAATTTGTTTAGGTAATTACAATTAGTTTTACCTACCGTTAGAATCCTAGTACTCGGTACTCGGTTAAGTACTCGATCCATTAATATACTAGAATACTGAATGATCGATCTACAAAATGATTCGATCCCCCATCACTAATTTTTTTAGCTGAAGATTTTTTAATATTAATATTTTTCAAATTTATTCTTACATACTGATAGTAATCTTATTGATTTTTTTTTAAATATAAATTAAGTATTACTAGTACTTTTATTATATTATTAAAATTTTAATAAAACGTTTGGGTATTTTTTCATTTTATTACAAGGATTATATAACCTCCCAACATTTAATATTTTTTTAATCACATTTAGGTAGTCATTGTTTTGCCAATAGTAAATTCTGCTTTAAGAAAGTCGAACTGGATATTTCTTTCGTGAAGCCACTCTTGGATGTTCTCTTTTCTCCAGGTATAGTTCTCGCCATTTACTTAGATGTACCAAATCGAATCTAGTGTTATTTTAACTCCGCCCGAGCGACAACCATTTGTCAAACAAATAAGGTTCCATTGGCAGTGGCGTCGGTACTTATCGTTCATTTATTTATTAACTTCACGAGTTTCTCCGTGTAGACGCTTGTTTTCACTTTGATGAGACATTATCAAAAGACTAAACCTAGCCCGCTACTGAGTACTTCTTGTGATTGGGTGTTCGTTCGAGCGCACTTAACCAACTGCTGTCTTACGTGAAATAATAGATATTGCTGTCTCGCTTGTCTAGTACATCTAAGTAAAAGGCGAGAACTATACTTGTTGGTATTTTTTAAGAAGGCGGCTATAGGACTAAAAGTCCACCATCAACAAATCCTTGTGCCCCAATATACCAAACTATTAACCGGCGACCTTTTCCCGAAGGAACTTTTAAACCTACATTCCATAAATGTTTGACGAAAACTTTTTATTTCTTGTCAATCTTTGGAGACGTCATGGCCTTCATTCATCCAATTGTTATACACTTAATAAATTTGCCTTCTTTCTTGCCGGAACTAATTTTATCACTGATCGAATGTATTACCTCCGCCAACAAATAATTTCATATTTCTTCTATCAAACTCTTCTTATACATCTTATTTTACCTTTTAATATTCTCAAAAGTGTTGTTTAGCTCATATTAGGTACATTAAAAGCTAGTTGTACATGTTGTTTCAAAATTTTTTTAAATAGTATGTTGATTATTAAAAAATATGTGTACATTTTTCTACGAATATCATTTTTTTTAAAAAACGTGTACAACACTTTGTTGTGGTTTCAAGGATTCTTTTCAGATTCCCGAATTTTTTTCTCCTTTAAAAATTTTATCAATAAAAAATTCTGAATAAAAAAATATATACAACATTTTTTTTTATGTTAATAATTTTCAAATGTCTCAATTTTACATTATTTTACCAGTAGTTGAAAGAGCTATTTAATATACAGGATGGCGCATGTATATTTCTATTTATAAAAGTGAGTTTCAGTTAAAAATCTAGAATTTATTCGTTACTAAAATATTTTTTTATTTGTTACATTTAACCTTTCTTTATTAAAATCAACATACATTATAGAATTAAATAGTTCAGGTCTTTAGTTAGATGTGAAGACCACTGTTTATACAAATCCAGTTTTATGCACATGTGATTATTGAGCGGATGCATATAAGTAATATTTTCCTACAAGTCGTGTAATCTCAATAGTAGTGTTCTTTCTTCATTGTGGTCCTCCGGGATTGTATTTTAAACTTGTAAAGAGTGATTAGTATGCCAGCTGCTTTAAATTTCCTGTGATAAAGTTAAGTTACATTTAAAAAAATATATAAGCTCTATTAAATTTTGAAGTACTTTTTATTGTTTTACTGTCCGACAGAAATAACTAAAGCAAGAAAGTGCGCAAACGAGAGAAACGTAGGAATAAGCGGTTCATGTTAAATACAATCGATTTGCCCGTCTGCAGTCAGATTTCCGTTGTTCTAGTAATATTAATCAAATTGTTATAAGTTAGGTTTTAGATAAAGCATAACAACAAAATGTGTTTAAAAGTAAATTTTATTAAAATTACCGGCACATGCTTAGATTATTAGTAATGACGTTGGTACATTCATAATAATATTTATAGAAGTAAAAATAAGTTTGTTGATATTCATTTATTTACATATTAATTCGATAATAGGTTTATATGTATCATCTTCTCTTTGAGCAAGTTTCAGGACAGTTTATAATTACACGAGGTTGAGCACCCAAAATGTTATTTTTGACTTCACGTTTGTGGTTCATTTTTAATTTTAAATACTTAGAATAAATAAGATAACACCGCAAAGTCTTCAATTTCCAATACTTCACATACTTAATATTGATTAGATAAACTTAAAATAAGAAAATTGAGGTATATTTAATTAGAAATAAAAAGATTATTTTCATTCACTTTTTGTTAGGCTAAAGGAGTGCTTTTATAATATTTAAGTAAGCAAGTCATGTAAATATTTATTAATACACCCTTTTTCTACACTATTCAATTACATGTCCTTTCTTTTTAAAATAATTTCAAAAAATTATTATTTTGTAAATTTTGAGAATTGTTTTGATTTTCAAATCTGTTTGGTTCATAGTTTGAATTAGAATTTTGATAATTATGAAACGGTCTAGAGTTATTTTGTATAGATCTAATTTGGCATTCCACTTTCGGTTTATTTATTTTAATAAATCTACAATTTATCGAAGAGTGATTTGTTTTATTTTTATTTTAAAATTTTTAATTTTGATTTTTGTTCTTACTCTTCTATAAAGGCAATCGAATTGGCGGTTTTGACTAAATCAGATTTTTGAGACTCTACTAGTAAGGAAAGATCTTTATTAAGTCCAGTAACTATTACATGCAAGGTTGATTTTTCATTACTTGTATCACCGCTTGTTTGGCTCCATTAGAATAATCTAAATTTAGAGAATTTATTATTTATATACGTAATTCTTTTATTCGGTTCGCATAAAGTGCTTCACTTTCATTATTAAATTGTCTACAAGTATTTAATTCGTACGTGTTTCAGAATAAATTTCGTTTAAATATGATTTAAATGCATTCCAATTTGTGAAGTCTCGAGTACTCGTAATAGCACCAGCATTATACATTAATTTTGTTAAAATAATTGAAAATAATATGTCTTTATTAACAGGCTTAGTTATTTTTATTGCCGTATCAGAGTTTCGTATAGATTCTCCAAGTTTACATTTAGTCCCATCAAATTTAATTAGTACTTTTTCGGCTATTTTGATTAGTATCTCTCTTCTGACACCAATGTAAAAGAGATTTCTAACTCATGTAAAAGATTTCTTTTCGTGACACCAATTGGTAGTAGTATTCGATTTGTGAGATTCAGAACTTAAATATTAATTTATTAAAATTAAACTATATATACACGAAAAAATTTGGTTTTAACTCTGCGAAGTCTCGACGCAATTTCTGTTAACCAAAACGGTCCATTTCGAATAATCCACTTTCGGGCATTTCCAAAACATAAAACAGAAGAATGTGTTATTAAATAATTATTGTGTTTTGAAATCGAGATTTTGAGTCTTGGCTCTAGGCTCTGGTCTGACTTAACTGATTATTAGCAAAGGGAATGTCTTTTACAATAGTGATAACATCATTTTTCTTTAAGAATAATCATGTTGAGTGAGAAAAATATTTTTTTAAATTTACTTTTAATGCATCCTATCATAAAATTAGTAAAAAATCGGGCATTGTTACTAGTGACACAAATAATTATTCTTGACCGCATCCGTTTGGCAATTTTTCTTTTAAATAATTTTCCTTAGATTTTTTTCTTTAACAAGTAGTTGAACTGACAATCTTATTATTATTATTTCTCAACACTGCAAAATCGTTGTTTTCCGATTTTAAAAAATATTGATGATAAGCCATTGGTATTTATTTTTACAATGTACGAAACTGATAAGTAAGAAACATTCTTACAAATAATATTTTTGCACACTCATGAGAAAATTTGACTTTTGATTTACTATATATTTTGATAAGCACATGAACGAATCTTTATTATTTCAACTATTTATATTTATTTTGTAAATTTGAGAAACCCAATAAAATATGTCAGTTTATTCGTTTCAATTAATGATATTAATATTATTATTATTCAGAGAATAAAACATTATAGAAATTCCCAGGAATGTTAAGTCTAGATTTGATTTTATTTGACTAATATAATTTTTATTTAAAATGTTTAACGGAAATCAATTTTGTCAAATTACGAATTCTAATTTAAACGATCTAGTAAATAAATACGTTTGGATATAACTTGGGAATTCAAAAATTACTAAAAAATTTGGTAGATATCTTTAAAACCCTTGCCATAAGTCAATAATCACGAGGTACTCGAGAAATCTGTTAAATTATTTTCAGTTTATTTTCACCATCTTGTTATATTACTGCTGGTTATTTTTTCACGTTATTATTAAACTGAGAATAAAACGCTAGTAGTGTCATTGGAAAACAAGTTGACAGATTTTCCGAAAACCTGTTGCCATGCGGCAAACGGTTGCACTCAATTTATTCTCAACCTCCCGTTACATTAGTACCAGAAAATTTCTAGCTTGTCCAATCGGATCTTTCCTTATTCAGCATTTCGAAATACGCAATCTGACAACTCTGCTAAAACTTAAGTGTGGTAACTGGTATCGTATACATTTCGGTACTGGAGAGAGAGTGGTTTCTTACTTTAAAACGGTACGTGGCTTTATCTATACGTTTACATACAATATCGTATCCACGTTTATTATTAAATTTTAGTATTAATTTTAATTTCTTGAAAAATGGGTCGCAAACAAGGCAGGTATCAACACTATGCTTCAGAGGATCTACCTGAAAGGGGACCTGGTAAGACTAAAAGTATTTTAATTCATAAATTCTTAGAATATTGTATTTTCTTTTATGCTTCCTCAACATATGGCCACCATTCATTGTTAGTCAATAAAAATATTTTTACAGCAGTCTTGTAAACTGACTTTTTTAAATGCGAAATATTTATTTAAATTTTGTAAGTATATTTTTGAAACCTATAAATTTAAAAAAGTTTATTTATTCAAACTGTAATGTAACCCACATGCCAAAAACCGGCCATTTTATTATTTTATTATATATTTAACATATCCATTCTTTAGTATAGTCCGTTGCAAAATATAAGAAATGGACTTTCCAAATCCCTCGATAAGCTCTTCATGGGCAGGGTAGGCATTAGGATTGTGAATAATAAGAATGAATATAAATAAATCCTAAAGAATTATTTATTATTTATCATTTTTGTTAATTTAGTTATTTGTTATTATAAATGCAATACTATTAAATTTTAAAATTTTATTGATTAAAAATAAGAATATATATAAACAAAGTGAGGGTAATAAAAAAAAATCTACCAGCTATCCACGTTTGAATCAAAACGTCATATGCGAGCATTTTCTTTAGGTCTAATGCCAATAGAAGCAAAAAAAAATAAAATAAATAAATTAATAAATAAAAACAGTCTTATGAACAGTTTACATATTAATAATAAGATAATATGTACTTACTATTATATATATTTAAAACCATTTGTTTAGTCTCAACCAAGAGATGGGTACGTTTACGTTTGTTTATTTCAAGCGCCCTGAGATCAAATTCGGGAATATATTCTTCACTTTCTGAATCACACATCTTAACTCTGTCAAATTCAAAAATAAAATAATATCTTAACGCGATTACGATAGCACTATTGTCGAAGATTATCCGGTATTAAGCAGTTCGCCGAAATACAACCCTGTTACAAATAGTACTAAACATGACGAAAGCGTACCAATGCAGCAGAAATTTCTACTGAAAGTCTGACGAATGTACAAGTAACATAAGGCTTAATATTGCCTATTCGAAATGGTTTTAATGTCATACTATCGAAATCGCTGCCGTTCTTTGGGGATTTGGGAAGTCCAATTATTATATTTTGCAACTAACTATATTATGATGTCTAGGGAGGACATTACACGTTGTTTTATTACAGAATAGTTCTCAGGTTGTTTTGGAAGGTGACGAGGTAAAATAAAAGAAGTAATGCATATATAACATTTATTTCGATAACCGGAGAATTTAATATGAAAGTCGGAAGTAAAATCAATTAATAAAATATTGCCAAATGTTAGATATGACTGGTTCGGTGCAATATAACTAAAAAATTATAGGGGAAAGAACCAGAAGGAAAACCCCTGTTAATTCAGACAAAAACATAATTGAAAGATAAAACAAACATAAATACATAAAGTTTCAAGTAAATCAGACAAAGTAAATATCTGAAAACAGACAAATAATGAAATAAACGAGTAGAATAAAATGAAAGATCAAATAAATCAAATCATTTAAATTTAAATAAATCAAATAAATGAATAAGGCAAATAGTTCAAATATATATATCAATCAATCAAATAAAATAAATCACACAAATCAAATAAACAAATAAATCAGATAAATAAAATAAATAAATAAATCAAACAAATCAGATAAATCAAATAAATCAAACAAATCAGATAAATCAAATAACTAAATCGTCTAGATGGAATAAGAAGAATAAATTAAATAAAAACAAATAAATCATTTGAAATGATTAAAATCTAATAAACAAAAAAATAGATAGATAGCAAGGATCGACTCAAAAAAAAAGACAGCTCAATATTTCCCGTAAACTAGATTACGAATATATTTATTTATACATTAAACGGTACGACGTTAATTAATAAAATGTCACCCCTAGCCACGGAAATATTCATATTCAAAAACAAAAAGGAAAAATATTAATAGCATTCAACAAGGTTCTTGTCCACAAGATTCAAGACTATCCTCTTAATTTATGAAAAGAAATTAATATTTAGTAATCCCGTCATTGTTTCTATGTCCCTATCTTTGTGTAAATCGAATAAATTGCAAATTATATATTTAATGAAAAGGAGAACATAAACATACCGCAACAAGGGTATATATATAAAAGAAATCAGGAATACCAATAAACATATTTTATGGTTAAATCTAAGTGCATTTGATAGAAATATTAGATATAAATACCCAAAAAATAATACTTTCATATTTAAATTTGTGACACAACACTCTTTTTTAAAAACCCACCTTCCTTTCGTAAGGTCTGCCACTAATGTCCACGATACGCAACCTGTTCTGGTTTTCGAGACTTTGTTTACGTTATCTAACCCAAAGAGGCGTGAAAATTTTAAAACAAGAGATAACTGTCGAATATGGGCCCTTTCAAAACAAAAGTACCTAGTGATTTTTTTCTAGACAAAGACCTGGTTATCTATTTGATTGTATAATTTTTTTGGGTTACGATAAAACCATTAACGTTTATTTTTGGTATTAGAAAATTCGGAATATTAAAAAATAACCTGAATTATGAATACTCTATTTTTGTTTTATGTATTTCCAATGAAAAAATTTAATAATTATAACTAAATAAATATACTTTTATTAAATTAATTTAGTATCAATTTTTTTAATCTATAACTTATATTGCTACTAACAGATTAATTTTTTGTAGTAAAAGTATGAGAAAATAAAGAGTTCTTCTTGGTTCGTTTGTTTTAAAAGTTCTGTTCATATAGCTAAAAACTCATGATGTACAGCGTTAAAAGCAGCAAAAAACTCAAATATATACCTAACACTTGTTTCAGTAAGGAGCAGTAGGTCTTGAAAATTTCTATTCCATATAAATTAATAGTTACAATAACAAAAGTTCCTACGGATTTTTCTTTTTAGACTAAACCCCGATTACATGCTTAATTTTTTTACTTTTTTGGGTAGTATTGTAATAAATTGAGGACATATTAAATTAAGAGTTCTAGGGTTTGCAGGCGTAAAGCATTTATTTGTAGGGTTCAGGTAGAGATGTCATTTTAGTAATTAAAGTAATTTTATCTTTATTGATAAATAATTCTATTTAGATTTAGCTTAATTTACCTAACACGTATCACTACATGTCTTATACTTACAGTGTATACATAAAATATGGAATAAATTAATTTTAAACTAAACAAACAATTTTGAGTTATTATCACTTTTTACAATAATGATAACCAAAGGTATGCCGGTATTAATTTTAAAATTATCGTATCTTCAAAACTATTAATTACCGAACACAAGTATGACATAATATATTTTTGGAATCATCTCGAAATTTGCAATCTACAAAAAAAATCAAAAAATTGTCGATGACATCGTTACTCACAAATGGTTTACCCTGTATATTTCGTTGTTATGTAGAAATACATTAAATTAAAATCAAAAACCGACCTGTCTCAGGATTTTTCCTCAAAATTGTTTGTTTAGCTTAAGGTGAATTTATTCCAGACTTTATGTACACTGTATATCAAACTTGACATTTGACATTAAATTACCGATTACCTGCTTCAAAGCTGTGTTTCACACGATAATTAATAATTGAGATCGCTTGTTTTAATTCATTAACTTCTTATGTATAATAGTTGATGTATAATTTTAAATAATTCATATTTAATGGTGATTCAATACTTAACACAATGACCTTTGTTCTGTAGTGTAGATATGTATACAGTAAAGCTATAGGTGACTGTCTTTGTACAGGATTGGTATGTGTTTGGGAATCGTAAAGTAACGCCTTAGTTGTTTCTATTACTTTTTTAGTGCCACAAAAATAAACGCAATAAAATTATCAAGATATGTTTGTGGGTATGTAACTTGTTTCATTTCAGTATTCTAATTGTTTGTTTTATTTTATAGTGGAGAGTTTAATCTACTGGCGCGATATCAAAAAGTCAGGTCCAGTCTTTGGTGGTGTCCTCTTGGTTCTCCTAGCTCTCACATATTTCTCTCTAATCAGCGTTGTAGCTTATCTTTCACTCACGTGTCTTGGAGTTACAGTCGCTTTTAGAATATACAAAAATGTAGTGCAAGCTATACAGAAGACAGGTGATGGTCATCCCTTCAAAGAATTCTTGGAATTGGACTTATCGTTACCACAAGATAAAGTGAAGGTAATTTTTTTTACTTTAATAAATTAGGTAGATTTTGAAATGGTTCTCTATCTATAGCTGTTGGGATTAGGTTACAAGAAATAACAAGTTTGTGATATTGATTCAAATAAGTTTATTTTATTCATTAATCAGAGACCTAAAGAAAGACAGGTCCAATGCTATAATCACATTGGGATTTTTGCTTATCCTGTCATTTACTAAGATCTTACCGTGAAGCTGTAGCCTTCTGATCAGGCTTTGTATTCTCTTCTAGATCTCAAATTAATTATATAGACCAAATATTCGCCATATTTTCATTAAATATCTCATACACCTTCAATATAATAGCAGTCTGTATTATAGGGTATGGGTAATTAAATAAACAATTTGTATTAACTTTAAACATTTATTTTACTATTAAATCATAAGAATGTGAATGGTCCAATTTTTTTCAATTGTGTATATTAATCTCTAGTGATTTTTTCTCATTCTCAATTGAATCTTCTCACAAAATGTTGATGGTGCATTCAATGCGGGTTTTAATCACATTCAAGGCCATTGTTATTAGTGATTTATATTTTACTAAAACGATTTAGCATTATTCACAAGCCGCATCATGCCCTTAACTTCGTCTGAGTGCGATATGACCATAGTATCAACTCTTATTGCAGAAATTGTTATTGTTTTTCTAGGAAATCATCGAAGTAGCTATTGCACACATCAACGGAGCCGTTATAGAACTAAGGAGGTTATTCTTGGTCGAAGATTTGGTAGATTCTATTAAGTTTGGGGTTTTATTATGGACTCTTACATACGTGGGTGCATGGTTCAATGGGATGACCCTTATTACACTTGGTAAGTAAAAATATTGCTTCTTTTTCATCATTGTCGGTGTCTGGTATATGTATCCCACTTTTATTTATTTATTTTTTGAAATTGGGTAAGTTTCAAATTTAGTAACTATTCTCCCTTTTTTTATGTAGTTTACTTAACCCCTTTATGTATGTGCTCGAGTTAATTTGAGCGCGCTAAACAGGCCCAACTGTGCGCACTCGAGTTAATTCGAGCGGCGTCGTATTTTATGCCGCTGTAATTTTCACACACAAATATAATCGAGAATTGAAAATAATAATACGAAAGCTAAGAAAAAAATCGTAAAAATATTTTTACTGATAAAAATATGTTTTTTTCGAAACAGCAATTTGAAAAGAAAGATAAGAAAAGTCGATGTATGTGCAAGAATTCAATATTCTGCTCGTCTCTGCAATGTGAATCAAAATCTAAAATGAAAATTTTGATTGATTTTGTATTTTTTTTTTGCCAAACCAAGTTCTAAAATGTTTTTTTAAATAAAAAAATGATATTTTTGCCGGTTTTTTTCAAAAAATGTGTGCTTAAGGTGTTAAAGGTTTTGTGGTATTCTGTTATTGATAATTCTTATTTTATTTTTCATTTTTACTTCACTCATATGTCTCTTGTTACATTTATACTATGGATTTGTCTGTTACTTTAATTTTTAAATTCCTTAGGGTGCTTTTCTGTTGAATATATCATAAATATTATAAAATAATAATAATAACCTTTACAAATATACCTAGTGACAATAATTGGCATATGTACGTCCTCTACAAGAAAAAGCCTTTTTGTGAAAACCCGAATAATTGCCATATCTCAACGCTTTTTTGATCAAATTATATTACTTATCTAATCACTTAAATGGAAGTACATATAATTAATTTTTTTCAAAAATAGTCTATTGTCACCTGGTATAATTTGCAATGAAGTATAACTAATTAACATTTAACCAATATTAAAAATATATATTTTTAGCATGGGTAGCCCTGTTTACTCTTCCAAAAGTTTATGAAGCCAACAAAACTCAAGTTGACGCCAATTTGGAAATTGTACGGACAAAATTGGCGGAAATTACATCGAAGTAAGTTATGCTTGTTTGATTTCCATTTATAATCATTTTAAATTTTAAAATAATTTTCATACATTCATATTCTAGGATTATTTCTTCAAAGTATATGAGTGAAAATGATAGTTCATCTTTTGCTATTGCACATATTTATTTTGATAATATGTAATAAACCGATCTTACTCAAGATTTCAGAGTTAATTAAATTATGCTATTTGATACGTTAATGAATGAAAGCTTCGACTATTTCTAAATTTGTATTATGCTGCAAGTCATCCATATTAAGTCAAGTGCATAAACAAATAACCACAGCAATTTTCAATTCTACATGGAAAGTAAGCTGAAAAATATATGTTATAAATAAAAATTGTTTACTTGGGGTGTTTGCTCTAACTGAATTAATTATGAATCATTCGTACAATTGCAAGTATCGTTCGGCTTGCCATTTATACGAATATTCTGATTGATAGGAATGCTTAAGTATGTATATCTAAAAATTTTGTCAAAAATACATAAATTGCAAATAACCTTGAATTTCAGGAATAATCTAGAATAGCATTCCTTGTTAAACTATTTTAAAGAATTCTTTCTCATTCACAGAATCTTGGTACTCAAGTTTTTATTCCTAGTTTTTACCGCCATTTTTTTTATAATTTTTACATTTTTCTTGTCTGTTGCTAAAAAACGTTTATAGTATCATTATGTAAAACCCACCTTTCATGAATAATAACAAATTGATGTAAAAATGTATTCTTTTCTTAAAAATTCATTACATCTTTCAAATACCGTGCTAATGCGGAAGATCATAAAGTACAGTAAACAGAACGAGTCGTGGCCGGTGAGATGTATCGCCCTCAAGATGCGCACGAAATTCGTAACCTATTAGAGCTCTGGAATCACTCCTTTACGTTTTTTCAAGCGATAAATATAGTATTGCAGAGCCGTACTAAGCTAATGATGGATTTTTGTATTTATTTAGATAGTATTAATTATATTTTTATATTGATACGGAAACAACTGGTCGCATTACTATGGTAAGTTAAGCTTATATTGTGCACGAAGTAGGACCGTCTACACTAACTTTCACGAAATATAATTTGATTAGAAAATTAAACTTTATTTCAGAGATTTTATATGCTGTAAATAATGAAACACAATTTGCCACTTAATTTGAAAGAAGATATACGAAACTTTTATTGTGAAGACAATTTGTTGGTTAATCACAGCTATTAAATTATATTATTTATTTTCAATCAAGTAAAATTAATACGAAAAGCTGTTAAAATAGTGCAATTATCCATTAAGGATTTCTTTGTAATATCTATTCTAATTCTAATATTAATTTCTTTGAAGTCAATGCCTAACTGTTTTAACTAATAAATAATGGTTTGAAATATATGTGGTTATTTAATACATTTTTTACAACAAAATACCTATATTGGTAACCAGAATTTAAAATACACAGAAATATTCAAATTAGTTTTTTAATATGATGATTTAAATTCGTTAAAAAATTGTAGCCATAAATGTAATTCTACGCGCAGATACGATTTCTCCCACCGGCCACGACTCGCTTTGTTTACTGTTAGTATGGTGCAAATGAAAGAAATAAATTCATTATTTGTGTTACCTCATCTGTGTGAGCTTGATGATTAATAATGATTTTTTTAATTAGAAATGTGGTTCATATGGTACATCATTTGAAAGGTCGTTTGTACTTTGTAAATTTTTATGTTTTTGCACTGAAATATTTTTATCATTACAATTAATATTCTTGTTTTTTAAATAAAACCAAATTAATTTGCCCTGAATTCAAACCAAATGCTCAAATTGACGACTGTCAGTTATAATATGATGAGATAGATGACAAGTTAACAATTCCCTAATTTTTTACATCTTTGGACTATATCGGTCCATATACGATCTGTTACTTTATTTATTTTTATTAAATATACCTATAAAAAGAAATCTAGATGAATTAGGTGTGCATTTGATTTCAATTTTTTGCTTTTCAGTAAGCTTCATTTTGATAAAAATACTTTTTCATTAGTGTATTCGATCTTTATTATCATTGACATTTGACGAATCAAATAAGTTTAATTTGAATGTAGCAATCTTGATAAGAACCATATTTAAAAAATCTAGCACGAAACTACATTTTATTTCCTGTGACGACCTTTATCACATTTACCTTTTGGTATTTACAGTATCATAACGTTATATATTGTAATTTTTTAACAGTTAACAAACATCGTTTACTTAAAATTATTGATTTGTTTGGGTAGACAATTTAAAAAGTCCTATCAAATGAGGAGTCGCAGGGATTACTCATGATATTCATAGATAACCCAATAAATAAAAATGAAATCATTTGCACCATACAGTATATGAGACAGACTAAACGATCTAAATAGGTAACAGTGAAAGAACACTTCATTCAATTCATACAGAACGAGATAAAACACCCAAATCTGGAAAAACCGAATACGTGTGGAGATTGAAACGTTAAAATCAAATAGTCAAGACAATGAAATGTCCAAAATCATTATAATTTATCCACTTATGGTTTCTTTTTCTTTGCAGAATAAAAGCAGCAATACCAATGGGTAAGAAAAGCGAAGAAAAAAAAGAGCAGTAGATATATTTATATATAATTATCATATAGCCGATACCTAACCTAAGTTTATGTACTGTACATTTATTTATTGTTTCTTTATACCATTATAAGCGTTCATATATTATATGTTGTTTCCGAACTAATTTCTGTACATATTGTAACATGTTATTTTAGTCTATTTTTTATTTTGTTTTCATGATAATTATTTTTTGTAATACATTAGACGCAACATAACAACATAAGCTTGTATTACAAAAGGTTATTAAAGAAGTTGTATTGAATATAGTTTTCTAGTTTTATTTTTTCGAATTTTTATTCACATATAGAAATGCATCGCGAAGATAAACTTGTCAGCTCAAGCAAGATAAGCTAACTTATTATGGGCATAGCTCCTAGCATGTGGTCAGTCTTATCCGATCCTGCGTGTTACAATACCGATAACATTCACGATGCATTCAAATCGTAAAATTGCGTTTATATAGGTATATAAGGATTAATGACTTACATAAAATATAATTTTTTCTCAAAATATTTTTAAGTTGTATAATTTGCTTTAAAATGTTATAGCAGTCGCTAATTATAGTAAACCAGCGCAAATTCTCAAATCCGTTTGGTTATAATGCTACGTCCATTTACGTTAACGCCTTTCTTTAGCCTCCCAGAAACAAATATTTGTTACGGCAATAATTGGCTTAAAGGGCGTATTCAATATAAGCATTTCTGCGCTCTTGACTTATAATTAGCGTTTGTTCATTACTTTAACTATGTTCTTCTCATAGTTAGTACGTCTATGAATTTTAAGTATATTTGAATATTTCGATTTTAAATGAACTACGAGTTCTTTTTGATTTTGTTCATTTTACAGAAAATGAAAAACTTACCATCCATCAAAATTTTAAAAATGTTTATTTAAACGCATTCCTGTACCTACTTGGGAGTTATTATGGTAATAACATTTTAAAGGACATTAGAATAAATATCTATATTGATAATATGATTAAAGATTTGTTCAGTTTGTTTTCGTAGTAACTCTCAAAAAACCGTACAACCTCTATTTCTCTCGTTCAAAGATGGTCTATTATAAAATCCCTCAATTTTTTAAAAAGGAAGTGGTTGGACGAATATGAATCTACTTGTATAAAATATTGTCAAATTAGAACTGGGTGAAATTTTCTGTTCTCCCCAGATTAAAATACACCAAATAACTCTTAGAATATCTGCTATAGAAAATGCAGGACTTTTATTTATAGAAATTAATGTAAGTTACAAAAAAAATATCAAATTTGTTAAAATTACAGTCAATCATTTCTTTAAAAAGTTAAGGGATGCTGTGTTAATTTAGGATAAATATAGGTACGTTTCCACAGATGCGATTATCCAAAATTATAGCGATTTGATAAAATAGTTAAATTTAAAAAGCGCCTAACATTTTTCTGATAGTCTTAACTTTTCGATACTATTCATGAAAATTAAAACGTTTGATTTTTTACAATATGTTAAATTTAACCTCCTTTTGATATTTTGTGACTGAAAATTCTGAAAAAAATGTAAGTAATGAAAAAATGAAACTATTTAAATCGAATATCCGATTCGTGGAAAAGTATCTTTCATTTCACGTTGTTTTATTTGTCATACTTCACTTTTAGATGTTACATAACTTTTCAAAACCATATTTAAAAAAATTAACTCAATGTTAAGGTTATTAACCAATTTTTCTATGTGATTCTGTAATCTAATGAGTACGCAAATTTAAGAAATCCCAAGATTTCGTTGTTTATAAACTTTAAGAATTATTATTTAATTAATGCTATTAATTTTCCTCATTAATAAAACGACATAAAGCAATTCTGGCTCAAAACATGATATTGAACTACTTTATTTAGTTTTCATGGTACTTTTTTTCTGGTTTTTATTGGCACTGGTCAGTCGATGTGTAATAATCTTGTATCTGGGACATTCACAAACATTCATGGCCACGTCAGGATTCGAACCTGGTAACTCGAAACCGAATGTTGACTCTTACCGCACTTGACTACTGAGGTCGGCGTCTTCATGATACAAGTTGTTAAAATTGAGCTATAATTGGATTTGTATTTTTAAAGATATTGATTATTAATAACATTGTCAAAATGTGTCATAACAGAGTTAAAAGATGAACATAGAAAATGGTAAACAATATTACAATATATTTAACTGTATAAACTACACATTTTTCTATAAAACTTTGGCTTAATAATTGTAGCAATATTAAATGACTACAAAATTTTATTAATTTAATGAATCCAGGCTGACCACCTCTCTATATTGACTTTTTTTTTATAAAAATTGAGACCATGTGTTTATAAAACAAAATATTTCGACTTGATATATTTAATAGTTGGTAAAATTTTTATTTTAGCGATTTTTTTATTTGTTATTATATGATATATGATTTTTACGGGATTAGTAGCAAATCATATGTATGAATTCTGGAAATGTCATGACACTTTAATTTAAAAAATTACAGTTTACATGGATTCACATTATTCCTTGAATAAATCTACTATTAGTACAGAGAGTAGAAAGAAAGAAATCTTCAATTTGCACTACTAACGCGTAATAACTTCTTTATATGACTATTATTGGATTGCCAAAATAATTTATTAAATATTTATAGACATGCTCAAAATTTAGTTCTACATATTTTAGAAGTATCTGGTATGCTCGGACGGAAAAACAGTTGAAAAAACCTACCTAATCCTGTAATAATCGAAATATCTAAAAATAATATTTGTTATAAATGACCCCTCTAAGAGGTTATTGGTCCATTGAAAAATACATAAGATTCTATACTCAGTTCTATAATTACATATAATTAAATATATTAAATATTTTAATTAATACCGTTAATATTTTATATATTTTTTGTTGCTTTTGAGATTGTCATTAAACTATTTCTGCTTATTAATATGAGTTTTAATTATGTGCTTGACGTGATACATTAAAAATAAAATTAAATATATACATTCCAGCGCAAATGCAAGGAAGGAATTCTTTATTTCACAAATTAGACATTTTGGAGAAAAATCCTAAAAACTTGTGGATGACTCATAATTATCAACATTGACACTTTGAACGGCTTCTAATTCGATTTATCCATATCGTCTTTCGTCGTTGCTGGTTATTGGTACACTGGACTCCAGGAAAAAAAAGTCCACTTTTGTCCAGTGGTGGAGCTAGATCATCTTCTCAAAAATACATTATTTAAGTAGTACTGAAGCCCTTTTCTGCATGAGGACACTATTACAAAAGAGTTGTGAGTTTCGAAAAAATATCTGTATAAGTTTTATTGATTTCGAAAAAGCGTTTGATCGAGTCAAATACACAAAACTTTTCCAATGTCTAAAATCATATAACGTAGACTATCATGATATGCGCCTTCTGTTAAACTTGTATCATAGTCAAACAGCAGTGGTCAGGCTAGATAACAGGGTTACAGATGAAATACCAATAAAAAGCGGAGTAAGACAGGGATGTGTTTTATCACCCCTGTTGTTCAACCTTTATTCAGAGAACATATTTCGAGAGGCTTTATATGGCAGGACGGAGGGAGTAAAGATAGGTGGCGAAATTATAAACAACGTAAGGTACGCAGATGACACTGCTATCATTGCAGAAAACATGGAGGACTTGCAAATGCTGCTGGATAGAGTGCATGAGGCTGGTCGAAAGTGGGGTATTAATGTAAACATCAGGAAAACGAAATGGATGACTGTAGGTAGAATAAACATAGAACCAATTCCGATTACAATCAACGGACACAACATTGAACTGGGATCACATTTCAAATATTTGGGTAGATGGCTGAACAATGATATAACGTGTGATGAAGAGGTAAGAGCAAGGATTGAAATGGCACGTAGGACATTCAGCAAATGGAAACCAACTCTCACTAATAGAAACCTCACAGTTCAGACGCGGTTAAGAACACTCCGCTGTTAAGTATGGAGCATTCTTTTGTACGGATGTGAGACATGGACGCTTAAAGCTGACATCATGAATTTTTTTTTTTTTTTTTATGAATTTTTATTGGCAATCAGAGTCAATTATAATCTATAAGCCAATAGGATGGCTTGTACATAGCAGTAATCTATAATGTACATTTAATGTCTTGTGGAGGTTAACATCCAGTGATGTTACCTCAGTCTTCTTTTAGGTCTATTGGCCAACTTCTCTTGAGTCTTCTGTTGTCGTAGGGTTGTAGTAGTGGCTGTAGTAGAGGATTAGGGTGGTCCTCTAGCCTCATATAGTGTTTGTCAGCGTTTTCTCTAATGACTTTGTTCACATATGGAATTTTGAGATCGGTGTGTAGGGTGTGGTTTGATACGTACCAGGGTGCGTTAGTTATAGTTCGGAGAATCTTAGATTGTGCTCTTTGTATTATAGCTGTGGTGACATGCTGGCACAGCTCCACAGTTCGATCCCATACGTCCAGATCGGCTTCAGGACTGTTTTGTAGATTAGGATTTTATTTTCCAGGGATAGATAGGATTTCTTTCCAATTAGCCAGTAGATTTCTTTCGTTTTTAGGTCCAGTTGGGTTCTCTTTTTTTTTATGTGTTGTTTCCAGGTCAGTTTGCTGTCAAGTGTTAGTCCTAGATATTTGACTGTATCATTTTGTGGGATATTGTTTTGGTTTATGTGGACTGGTGGGCAAGTTCCTTTCCGTAGAGTGAATGTTATGTGTGATAATTTGGATTCATTCACCTTTATTTTCCATTTGTTTAACCAATTTTCTAGCAAGTTTAGGTGATATTGTAGATTGTGAGAAGCTATTGTGGGATTTTCGTGACTTGCGAAGATGGCGGTGTCGTCTGCAAATGTTCCCGTTGTTGTTGATGCTGTGGTGGGAGGATCGCTTGTGTATAATACGTACAGTAGGGGTCCTAGTATGCTTCCCTGTAGCACTCCTGACTGGATTGGTAAACGGATGGAAGTTTCTTCATTGACTTTCACTTCGAATTGGCGTTCCTGTAGGTATGATTTCAGCAGGTTAAAATATTTGTTTGGGAGGACTGTTTTTATTTTATAGAGTAGTCCTGGATGCCACACCTTGTCGAAAGCCTGGCTTATGTCCAAGAAAGCAGAAGTGCAGTATTTTTTGGTTTCCAGTGATTCGCTTATTATATTTGCTATACGATGACATTGTTGTGTTGTTGAGTGTAATTTTCTAAATCCAAACTGATGATTTGGAATCCAGTTTAGGGGTTCTACCTCTTTGTTTAATTTGTTAAGAATGAGCCTTTCTAGTAGCTTTGAAATTGTCGGTAGAAGGCTTATTGGACGGTATGATGTGACTTCTTCCGGTTTTTTCCCCGGCTTGGGTATCATTATAATTTGTCCAATTTTAAGACACTGAGGCCAGAAGTCAGTTCTTATTATTGCGTTGTAGATGTGCAACAGTTTAGTGAGGCCTTTTTTTGGTAGTTCTTTTAGCACTTTCGCCGTAATTAGATCGACTCCGGGTGCCTTTTTTGTATTTAGGTTGTTTATTGCTTCTCTAACTTCATTTGGTGTAAATAATTTTAGTTTTTGTCCTTCTTGCATCTGTAGTGGTGTATTTAGGTCTTCTTCTATGTCTTGTACTGGATCGTCGTTTAGAGGTGTGAACACAGTTGCCAAGTGCTCTGCAAAAAGATTAGCTTTTTCTTGGTCGCTTTTTGCCCATGGCCCAGGTGGAATGACATTTTTGCGTATAGGAGGAGATGTTGTTGTGGGTTTCCGTCTGTTTTTTATTGGTTTCCATATTGAGTTATCGGTTCTTGATAATGTGGAGATGTAGATTTCAATTGACTCGTTTTTCACGTCTCTCAATTTTGTTTTTAATTTGTTGCTGAGGTTGTTGTAAACAGCTCTGTTGTTCGGTGTACGGGTTTTTTGCCAGGTTGTTCTAGCTCTTCTTTTCTGTGCTATTAGTCGTTTTATTTCGACAGGTATGTTGTTTGCTGTTTTCTTTGGATTTGTTGTAGGTGTTGCTGCTTTGGCCGCTTGTTGTAGTGTGCTAATAAATTTCGTACATTCGTTTTCTATTTCATGAGGATCCTTGAGTCTTGATGTTAGTTCAATAGTGTCCTGTATGTTTTGGCGATATTTGTCCCAGTTTGTCTTGAAGTTGTGTAGTCTGGGTTTGGGTTTTTTTATTATTGGGGCTGTACTTAGTGTAGCTATTATTGGACTGTGGTCTGAGGTTAGGTCATAGTTTGGTGTTATATCTGCATATGTTGACGATATCCCGTTGGTTATGAAGAAGTCCAGCAGGTCTGGTGTTTTGTTTGGGTCGGTTGGCCAGTATGTGGGTGATCCTGTTGAGATGTGTGAGTAATTATTGTTTTGTATTGCTTGTGCCAATTCTCTTCCTTTTGTTGTGGTCAGGCGCGAGCCCCATATTGTGTTTTTGCTATTGTAGTCGCCGCCTGCTATGAATTTGGGTCCTAGCGTGCGAAATAATGCCTCAAATTGTTCCCTTTTTATGTTATGTCGAGGTGGACAATATACTGCTGTTACTGTGAGATCATATGGAAGTGTGCTTATTTTTACTGATGTTGCTTGTATGTGTGGTTCTTCGTATTTTTGTAATTCGTGGCATTTTATTGTGTCCTTTACGAGTATTGCCGTGCCTCCGTGAGCTGTGCCATCTGGGTGATTAGTTTGGTAAAGTCTGTATTTTGGTATTGAAAAGTAGTTTTTGTTGGTAAAGTGTGTTTCGCTAATTAGCAATATATCTATTAGGTTGGTTTCCATGAATATTTTTATTTCTTCTTGATGACTTGGAAGGCCATTGGCATTCCATTGTGCTATTCTAGTGAACTTCGCCATTTTTATTTTGTTTTGTTTATTAGCGTTGTAATCAAATTGAGCACCATGCTGTTTTGCTGTATTAATTGATTAAAGAGGCTTCTGAATTCATTTAAAAATTGGGTCAGTATATTAACAGAGTTGTCTATTTGGCTTGTGTTTTTTTTGGTTGCTTCCGCGTAACTTGTTTGTAGTGGTGGTGGGATCGGTTGTATGTTTCTTGTATATTTATTGTTTGTATATATTGGTGGTGTCGGTATTGCTTGAATGTGGGTTCCATTATTTCCTTTGTATTTTTTTTGATAGTGCTCACTGCCTCGGTAGTTTGCGGGATGATCTCCTCCGCATAGTGCACATTTTGCAGGGGTTTCTTTTGTTTTTCTACATGTTGTCGTATTATGATTTCCTCCACACTTTACGCATATGTATGGCTTATTGCAGTACGATTTTGAGTGTCCATACTGGTGACACCTAGTGCATTGTATTATATTTGCATGTGGCCTTGGGGTTTCGATGTTCACTATTATGTTGTGAAGTCCTGTAATCTTATAGACGTCCTTGTTGTTTGGGGCTGGTTCTAGGTCAACAAAGAATAAGTTGAGTGGCTCTTTGGTGATTCTGTGTTGTACATTGGTGATGTTTCGTACTTTGTGTCCTAGTTGATGTAGTTCTTCTTTGATGTTGTCCAAGTTTGTTGAATGGTGCAGGTATCTTATAACAACTCTGTATGCTCTGTCTTCTTTCAATTGATATGTGTGGTGATACATATTTTTGTTTTTGAATTCTCGTACTAGATTCCGGTATGTTGCAGCATCTTCGCAATTTATTTTTACGACGTTATTGGCTAGACTTTTTGTGAAGTATTTATTTCTTTCAGCGACGGCCTGTATGCTTTTCTCCATCTCTTTATAATTTATCACCCCATGGACGAATATTGGGGGAGGTTTTTGTATTTTTGGCGTTTCAGTGTAGTTATTTGTGGTTTCCTCTTCTTCTGTTAGTGTTTGGAACCGATTGTTTGTTTGGATTTCGTTTGTCGTTGTATTTTTTGTTTTTGCAGTTTTTTTCCTTTTTGTGCCCCCTCTTATTTCTTGCCATTCGTTTTGACTATTCGTTGTCCTTTCTTCTTCCTCCTCGCTAGTAGAGGACATTCCTTGTATGTGTTGTCCTCTGTCTTCGCTGTTTGTGTGTGACGTGCTTGCTGCTACTGACTGCTGTTGTGTTGGTGGAATTGCATAACTAGGTATTGTATGCATTGGAACTTGTTGGCTTTGTTGAAACTGCATATTTGTGAGAGCAGGTTGCATTATTGGTGGGTTTGTATTTGGGTGACCCTGTATATAATTGGCTTGTTGATAAACTGCTTGGCCTGTGTTATCAAAACCAATTAAGTTTCCTGTCGGATTCATCTTTTTGTTGTTCGTTTATTTTTCTTTGCGACTTTTTTTTTTTTGCCGCTAACTATTTATCATTTTATGTAGATAACAAAAACACTATGATTTAAATTTAAATGTAAATGGGATTCTCGAAGCACTTTATTCGCTTATCGGACGTGTTTATGCTTCGAAAGTCAAACCGATACTCGACATCATGAATAAAATAGAAGCGTTTGAGACGGGGTGCTATCGGAGAATCCTCAAGATCCCTTGGACTGCACATACCAGTAATGAAGAGGTACTCAGACAGCTGAATAAGAATAAGGATCGAGAACTCCTGAACACCATAAAAGCAAGAAAGGTCAGTTATTTCAGGCATATAATGCGAGGTACCAAATATCACATCCCTCGCCTGATCATTCATGGAAAGGTTGAGGGCAGAAGATGGATAGGTCGCAAAAAACTATCGTGGCTACGAAATGTTAGAAATTGGACCGGACTGGGAGTAGAACAACTATTTCGAGTAGCGACAGATAGAGACCAATTCAACCAAATTGTCATGGAGATGGCCCACGCTTGAAGACAGGCACGGCACTGAAAGAAGAAGAATAAGATCTATGTACAGGTACGCCATCATGCAAAAGCCACCTATACAGCCGAACGTTATGTGGAACTTCTTCAAGAAAAAATTATAAGTAATTTTGAAGGAAGTATTAAGTTGCACCATTACCTCTTACAAATGTGTAGTCCTATTACAGGATTCTCTACAATTCCACTCCAAGCAATCAATGACAACCTCCTTCCAGAAGACTAAATGACTTAAGAAATAATAGTCCAGTATTAACTATTAATTATGTTTATTGTAAAACGTTTTAAACAATATTTGAATGGCGCAGCGGCACATATCCCTAGAACTGAACTTACACGGCGTTATCAGATACTCTGTGACAGATGTATAAATTACTAGGCAACAACATCACAATTTGGTTATAATTAGCAAATGTAGGTTGAATGTAGCGCAATAGTGACAACCGCGCATATTTATATTATGTTTATTACGTTCTTATAACATGTTGCTTCATCCGCAAACAATACAAAATCAAAGAAATCATGTTATTATTTTTTACTTGAATCGTTTCCACATAATGTCAATAGTTTTTGAAAATTTCCAAGTGTAGTTGAAAGAAAAAAGGACGTGTCACTCTTGCATCGATATCGTCCTAATGAACATTCATAGAGTTAGAGTATTCAAGAGTGATCTTAGAAAATGTATGGACTAAGAGTTTGAACCCTACCGTGGCTAATACCTTGTTACAATTAAATTTTTCGTAGCTGTACATATCTTAGCAATGATCAATAATACTTCAATTTGATTATTTTCTGCAAAGACAGATTTTGTTACTTTTTTCATAAAATGCTGAACCAGAACGATGTATATTAACCTTTTAAAAGCTGTTCGGCTCTACGACCTGAAAATCTTTTAGCTATACTCTTAATGCTAGTAAACCATTTTTGTTATATCCTTCTAGTCTTTAAATCATACGAGGATGTATCAGAAAATAACGAGACTGGTGCTATAGTATAACAATAAAACATTTATTTAAAAAACTTCAACAACTATCCTTCAAAGTACTTCTACATTCTGTTCAATACACTTATCCTATTACTTTATCGACTTGTCATAAACTTCTGAGAAACCATTTTTTGATAGTCTGTTTCGTATATTTTACCTTTAAGGGTGCTCGAAGTATATTAGAATAGTACTCCCCGGTTACTGTATTTCCTCTAGGTACAATGTGATAAATACCGCCACATTTATAAAAAAAAATCAAGTATCACTACCAGCGCTTTTAACAGTTTTGGCCTTCTGCGGTCTTGGGCTGCCTTTATGCTTCCATTGCATACTTTGAGACTTCAATTCAGGATCGTAATGATAAAACCAAATTTCACATGTAACCACATTATTTAAAAACTGTGGATTACGTTGCAGTTGTCTTTTTCACTGCTGACAAATTGTCACTCGATTCGCTTTTTGTTTTGGTCTTGCTGCGACTTTCCGATACTATAAATCTTCATGAATAATTTTTTGACTGGAACCGTAAGACAAATTAACAATGTCAGAAATTCGTTTTATGTCAATCCGGCGATCATTTTGTATCAAGTCGTTAATTTCTGTAATATTTGTGTCAGTTTGCGCAGTTTGTGGTAGACCAGGACGAGGTTCATCTTCAACTGATTCACAACCGTCTTTAAACTTCTTATGCCACTCAAACACTCTACAACGTGATAAACTATTATCTGGATATGCACTTTTAATCATTTCAAAAGTTTCAGTTGGTGTTTACCCAACCGAACACAACATTTTGCTATATCTTTGCTTAAAATATCATTTTTTCGACAGATACGCAAAACACTGACAATTCAATAATTCATTTGTTTGCGATTTCTCAGATTTTCCACACTGTCAACTGGAGTTTTAAGATGACCTTTGGGAAAAAATCCAACCTGTTTAAATCAGTAGACCGAGGGGCCATGGTTGTGGTCCAACACGACCTATCCACCGGTTGTTAAATGAACAAATTAAATGTTCTCTTGCTTCAACACTGAAATGAGGTGGTGCACCGTCATGTATGCATCACATTCTGTTTTTCGTTAAAAGCGGAACTTCTTCAAGTAATAAGGGCAAGTCTCCATCTAGAAATCGACGGTAAGTATTGCCGTTTAATCCGTTTGGCAGACCAATCAAGTAAACAGCAATTATTCCAGCCCATACATTAACTGCACTTAATGGTGAGATTCTTCAATTGCGTGCGGGTTTTCCTCGGTCCAGTAGTGATTTTGTGAAAATTTCTGATAGAATTTCTTGAAAAGCTAGCTTTTTCCGTAAACATTATTCCACTTCTGAATAAAGGATTTAGGGCAGTCTTCTGCAAAGGAAAATCCCGAGGAAGTAAGGCTTCGTGTAGAATTCTACAAACCTGAACGTGCCAAATATTCAATTGATTTCCAATTTTTCTAGTACTCAGTTCAGGATTTTTTGCTACTAAATTTAAGACTGCTTCTTCGATTTCTGGAGTTAGGCGAGTTCGAGGGGCATCTTTTAAATGGTTGTTAGGTTTAAAAGTACCAGTCATCGGTACCTATTAGCCGACGACGTGTCTATGAAACCAAGTCCATATAAATCCAATAGGACCGCTCAAACGTTTGACCTAAGGATAACCGAATACATCACCCAGTCGACGGGGGCGGTATTTCTGGACGTAGCCAAAGCATTCGACAGGGTCTGGCACGGTGGCCTGATCTTTAATATGAGGGAGCAGGGATACTCTGAAGGTATGTCAAAACTAATTAACAGCTATCTGCGGGACAGATGTTTCAAAGTCAAACTGGACAGAACCCTATCACAAGAAGGACACCAAGAAGCAGGAGTACCACAAGGAGCAGTTCTATCCCCATTGCTGTACAACATCTATATAGCAGACATGCCGAAGACGGCCCACACTCTCACGAGTCTCTACGCGGACGACACCGCCATAGCGGCGAGAAGCACCCAGCCACACCTAGTCACCAGGTACATCCAGACAGCCATGGACTCCATCCACGAATGGTGCATCAAATGGAAAGTAGCTCTAAACGCCGAGAAAACCCAAGCGGTTTTCTATACGAAGAGGACACACCAACCAGAAGAGGAAATAGAGCTAGACGGAACAGACATCGGATGGTCCGACAGTGCTAAGTACCTTGGTGTAACTATGGATAAGAGGCTGACGTTCCAACAACACGTAGAGAAAGTGAGAGATCGTGTGAAGCAAGCAAGAGCCAGGATGAATTGCCTACTAGGAAGACGAAGTGAGCTGAACCTGAGGACCAAGTTGCTGCTGATACGTTCCATAATCATCCCGATTATGACATACGCATCGGTAGCATGGGGACACACGGCAAAGACTTACAAGAAAAAACTCCTGAGGCAACAAAACATCACACTAAGAATGGCAGTAAAAGCCCTCTGGTATGTTCGGATCAATTAAATATATAGGGAAACGGAGGCCACACCTCTGCTAGAGTTGATGACGGACAGAGCAAGAAAGCTCTTCGAAGAGTTGCAAAATTATCCAAACCAGGAATTAAGGGAGCTAGTGGACTACACCAGAGAGGACTACTGGAGGCACGCAAGGCCCAAGAAACAAATAGAAGAGAACGAAGAAGAACAGGACCAAGATCAGTAAGAGGTAAGTAATACTAACCAAGAGGACCACACACGAGGAACCAAACACACACCGCCAAGAAGAGGATACAACCAAAAGAAGAAAAAGTCCGCTTATATATATATATATATATATAAATTAATTTATAAATATATTATTAATATTATTTATTTTTAATAATATATTTATTATAATAAATTAACAATTATATATATATATATATATATAAATATATATACATATATAATAAATATTTATATTATATTATATAATTATAATTTTTATATAGTAATCAAAATTAACGAAAAAAAAACCTATTTATTGTTAATTTTTAAGTTTTTATATAATTAAAAATCAATAATAAAATTAAATTTTCATTTAATTAATATTTTAATTTTATATAAAAACTTGAGAATTAATAATAAAATTAAATTTTATTTAATTAAATGATGTTTATATAAAAGTTTTTTTCTAAAAAAAAATCTTAATATTTTGTTTGTTTAAAAATTTTTTTAAAAAAATATTAATTAAATGAAAATTCTTATTGTTAATTTTCAATATTTAAAAATTTTATGTTAATTTAAGAAAATTAAAATTTATAATGAAATATTTAAAATATAAATTTTTATAATAAATATAAAAATTATTAGGGATAGTTAATTATTATATTTCATTAATAAAAATTTAAAATAAATTTAATAATAAATTAAATTATTAGGGATAGTTAATTTAATGAAAATAAATTTATAAAATAAGTATAATTAATATTTTAAAATATTTAAATTATTAGGGATAGTTAATTTAAAAGAATTTTAAAATATTAAAAATTAATTTATGATATTTTAATTATTAGGGATAGTTAATTAAATTAAAAATATTATGAATTTTTTGAGAAGCAAATTAAAGTTTCCATTAAATTTGATGAAAATAATTGATTAAAATAATCCAATAACAATAAGAATTTTCATTGAGTCTACTTGAGGGTAGGGGAGCTAGTTCATTAGGCGTTTATATATTTTGAAAATTAAAAAAAAAATGATTTAAGTTTAAAAAATAGGTATTATATTTAATTTTATATAAAATTTTTTTAGATAATTATTAGTAGTGATTAGTTTTAATTATTTAAGAAATTAAGAATTAGAAATTATAAAAAATATAAACTTAATTTGTGCCAGCAGTTACGGTTATACAAATTATATAATTTATTGTTTATAAGGTGGAATTTTATATTTAAGATAAAATTTGATAATATAATAATAATAGAAAATTTTAATGTGAAACTATTATTAAAAATGTAAATAAAAATATTAGATTAGTATTAGTTATAATCTTCAAAATTAAAAAAATTGGCGGTATCTTAGTCTATTCAGAGGAACCTGTTTTGTAAATGATAAACCACGATTTAATTTACTTTATTTATTAATTTACATATCGTCGTAATAAAATATTTTTATAGAATTTTAATATTTTAAATTTTTCATTAAAAAATATATCAGATCAAGGTGTAGTTTATATTAAAAGTAATTTTGTTTAATTAATCAAAATGATTTTAGCTCTAAAATATGTACATATTGCCCGTCGTTCATATAATGTGAAATAAGTCGTAACAAAGTAGATTTACTGGAAAGTGAATCTCTATTCAGATTAAAGCTTTAAAAGCATTTTAGTTACATTAAAAAGGTGGTTGTTAATTCAATCTAATTTGAAGTTAAAAATTTATTTAATTTTTAAGTTTTTTTGTTTTTTTTTTAAATTGGCGTTATCGAGGAGCGATTACCTCGGTATTCACATGTTGGAGAAGTCTTTGCTCATGACTTCTGGCAATTTTGGAGATGGTCTGGTTAACTGTGTCTATTTCTAGACCCCGATGAAGGTCACAGTTAAATAAAGTAATAATTTGTTATATTAATATTAAATGAAAAAATTAAATTTATTATATTTAAAAGTATTGTAAAAGAAAGTTTTTAATTGAAAAAAAGAAAATTTTATTTATTGTACCTTGTGTATCAGGGTTTATTAAAAGTTAATTAAAAATTTGTTATTCTCGAATTTAAAAGAGAATAAATTTTTTGTAATTTTCACATAAAAGATAAAAATAAAAAACCAAAAACTTGGTTATTTGTATGTTTCACATAAATTTTGAGTTTATGTGAAAAAAGTGTAAATTCAAAAGTTGTAGATCTTTTTATTACCTACAACTTTGCCATTTAACTTTTTTCCATAGGACTTGTAGTTTTGCCGGAAATCGAGATAAACAGTTTTCTACCCTTAAAAACTTACCCCCTTCCACTTTCCAACCTCACATCGCCCGTAAATTATTTTTCCTTTTATTTTTGTTATATTCTCTTCCTTTTCCAATGGGTTTCATCCTACTATTATTTTATTTCGTTTTAAAAATTATCGACCCTGGTGTATTTGGACTATATAAATATTTAAAAAGTATGTTTTAACATAAAATAGCTGGGTAACTAGTATTAAATAATAACTAATTGTAGGTCTCAAGTAGAATTTAATGACAAGTCACACTTGAGGTCTCAACTAATAACATGGTATTCAAAAATGTTATAAATAAAAATAAAAATAAATAAATAAAATAATAAAAGAGAATTTTAAATCAACACTATTTTGAAATATATAGGTATATAATACAAGTAGTTTACATTAAATTAAATACTTTGTAAAAATTTCTGATACACTGATTTTCAATACACTGATATTTTTGATTTTTTGTACAATTATGTATTAATTTCAAATGTGTAATAAAATATTTGAGCTTTGAACATTTTTTAAAACAATAAAAACAAATGGGCATTTTCACGTAATTAAAAGTATAAATTTATTTTTAAAATCTAAAGTGTTAATGATTTTGAAATTAATTATTTTAGGGTTCTTCTGTTAACAAATGTGGTTTTATATCAGCCATTAAAAAAGCTGCAGACCTATTTTTACATTTCATGTCATATATTATAGCTTCAATAAAGCGCCACAATGCTGACATTCAATAAGATATTTTATATTTAAAGAATGGAAAGCTTTAAATAAGATTTCAAAAGCTTGGATTAGTGAGTCAAATTTATAATATATATCCTCTATAAATACTCTATAGTATAGAGTCTATACTCAGAAATCATATCCAATTGACCTATCATAACACCAAATGGTTGAAGAGTGGATTTTGCCCATGCCAATTTTTGTTTTCTTCGCTAAACAATATTGTTAAGGTCTTCAATTTTCTGAAAAATAAATAAATATATATATATTTTATAATATAGATGTGGACACAAGCAGGGTTCTGCTTAGAGAGATATAATTTGTATATAAAGAATATACTAGCGTAGTCCACTGTAAAATTGTCTCTGCATTTGTTTCGACATAGTTTTACACAATTTGTTTTATTTATTCTAAGTTTCATAAAAACAACCAAATTAGTAAATTATTTAGGGGCTTATAGGAAATTTAAGAAATAGTTATTTATTAACTACAGAGTAAATGCTACTAAAACGAAATAATGAAGAAAATTAAAAATTACGTCCAACTTTAGCATTTTTTTCGGCTTAAATCATTTTTGATTTTGCCTTAAGTGTTAAATGATTTTTAGAAAAAATCTTTTTTTCTGTTTCAAGTAAACAACTTTTCGAGACATTGTGTAAATGACTCACTGAATAAGGGAACCATTTTATTTAGACAAGTTTTTACTTACGTCCACATGAAAGAAAAAACTCTCTTGTATTTCAGTTCTACTTGGCCTCCAATTGAAATCTTTTGTTCTTTTTAATGTTACTGGGGGAATTAAATATGGTAATGTTAACATTGCTGCAATAGATGGATCTGAAAAAATCATTTTTTAAATTGGTAAATGGATGTTCTTATCATTTTGATGTTCAAAAGCCTGCCAGTTTTGAAAAATTTACTTATATTTTATTATTTATCAAAATATGTACATGTATACAATTTGCAAGAATTCAAATTTGATTAAGTGTTAGGCAATGCACCAATTTTTATCAAAAATATATTTTTCAACAAATAACATTGTTTCTATTTTTTAAACTAATTGTATATGAGAAACAGTCACAGTAAAATATGTAAAACGTAATTGTTAAAATAAATAACTATTTTTGACAATCTCTTTTTGAATTTCTGAAAGAGTTTTTTTTTATTTACCAATGCTAGTTGTATTTTCTACTGCTGTTATTTTTCTTTGGCTGGCTTCTTTTAAAATAGCTGTTTGAAATTTTGGTCACTTTAGATAGATGTTATCAATCTTGTCTGTGTATTTTTCGTTGAAATCTGAATTTAACTACAAATAATAACCACATTAATATTTTTAATAAACAAAATATTGATTACCAATTCCGCGCCAATTTCAAACTTAAGGGCCGGTACTTCGTTATAAATTTCTTCTATAGTCTTAAGTTTGAAATGCTTATTCCTATATTTATAAGTCGATTCCCATAATTCAAGTACTCTTGTTTTGGCTCTAAAACGGTTTTCAGGAGCTTATATATTACTAAATCAGATTCAACTAAAATAAAAAAAAGGCGTTTCAAAAAGAGATGAGAAAAAGTAAGTACTTTAAAATTATTCCATAAAATGTAATCGTAGGTAATTGTTTTCAAAATACTAATAGAATTACAATACAATTTTTAAAATGTTACTGTTTTCTACTATATTAATGTCGTTTTAAAAAAGTTAAGTAAGATGTATTGTCACTGTGTAAATGTTCTTTAAAGAATTTTATAACCAATCTTACTGCCCTCTACTTTGCACTATTTTTTGTCCTGATGATGGCATTGTATTGCCGAAAGCGCTTGACACATTTTTGACTCAAGAAATATATATATTTCTTTTACACATATCTTCTTAATAAAAGAATTTTACACACTTTAAAATACAACAATTTTAGCCTTTCTTTAATATTATTATATTTAAGTGGCTCTACAAAAGTATTTACGAATTATAAGAGACACTGAAATAAAAATACATATATACATATACACAATGACTTACTTATCAATGTTTTCCAATTGTAAAAATCTGTTTATAAGTTCCTTACACAGTTTTTTTCGTGGTAAACTATTTTTGTATCCAAGATTATGACGAAACGAAAGAACAAACCTTCCATCGATGCTTGATTTTAAAAACTGTTCAAAACCCTAAAATAATACAAATACAAATGAAAAAGTTTAGATACTATATTCTAATATAAGTTAACACACCTGAGGAAAAATAAAATCAATTTTATTTTTATTATTCAAACAATTTTCTTCCTTTTCTGGGGAATATTCTGGGGTTCTTCTTTTTTGATTTGTACTTAATGGCTCAGGAACCTCTGCCCCACTGTATTCGTTTATTAAACTTTCAATTTCGGAGTCCGGTTTATATGAAAATGAGTCATTTATTTCAGTAGATTTAGACTGGAAAAACAGTTAAAAATAATTAAAATTGTCATTTTTTGTTAAAAAATATCAAGATTTTTATTTTAAATTCTTAAAATTTATTTATTTCCCAAATAAGAATTGATATTTCATTTCTAATGAAAATTTTTTGTTTTCTAATTTTCTACTATTTATTTAACTAAGTATAATTCAATAATTATCGGTCAAAGTAATTTTCAGTAAAATTTCTTATATTCAAATTATCTAAGACATTTTTTTTTGTTTATAATTCGCTAAATAAATACGTATTTGTAATTTACATTTTCAGTCTGATCAACATTTTTAATCATATTCTCATTTTCATTCTGATATTTTGAAATTTCTTAATAAATTTGAGTCGAGGACCTATTTTTGGAATTATTTCCGCTATCGTGGATTCAGTTAATAGTTTAAATAATTCTTCATCAATCCCCTCATCTAAAAAATTCATGTAGGTATTTAAAACAAATGCGCGAATTTAAAACGAGTAGCAACAAGTATCAGAAAAGAAACTGAAGGATATATGCATGAGCTATTGCAAATGGCGGACATTACAACAAATAATGTTTAATAAGTATTTATATTTATAAATGTAATTACAACACTTACCGATGAATTTATGAACGTATTCCTCCTCATCTAAAAAGTTTTTTTTAAATAATTCCATTTTTCTTATGTAATCACCAGAAGCACTAATCATCCACTTAGACGCACATTTAACACCTAGACCACGCATTAAATTGACCAACTAAAAGATTTTTTGGTAATCGGTATATATATTTCGCAAAAAATACTATCCCGGTAATGCACGAACGTCTCTTCGTCTAATTACGCTACAATTGAAATTTAATCTTAAGATAACGGGAGCTTACACTTGTAAGCCCAAACCTATAATTTTAAGCAAACAGGAATATGAGCTTTATCAGAAATTGTTGATAACTTTTAACTATTTATATTAAGTCGCCGGGGGACTAGATTTATAAGAAGTCATACTGGAGTAGTAAACTAGTTTTCTATTTTAGAATACTACTTCTTACACGATTTAGTTTTTTATTACTGTGATATGGGTTATTTGTTACAGTATTGCTTCCTACAATATTAGTCTAATTTTCGTATAATTAATATCTGCACCCGTTTTAAAAGACGGTCGTATTAACCTGTTTTCAGTGTGGTCTACACCATTGCGCATGCAATTTGACTTCTACGTTACATTTACAATATGCCTTGTACATCTACGTCACGTCTAGATCATACCTGTCTTTTCCACAATTTAATTGGATCAATAATAACGAAGTTAAATGTTAATGCCCTTACGGCTCCGTTCCCACCCTTCTTACCCCTCCCGCCGACACGCCAATGTTCTTATATTATACCTATACCCCCTTAACATTAGTATTGAGACACTGATTTTTTTTGGCGGAGACGAATAACTTTGAATTTCCTACACCTGTATTGGAACTCTCAACGCGGTTATATAAATAATTAGTCATAAAAATCCTATAATGAAAAAAATCTAAGGTATTGGTCATAAATTTACAGGGAAATAACGTTTCATTTAACCGTACAACTAAAATTAAACATATACAATTTGAAAGTTAATTATAATAAAAATGAATAAATTATAGATAATTATCAGTGCTCCCGATGCACTTTAAACGGGAGAATAGAGGATCCCCATTTCACCCGGAAATGTGAGCTTCTAGAAAAGTAACGTTGGAAAGAACTACAAATGCGTGCGAATCGTTTCATGCAAAATTTAGTGAATGTTTTAATAGTCCTCATCCAAATGTATACACTTTTCTCGAATCGTTGAAATTATTTCAAGAAGAAGTATTTATTAACATAAGGAGTGCAAAAGATTTACCACGAAAGAGATATAATACAAACTTTCTGAGAAAACTAGTAAATATAAATTTGTTTATACATGATTATGTGATAAAAGGTGGGAGTAGAGTAGAATTCATCAAAAATGTGGCAACCCATTACTTGCCAAAGGCTTGAACCTAGGAGAAAATGTTATTGCTTATTATATTGAATAAAAATTTTATGTATTGAAGTTATCGTTGTTTTCTTGTGTAATCAAATGCCCTCCACAGTAACACTCATATCAATTTTTATTTACATAGGACAGCCAATAAAATTAAATTATAATGTGGGATTAGGACGGGGACTAAACGGTACAGCGCTCGGAGGACGAAACGGTATCGTTTTGACGTGCCCGGGGACAATTCGGTAGTCACCCCTTTAAACAACCAATTAAAATTAAACCGGTTTGCTCCCGTAGCACGAACCAATCTATACTACTCAAGTTATTGAAAATTTGATTTCGACTTTTATAAACTTTAGTATTTAAAAAATATATAAATAAATAAGTAGATGTTTGCAGATGACGTCTTAATATATCTTTATTTATTATTAAAATTATGTTTCTCAGAAAATGTACGTTTCATTTAAAAACGACTGAACACAACGTTTTTCTCCTGTTTTTGTGTTTTTCGTTTCTTAAACGATCTCTTTGACTTCGTGCTCTGTTTAGTCCTTGTTTTTATTTCAAGATTAAAACGCGACGCGCATCATTTTTCTATTTCCAGTATTTCGCTTTTTCAAAACCTTAATCACCAATTTATAATACATAACATTTTTACGTGCATACAGGGTGTACTAATTTTAGAACAAAATGCAATAACTCTCTTCTTATTAATGATACCGAAAATGTTGTAAACGGAAACGATCGAGACATTGAAGATACACAATTTAAAAATATTTTTAGTTACACAGAGTGTTCCTCATTTTCGGTACGAATTAAAGGTATGTTTTTTAAATCGACCAACCCGTAGAAATTTAAAAAATTTAACTTACGAAGTGGTCCATTTAAAAAAACGTAACTTTGATTCGTACCGGAAATATGGAACATCCTGTATAACTGAAAGTAATTTTAAATTGCGTGTCGTAAATCTCTGATACTTTCGATTACAAACAAGTGTGGTTACCGGTTCCTTTTTAACATGTAAAATTGTTGAATATTCACTAACATATCACATTAATATTGCTTTGTTTAATAAAATGTCAGTATCATTTTACAAATTTTTAATGTTTTTACAAAATCACGAAAATTATTAAACGTTGTCAATTAATAAAAGAAAGAAAATGCTTTTAAGAAGTGTTTATTACAAAAAGGGGTTTAACATTTTCATTTTAGTAAATTTTTGTTAGAAACAAACATATTTATTCATCAAATATTTTTTTTAATAACACAACAAAACCAATGTTATTATTTCGGTTATAGATAGACATTGAATTATCGAACAATTCATAGACATACCTCCCATTTGAATAATTCTTCCTTTTAAAAAGAATGTAATATTTATCGATCGGGTAATCGTTGAGAAACGGAAAAATTATACCATCCATTCTCGTAATTTGAATGCAAAACGAACTTAAAATTATCTCTGGTGATAACAAAAATATTTTGTTTTTTGGTCTTGAAATCATAATTTTTAGAAGAAAAAACATTTGTTCTCGAAACGAAAGAATTTTCTATATAACCTAAATCAGAACTAAAATGTTTTCCTGCCAAAAATCTTAAATCAGCATCACAATTTTCTTTACAAGTGTCTTCGTGTTCTATTAAAAAAATTCCGGGAAAATTCGCCCCCAATTCCATCTGCAGTAAAAACGTAACAATTCGTATTTTGACATTTCAAAAGGTGATAATTTAGATTCATTAAAACATTTTGGATCGATGTCGTAACAATCAGAACAATAAAAGTGATGGCAGGAACATTTAAATATTTTAAAATAACCCAATTTTTGGAAAATATTTTTACAAAAGTGGCAAACTCTTGGAAATACTTCATTTCCATTCCTTTTAAATAATTTGGTCTCGCATGGAAATAAACGATGATACGGATTCGTTTTTTTGAATTCATTACTCAAATATATTTTGCGGTATTTATTGCGTAGGGCAAAATTTTGAATTTTATTAGTTTCAATTGTTGAAGATTTTTATCGATTTTTATATAATTAACATGATCAACATTGGATTTATCCAAATTAAAGTTTAGAGTAACAAAATGAATTTTATCCGGAAAAGCAATTTTGAAGGAATCTGTATTTGTCTCGAAAATTGAGCAACGACGATTCTCACTTTGGAAAAATAATCGTTTACCATTTTTATCGTCATCGTTTAAATAACATTTTACGTTTTGCAGGATTTTTTCTTCTCTTTCTTTTGGGCCCAAACATGCCACGTTAAAAAGAAAACACTTTTCTAATGTGTCACATCGTAAATAAATAATAAAAATAAAAGTGTTTTCTTTGTATAAGAAATATTTTTGGAATTCTCTTTCTGCGTTTGTGACTATCGCAGGTTTTTCTAAAACTTCTTTTCCATGATTATTTTCGTAGTGTCGGAGAAGTTGTAAAGAAGGAAAAAATTCATTTTCTAAAGAGCAAATTGGGCATTTGTATGTTCTTGAAACACAATTTTTCTCATGAGCTGCGATTTCTGAATAATTCATTAATTCGCTGCATCCTTCGAATCTGAATAGAAAAAAAAAAGAAATTTAAAATTTCAATTTTTATATACATATATAAAACCAATGATGAATTATGCGTTATTTATAGTGGATCACCCTGTATTACTTTTTTATAAATAATAGAATACTTGAAATTACCTGTTGACGCACGGAAAAAGACCATTTTCAATGATGTTGTTATACATGGAAACAACTCCATCGTCATCATCTTCACTTGAACATCTTCCACATTTAACAATTCTTGATCGATAAATTTTGACCGGTTTCACGGACAAATACTTTGAACAAACTGAACAAATCAACTCGTTTAATATCTTTTCTGGAATTATAAACATTTTTTTTTGTATAAAACACTTAAATATTTACAAAACTTATATGAATCGATGCTTCGTTGGTAGAAAAAGAGCGTCTGTATTTTTATTAATATTATTTGTGTTACTGAAAATGTATGATAATTTATCACTCGATATCTCTATTTTTTTTTATTATTAAAATCTGATGCACACTTCACCGACTAAATCAGCCAATTACAGGAATAAAATAAACAATGCAGAGATAATATTTTATCTAAAATCTTACTTATTTCACTTTTATCTCGTTCGATCTTTTATAAAAAAGAGATCATAAAGAAATCATTAGAAAAAATGGAAAATTATTAAAAGGTTATTTACTTTATAGTGGAATTAATTCTGTAAATGAGATTATTTTATTGTTAATGTTAAACACTTTTAAAGTTGGTAAATTGAAAATAAAAACGAAAGCCATGGTCTTCAGAAAATATAAAAAGGGCCGTCATAGACATTTAAAAAAAGTGAAAGGGGATGGCTTCAATCTTCTAAAAGATTTACACTAAATTGAAATAAAAAATACAAAATAAAAACAAAAAGGTTACTTGAACTGAAAAAGAACTTTTTACGAGAGACCGTTGGAAAAAACGAATTAATTAATGGTACCTTTTTGGTCCTTCTGCAACTACACGTTTTCCCGGAAAAACAAATCTAACATCAACATTTTAGTAATGCCGAAAATTCTGTTTTACTAAATCAGCCATTTAATTCATGGTGGCCGAATAACAACATCACGTTACAATTCAAAATATAGTAATTTTCATTTGTGATTTCTAGTCAAACCGTTGTTTTATACTTAAAATTAAATGATTATAAAACGTGTTTCTAATACATTTTTTCTCTGTCTTTCCTTACAAGTTCAAAGAAATTGATCATTTCGATTATTCGTTCAATTAATCTTAAAATCTTAGAATTTTGTTTACTGTTAATTAGTTTCTACTAATTATGTAAGAATGTCCATTTTAAATATATTTATTTTTAATTATTGTGCATTCAATTTTCAAATTATTTTTCGATAAAAATTCTATTACAATATGTTTTGTAAAATAGCATAAAATATGTTGTTTTTGCCTAAATCACTTTCAAAAATAATTTGATAAATTTATCTTCATCGTTTTAGTTAAAGGACATTTCTCGACTGGATAATATTGTTTAGATTTTTGTGCGAAAGAAAGAAAAACATGTTTTTCGGTTCCCAAGAGAATAAATATAAATTTTAACCTATATATATATATATATATATACTAATATATATATATATATATACGCTGGGTGGCCAAACGAAAACGAAACAGAGCCATTATCAGGAACTGCGTCAACGTTTTAAAAAAACACAGAGACTCGACGATTTTTTTATGATGATACCTTACTCGACCCCTAATGCGATTTAAATATTTTGGGGCGATCGATTGTTACCCTCGCTTGGGGGTGTAAGCAGCGAAGTCAAAAATACCGGAAAAATCAAAAATCGATGGGCCTCTGCGTTTTTTTAAAACATTGACGCAGTTCCTGATAATGGCTCCGTTTCGTTTTCGTTTGGCCACCCTGTATATACATTTACTTACTTAGCTGTAAAGTATTTATATGCACATTTATCTTGTATCTCTTGCTTTTTTTTTCGATAATGTTTGAATTCGTCAATTAACTCTATTGATAATGCCTTTCTCTTGCCAAAATTTGAGATTAAGGGATTAGTTATTCGATTAAAAGATTCTTTATTTTTTGTAATACAATTATACGTGTCACGGAAAATATATTCCTATTTTAATTATTGAAGGTAATTAATTATCTAATGGACAAACAAAATTATCAGTATTAGTAAATTGTTGTGCGAGTTGGATGTTGCAAATTTAAGTTTTTTTTGATAATTAAATTCACTTCAACGAGTGCTCCAAACACACATATCACAAAATAGAGAGAATAAAACTAAAAATTTAAATTTTTTTACATATATTCTTTTTCTTTTGTTATTCATTTTATATAGTATAAAGAGCCCTATAGCACACCAGCGTGGGTTTTCAGTGAAAATTGACAATTTAAACTTATAATTTGATTATTTGATGTAAATAAAATGAAAACGAGGTACATTATAAAATAATTACTGTCAAAATTAGTGCACGGTATTTTCTCGAATTGGCAAAATCCTCAAAATGAATTGGTAAATGTCCATAAAGTGACTAAATATGTTACATTATTACAAAGTTTTTTTTATTTTATTTTGAAATATTATAAAGTGTATCATCAATACAACAATGACTTTGCCCGACCCACAAGCGGCTTTTTTATACTAACAAAAAAAATAATTATTTACATATTTACATACGGGGGGTGAAATTTTTCGAATGCTTTCAACAGAGATCTTCGAAATTAGCAGAGTTAGAAACATGGTTAAATAGGGAAATATTTACTGTTTTGCGAGTTGAAATAAATGAAAAATATTATATTAAAATTGGGCCAGTTGTTAGATATAATCGGTTTACACGCATAATATTCAATGAAAAAAAAAAAACAAAACTGGAAAAGTCCCTACTTTCTATTCAATTAGAAATGTTAAATTATTTTCTAGTACGCCGACAATTTTAAATTTCTTAATGTAAGAAATGCTTATTGGACAAGCACAACGTTCAAACTAATATTTATCAAATGCTAACTCAAAATGCATTAATTAGAACAAAATATTTTATTAATATCGTTAAAATAAAAATAAAATGTAAACATTCTATTCCGAAACAAAAATAGGTTTTTTAACGGTATCTACAAGAAAATAAAGAAGTGGCTCTTTAGAAATTTATATTTAAAGGATGAATATTTTGCTAAAACAAAATCAAAAACACCTCATTAAAGAATGAAACAAAATGGGAGAATTAGATAACAATATATTTGTTTTTAAAAAAACATCCTAATTTTTTATTTGTATATTTAAATATTTTAAATTTTGACTGAACAAACATTTATTCGAATTCGTGGTTTTTTCGATAATTCAACGTGAATACTAAAATGATTCTCGCAATATTTATCTTTGGTAAGATTTCCAATCTTTTTTCAATTTTTTTTTTAATAATTTATAGTGATACTGTTTAAAATTGGTCGACTAATAATGAGATAAAAAAACGTTATTTTATTTTAACCGAACAATTAACAAAAATCCCCCTTTGATCAAAAATCGAAGGTCCCTGTGTTTTTCTAAAATGTTGACGCAGTTCCTGAGAATGGCTTTGGTTCGTTTTCGTTTGGCCACCCCGTATATTATCCACTTAAATTGCCCTTCACAGAACCTTGGAGGGGGAATTATTCAAATTGGACATTTGTGTTGTATGACCTTCGATAAATCGTTCTGTTTGATTTTTAAGTTAGTTAGTTTACGGTTCGCCTACTTATGTGGTTCCCAAACTTATTTGGCCTACCGCCCCCTTTCCAGAAAAAATATTACTCAACGCCCCCTAGAAAATATTTTTTTTAAATTTTAATAGCAATTAAACAAAAATATATATTACATTAATGTTTCTACGTACCTTTTTCGTAAAATATGTTAAAGAAAGGTGTAAATTAGAAACATTGAAGTTTGAAATTATGAAACTATTTATTGAATTCAAAATAGAAAGGTAATACAAAAAAAGTTAAAACATTCGAAATCATCTTAATGCGAAGGATGAACCTGGTGTGCTGCTACAAATTTAGTAATCCTCGGCTCTATTTTCGTCAGCAGTAATCTTAAATCACCGCGATTGACTATTTGCAATCTGTTTCTTTTTATGTTAATAAATTGGTTACCGCACTGAATCCACGTTCCACTAAATATGATGAAGGAAATGCAATTAAGAACTTTTGAATTACAGCCCATATTTCAGGATAAGTCGTAGGGATCTCCTTTTGCAGCCAAAATTGTTCGTAGCCGCTTTTGAATTTAAATTACAATTCATCATTTGTAGTTACTTCCATCAGTTCTTCTTGTAACAGTGGAGATTCTTCTGTGTTTGCACTTGAAAAAGGATCCAAAATCCAATCAGGTATCTTCATTTTCAAAATATCATCAAATCTTTTATTAAAATCGGAATGGAGAGCATCCAAGTGCTCACAATAAGAAAGTATGTCTTCATCTTTTTTTTTCTGCTCCTGATAAATTTGGGAATTGACTGAATTCCCCTCGTCCAAAATTTGTACAGTAGAAGTTTTGTCACAGATGCAGAAATAACAGATTTTGTTTTTATTAAATTCAGTTCATCACCTTGAAGCTGAAGATTGCTTTCATTATATTTTTGAAACAAGTCGGTCAAGTCAGGGATGTCACTTTTGGATTGAATTAAATTGGATCGTAAAGAATCGTTTTTATCTGTCAAGAACTCCAGCACCGAGTTAAACAGCTTATAAAACCTACCTAAACAGGCACCCTTTGACAACCAACGAACTTCTGTATGAAGCAGCAAACGATTAAATTGTTCATCGTTTTCAATACAAAGCTGTTTAAATAATCTGTCATTCAATGACTTGCTTCTGATAGTGTTGATAGCTTGAATTATATATTGTAATGAATTATGTAGGCGTGCACTTAAATTTTTGGCAACTAGATGTTGACGATGGATGATACAGTGTACTGTGAATGCATTCGGCACCTCCTTTTTTAAATATGCAAGAAAACCCCTGTAGCGCCCTACCATCGCTGGAGCACCATCTGTGGCTACTGATAAGATATTAGTCAGAGGTATTTCTTTTTCTTTAAAAAACTCATCCAATGCATGAAATATTGATTTTCCTTTAGTAACAGTTTGCAAATATTTGGCAAATAATAATTCTTGGCAATTTCGTTCTTCCTTTGTGAACCGCACGTATGCTAAAAGTAAAGCTTCATTTCCAGGCAAAGTGGACTCATCAAGTTGAATAGAAAACCGAGATGTTTTTAAATACCCACACAATGAATCTTCAACGTCTTGAGCCATTTCATCAATTCTTCTTTGCACTGTATTATTGCTCAACGAAATTTTCTTGATAATATCAGATGCTAGCTTGTGTAGCATAGTACGTATTACTTCACTTATAGCAGGTATAATTAGTTCTTCACCAATAGTATGAGGTTTTCCCGATTTGGCAATCATTACCGAAATATTGTAAGAAGCTAGCAAGCCATCGTCATCTTGAGTGGTTGCGGTTGAAAAGAGTTTTGCCAATGTCGGTTGTTTGATAAATTTTTCTTTTAGTGTTCGAAAATAAGATAAATCCTTATCTTTTTTATTACCATGAATTTTAATCAAATGTTCTTGTAGTCTGGAAGGCTTCATAGCTTCGTTTGATAGAACTTTCTGAAAAATCACGCACATTGGTAATGTATTATTCCCAAGCGACTCAATAAAGCCATATTTTAAATATTCAATATTATATTGTCTACATTTTTTCTTTGGTTGAGCCATTATTATCTCTAGAAAAAATAAAAATTTTATGGAGGTATTTTTAATTATATTTTTTTGTAATTCATAAAATATTTACAGAATGCCATTTACCGCATTAAAATAAGTTTGAAAATTTGTTTGAAAATTACATACTTTTAAATTACACACTTTTAAATCAAACACTTTTTGCGTGTATCCGTCCAGCCCTAATTTCTGCTAAGACATGTTTCTGTGGTATATGATCTTCGATTTGTTTTCCTAACGTATTTCGATCCATTTCGGATCATATTTTTATAAATATAAGTGTTGGAAGAAATTATCAGAAGAAATAACCAAAGTATATGAACGCGCACAAAAATACTGTTTTATTTTTATTAACATGCACCTCTCTTGATGTTCGAGATCCAATTCATTTTACAGGTGTGTATTCTAATGCTACTTCGTTTAGTTATTCTACTCCCTGGTAGAGGGCAAGTGTTATTCCAGTCCCCGGTAGAGGGACTAGTATGTAACAGTAAATAAATAATACTCACCAATTACTTTAACTTTAACTTGTCACAATATCACAACAATCTAACTTAGAGTTATATTACGCCGTAATTTTCCCGTAATATCCTGAAATCTCCTGATTCATAGCGTGCTCCAAAATCTGTTGCCAGCAATGCTCGTAGTGCTCACAGGAACAGTAGCAGTGCGCGATTGCATACCTCAATGCAAGTGAGGGAGTTATGTGGGAACCGAGCTAAGGTTGGCTAAGGTTCAGTACGTTGCTCAAAGAAAAATTAAGCGTTATGAGCGGAATACATATATCAAATTTTCTAAATCTTCTCTTCTTTGTTTTATGCTTTCACCGTCCCCCTACAGTTATTCATCGCCCCCAAATGCACCTGTGGCCATCACCGCCCCCCTGGATCGCTGCAGCGCCCACTTTGGGAATCACTGGCCTACATTATTAAAAACGTAGTTTTAATCGAATAAGTTTTTTTCGATATCTTTTATTGATCATACAAAAAGTAGGGAATTATTTGGATACTAGCGTTTATATAAGTGGAAATCTAAAGCTATTCCTTTTTAGGTAAGTATATCACTCAGAATTAATCTAGAACATTATACAGGTAGGTGTATATTAATCACACTACATAATTTTTAAGTAAAAACAAGTAGAATGGAAGATAAGGAATGTAAAAAAACTGCCTGCTGAAGAAAAATGTGTACATAAATTATGGAAAGCAAGAGTAAATGGATATAAAGAAGTAACAAAGTTATTTAGGCAGTTGGAAGATAAAAAGTCTCCAGAATTCAAAAAGTATCTTGGTTTGGTGAAGAAATTTGTAGTAGATAGAAATGCCGTGGCTCAGGGAAATGGTTTGGAAGCCACATTGGCTTATGTTAAGAATTATGCTGATGCTGGAAAAACGATCTCTGAGGTAATGTCTGGAGTAGTGGCTAAATGTATAGCAGCTCCCAACACCAAAACTAGAGAATTAGCTCTACAACTCACTCTAATGTATATAGAGATTGAAGAGCAGGAAGCTGTTGAAGAAGAACTCATTAAAGGTATAGAATTAGAAAATCCTAAGATAGTTTCAGCTTGTGTTAATGCTTATACTGAGGCGTTGAGGGAATTTGGAACAAAAATTATTAGTGTTAGACCCCTTCTGAAGAAAATTAGTGTCCTCTTGTCAAATATGGACAAAACTGTCAGAGGTGAAACTAAGATTATGATTGTTGAATTGTTTCGCTGAAATGGAGGTAAGGTAAGTTTTTCAATATTTTTAATCAAATCTTTAAAATATTTTCCCATGTCTAAAGTATTAATTCAATAATTCATGGTAAAAGAATAATCACTTGGATATGTTTCTTATTTTTGTATACTATTTGTCCGATTTAAATTATTGTAATTTAGTTTCAATTGTTTATAATACTTAAAAATATACAGTTATAAAATTGTGGTTTGTAGAAAGCCTAAATTCTTTTATTCAAATTGATTTTTGCATTTTTTTTATATTCTACCAATAAATTATTTTTGAATTGTAGAAAAGATAAGGAAAGAATCACTTGAAATAATAAAAATAAATATTGTTTAACTCGTATAAACTTGCCTAGCTTTGTGCACTAGCCGTTTTTTGATTCAATTTATTTTTAACATAACACAATTTCAATTTGTAAGATAATATTTATTAGTTAAATAACGTTAAAAAGTCTCATTTTTAAAATTGTAGAAAATAGATAGTTATGGACTTGGCTACTGCAATTATAGAAATTTTCATTAAAACAAAATTAAGTCGATCTGTAATTACTTGAGTTATTGTATGTGCAATTTTACCGTATGATGGTACTTCTTCTCCAGTATCATCTTTTTCGTTATTAATTTTTAATTTTTTTTTAATCCCCAGTGTTGTTCCTCCTTGAGTTGTTAAGGTTTCTTATCCCCTTTCAGTTGTTTTTAGTGTATGTTTTTATAATATATTTCTCTTTTTCATTCTCTTAACATATATTTTAAGAGTGTGAGATTTATAGAAGTCAATATTGGCGTTACATTACAATATATCAACAATATTTTGTATATTTTAATAAAATGTTTTTCTTTTATTTACTTTCCTATTCTGTTTATCTGTGTCACTTTGAATCTACACATATTTTTCTTTTCTTTCCATTCTCTGTCTATTGTTTTTTTTATTCTTCTTCTAACAAGTCCTTTCTGGATCCATTTTCATTATTCAAATTGAGCGTTACAAATGTTAATTATCCCAGGTTCTACTTTTTGTTACTTTCTGTTGCATATTTTCTTTAAACTGTTTGAAATTATTACTATTGCATAATTGGCATAATTTAGTTTAATATATGAACATTTTTTGAAATGTAATTTTACTTAACTAAATAAAAACTAAATTTTAGTTGATTCTGTAGAAATTAATATTTTAATAAGTTTACCATTGGATAGACGATTAGGAAACCTTTCAAATGAGGTATCACATGACCTCTATATGTATTTCATAAAAACCATTATCGTCGATTATGTCCATTAACTGGTGAAGGTACGTCTTTTACTAATACATCATGAAATGACCCTTCAAAAATTAAAATTATATTTTAGGCCCTTTTTCTAAAAATAATGTATTTTTAAAATAACGAATTTATTCCATACATTCGTATCATACTATATTTGTTCCACAAAATTTTGAAATTCTTTAAAGTTTTCAATGTAATGCTTAATTTCAGTGTTTTTCTTTCGTTCCCAAATTTTAACTCTCATGTTTTACAAAACACAAATATTAAAGAACATTTGATTTTTTAATTTGAATGGTTATATTTTGAAAGTATTTACATATACAGGGTATCCCAATAGTATGTAAAAGTCCAACAGTTATTTTATTACATTGGAACCAAAAAATTTTGCATAACAAAATTGTCGGGGGTATTAAGCTTTACAACCTAAAATAATTATTTTCACTTATACAGAGTTTTGTCGTAGCTGCAGATCAACCTAAACCTACATTTTTTTAAATACAACGGTACATTTTTTATTACTTATTTGAATTCTGGTGACTTTTGTAAGTCTCCGAATATAGGGTTTGTCAGATATATACACTGGACTCCCAGATCCCCTGAACTCAATAAAGTAGATTTTTCTTTTGGGACTCGTGAAAAATGAAGCACACAAAACACCACCGACGACAAGAGAGGATACGAAGGAAAGAATAAGGCAGGTAGAGGCAGAGGCATCATTAATGAAAATACTTTAAGAAACGTTCAAAAGTCTTTCGAAGCTAAGCTAGACTGCAACTTGTGTTGATATCGGAGGGGGACATTTTCAACAATTACTGTAATATGTATTTTAGTTTTCTTTATATTTCTTTCTTTTTTATATTTCAATGTAATTGTTGTGATTAATATTTTTACCTACTTGTACTGTAATTAGTTCCCATTTGATGATATGTATTTGTTAATATTCTTTCATTTGAATAGAATTTATTATTGAGTAAATATATTTCATTAGAAATATAATTTGATACTTAGAAGGTATGTACAACAGTTATAAATTTGTCATTACAAAATTGGTTATTATAGCAAGGTTTACTTGATCTCATTACAAAAAAAAAAAAGAAATATAAAAATGTTGTTATAAAATTGGAAAAATCTCAATATCAGGAACAAATAGGTATAGGGAATTGTTCACAAAAATGAAAGAACTATTTAAGGTCTATCTAAATACCGTACAAAATATAGGGTGTTCCATTTAAATAAAATATAAATATGATTATAACTTTTGAAACGTCCAGTGTATATATCTGATAAACCTTATATTCGGAGACTTAAAAAGGTCACCAGAATTCAAATAAGTAATAAAAAATGTACCACAGTATTTTAAAAAATGTAGGTTTAGGTTGGCCCGCAGCTACGGAACACTCTGTATAAGTGAAAATAATTTTAAGTTGTAAAGCTTAATACCCCCGACAATTTTGTTATGCTAAATTTTTTGGTTCCAATCTAATAAAGGAACTGTTGGACTTTTACATACTATTGGGACACCCCTGTATATATAGGAAAACACAATATGTGATTCTTTTCATTACGAATTTTAGGCCAAAATTGGGAGTAGCGAACTTACGAACTATACAAATAACAGAATTGGAAAGAGAATTTGCAAAGATTGAAGGAGAAAAAGCCGTTCCAACCAGGTACATAAGATCTCAACAAGTAAAACAGGCCAAATTTGCGGTACAAACTGCCGCTGGAACTGGTAAGTCTTGAAATTCAATTTAACAATATTTTATTTTCTTCTATAATTCGTTTTATTAATTTGTTTTACTCTTATTTAATACTCCTCTGGGTCACTATTTTTATTATTAATTCCGTTTTAATTCAAGAAGAACAGGAGGAAGAAGAAGAAGAAGAAGAAGACAACTGTCCAGAAATCGATCCTTTTTATCCTTTTATCAAAAATCCCGAACGATTTTTACGAAAAGATTGAAGCTAAAAAGTGGCAAGAAAGAAAGGAGGTACTAGAGGTAGTCGAAAATTTGGTTAAAAACCCAAAATTGGAAGGTGGAGACTATGGCGACCTCGTAAGAGCCCTTAACAAAGTAAGTAAAATAATTTTTCCTAATTTTTTAGTGACAACTTAATGACTAAGTATTATTAGCTTTTGGGAAAAATGTTCGATGACGCTTTAAATAAATGTTATAAAATAAAGTAGTAAATCTTTTCAATTAAAAAAATTATATGGCTCAATAATTTGGTATAATAATTTTTTCACCTTCAATTAGTTTACACATATCAATAAATTATTTGCAAAGTTTCAAATACAATCGATTTATTTATCCATAAAATATATGTATTATTTTGATATGGCAAGCTCTTCAACAATATTAATTACAATAATTTATCTAACATGTGAATATGTACGTTTCCTAACATTGTTGTTTTAAGAATTGATTTCAGATTGTAGTGATTCTCTTTGTAAATTATTATATATTTATGTAAATATTTTTTTATAATGACATTATTTCGAAAATGAAATACATATTTGAATAATTGTGGTCCTTGTTTTTAGATATGCAATTCTTTTGTTTATTTTAGGTGGTACAAAAAGACAAGAATTTAGTTTGTGTTAGAATTGCGAGTCGTTGCATTGCTGGTTTGGCGAGATGCTTAAAAAAGAAATTCCAGACATATTCCGAATTTTCCGTTCCAGCTATTTTGGAAAAGTTCAAAGAAGAAAAATAAGATCTACTTTCGGCTTTAAGAGAGGCTGGTGACGCTATTTATATAACGGTAATAAAAAAAAGATACAACCGATTTCTTTATTTAAGTTTTGACGACTTTCAAAAATGTTTTAGACTACTTTGGAAGCAATTCTTGAAAATGTTTTAGAGGCGCTTAATAATAAAAATCCTTCTGTTAAAATTGAAACTTCACTGTTTCTGGCAAGAGCATTTAGAAAAACTACACCCACAGATGTTAATAAAAACTTCTAATGGCCATAACAGCTGCATTAACTAATAACATTTACGAATCCGGTAAATAATATTTCATCAATTATTTGATAAACTGCAATAAAACCTATTTTTAATCATCTTTAACGGTAATTAGGGTATGCGCTTGTTAATCAATTAATGAAATTTCTTATTTTAGATCTATCTGTAAGAGAATAGAGAGCCGAAGCCGTGTGAACATAAATGAAACTGGTTGGAGAAAAGACTATAGGGCCTTTTTTGATCGACCTGGAGAATGATAAATTAAAAATGGCTATGATTAAAGAATTTTGTGATAAGGCAGTTATTTGTGTAAAAATCCCAGGCGCAAAAAAGGAGCGTACAGCTCTATCTGCGAAAACTATCAAAACTGCTTCAAATAAATCCGATCGAAAATCATCGAATACTTAATTATCTACTTGTATTTCTTCTCCTTCTAATCCTCCTTTAAAGTATTCATTCCTTTGAACCTGTTTTACACATTTTACTCTTTTTACCCAATCACTAACCTTTCAATAAGAGCCAATCCCACTATTATATGGTTGAACATATTTACAACAATTGTGAACCTGATCAAAAATTTGGCCAATTGAATCGTTAATGTGTATTTCCTGCCAGGTAATTATAATTTTTCAAATATATTAAAATTATTTTAGGTGCGGTGAACTCGTTTAGTACAAATAGTTTAGATGCTTTGGAAGACGACGATGCAAACGAAACAGAACAAATAAATATACAAGACCTCATACCTAGAACTGATAGATCCAATCAAATAACGGATAGCACCCTAAACGATTTGAGAGGAAAAAACTGGATGGAACCATTAAATAAATTACGAACGATTATTAACGAAGCTAAATTTACAAAACCAAATGTAGGAGAATTACCACAGGCTTTTAATAGATTAAAAGACAATAGCGTAAATATTGCACATATTGCTCTTTCTTTATGCGAAACCATGCGCCAGGCAATGGGTCCACCTTTGAAGCAGTAAGTTAAGAGTGTTTTTCCTATCAATTTTGCAGGGCTTAGGCGACAGTAAAGCTTTTATGAGAACCGCGTCCTTAGAATTGATATCCAGATCTTAAGTTAACAACTGACAACTAGAAAATTGAAAAACTAAATTTTGGCAACTCCTGATCGGGTGTAACTATAGCGTTATTATTTTCTCTATTAAATAAGAAAAAAGGATCTTCTGAGTTAGCAACAGGACAGAACCCGTGGCTGACGTCTAATCTTTAACAAGATTTTTTAGTAAACTGCTTTGATAAAGTAAAATTTGATTTGATTCTTTAATATCCTTATGTTCTAAAATGTAATTCTGTAAGTGTTCATACTTCTCATCTGGCAAAACGTAAACTTTGATTAATTGGACTTTATTAACGTGAAAAATATTAAAAACAACTTTCCTGGATAAGACATCTTCCACTTCGTTAAAAAATTTATCAAATGACCAGATTTTTCTGTGGTTTACCAAAAAATTTTGTCAACAACTAAAATTAAATACACACAATTTTTCCACATTTACTAAGTTGTACAATATGATTGTTTTAAACCCAGCTATATATTAACAAGTTAGATAATCTGTATTCTTCAAACATATAAATACAATTTTTCTAACAACAAGATAACAGATCCAATTAAAAAATAAAAATTATTAGCTTTTGTCTGTCACAAGTTTCTTCTTCGTTTTCTATTCTTTTGTGGCTTTCACCAATTTTTTAGTATATGACCAGCTATTTATATTTTCTGTTTTTTAACGGATTGTGTCTACCAACATGTCTGAGATTTTCTTGTTTATCTTAAATTTTTGTAAAAAGTGTTTATAGTAAACGGTCGAGCTTTATTTTTAAATGGAAAGAAATGAAAAATATGTAAACTTAGTTGTTGCAGTTCTTCTTAGATGAGTGTTTTTATTGTTAAGACCCTAAAATGTGACGGCGTTATACTATTTTTCTGTGTGTGATTTTATCAAGACGTATTTAACAACAGTTTATGTAATTTTTATATACTCGGAGCTATAACTTTATATTTACATCATAGCGTTTTTTAAGTATCAGATACATAGTTTGATCAGCCCCTATTTATATGAAATCCAACTCTAAATTATCTTGCACCTTGTTATATCTTAGCCTGTAGTACTGAAATATATTAGAATCTAATTATACAGGGTGTCCATTAATAAAGGGGACTAAATTAGTGGCTAAAATGTTGAATATATTTAAAGGAGACTCTAATTATCTATGCCAAATTGATGTATTTTGAATTGCTACGTAGTAATCAATTTATTGTATGTTCCTGAATACCTTAGAATAAATTTAGTATTCAATTCAGTTAAATGAGGAGCGGTTTTATTTATAATATTGAGTTCAAAAAGTAATTTTGTTTCCAAAAAAGATGCAATAACAAGTATTTATAATAATGTGAATGTACCACAGCGATATGATTCACAATAATTAATTTATTATCATTATAATTTTTTCTATGTTTTTAAATTGAATAACTTTTTCAATATTTCTAGTTCTACAATACTCAGTTCTCCTAGTGACTATAATTCTGATACTATGGAAATGAAAAAAGATGATGTCGAGAAATTACAAAATGTAAGTAAAGTTGTTAATTTAAAGTAGAGGTTGTTGATTGATTATTTTTTTATAATTCACATAAATTTGCAAGATGATAATTCACAGAGTGAACCCTCAAAGAAGAAACTTTTTAATACAATTGGACCAGCAAAGTCGCGTTCTTCGATAGCTCAACGAGCTCTACAAGATACCATTTGCCATAGTACACCCATGCATAATAATAGGCCCCAGTTTTCCAACAGCGTAAATTTAATTTCACCCATAAATCAGGATGACGATATTACTACTCCCAATAGGGGAGAACTGGCGTATACAGAAAATTGCTTGTAAACGTCCTTTAAACGGTACGCCAAAACCACAGAAACCTACCGGTTCTAACTAAATCTACAAAAAAAGTGAACCCAAATACTTCAAAAGTAAAGTTTCAAGAAACACAGAATAATGAGGAATTGATAGGAAAAGAACAATTAAAAAATACAAGTAGCTCGGTTTCATACGATGATAGAAAAAGAAAACTTGAAAAACATATCGTTGATGTTTTGAGTACAAAGAAGGAGAGTTCGACTACAAAGAAGCAAAATAGAAGAATATCGCGTCCGCCAAAAAAAATTAAAATGGATGATACTTCAAGTAATTCTACCTCGAGCGATTTCAGCGATATATCCACATTTTGCAATAATATTCATTTTAGCAGAAAATTATTTTCAAGAACAACATCTCTTAAGAATAATGAGAAAACTAAAGCAGACGGAAAGTTCTTTAGAAAGCTCTGTAATGCACTTAAAAAGTCTTTGTGAAGATTTGCAAAGGTAAACGTGTAAACGTGGCAGATGAGTTAAAACGTAATGTAATCAAAAAATTTTCTCTTAAAAAACGTTTCAGCAGTTTATAACCCGTCTATTTTGAAATTACAAATTATGTGAACGTATAACGTATAATATACAAATTGTATTGAATTTATATATTAAGTCGTGCATTATGTTATAAAATTATAAGATTAAACATGCTTCTTTAGGATGAAGGTTATTATAACTATAAAAATAAGCAAATTAAAAGTATAACTTTGAATTGGATAAATAATAACCATAATCTTCTTAAATTAAAAAACATATGCAATTATATTAAAAATATTTAAAAAATATGTAAACTTTTGGTATAGGAGTAAATTTTAATGTCTAATTAAATGTTAAATGGAATTATCAAGTTATTTGTAACCACTTTTGAACATGTGATAAATGTAATTATTAGAGAATTGTACAATAATATTATTTTAAAAATTAGAATTGAATCAAACTAGATGATTTATGATGAATAATAATGCAATTTATATAGTTATTTCAACAATATTGTTACGTATTGGGTTGTTTTCTTTCAATAAATTTATGAACAAATATAATTGTAATCTAAAGGGGGTTTTAACCCACTTCGTAACTTGATTAATGGAAATTAAAGAGGCTGAGTGAAACAATATCGATTTATTTATCAATTTATAAAAACAAGTCTTTCAAAATATTAGGGTAACTTACATCTTTAAACAAATAACACGTTTAATCACAGGGGCAGACACTATAAACGTCTCGATCTTAGAAACATTAGAAATAAACCTTTTTTTTTTTTAATCTTTTTTTTATTAGTTCAAAGCAGTTTCTATTAAAATATTTTTATTAGGAACACTGCCATTGTCAAATTTGGTGAAGAACTAGGAAATAAACCTATTTTTTTAATCTTTTTTTTATTAGTTCAAAGCAGTTTCTATTAAAATATTTTTTTTAGGAACACTGCCATTGTTAAATTTGGTGAAGAACTAGGAAATCAAATTTTGGATGCAGCCAAAACCTCAAGTGATGAAGATTCTATAAATCAACAACCATTTCGCGGTTTTTCTGAAACAGAAAAAAAATCTGATTCCAAACAACAGTTTATATATCAATGGATGAACTCACTGCTGTTGTAAAACTCGAAAGAAACCTACCAGAAGGAGCAAAAAAGGAAAACAAGAAACAATCTAAAGAAACGTGTTTACGATGATATAGATATTTTAACACCAACTGAAAATAATAACTTCAGTACGTATTTACAAGTTTATTTTTTTTTTAAATAAATATTTGTATTTTTTTTAATTAAATTTAAGTTCAGCAACAATCACAATGTAATGAAGTTAAAAAAATGCTCAACAAACATGAACAAAAATATAAGATTGATATAGTCGGGTCCAGACGGGGACCACTTAATGACCCCGTTTCCCAGTGATACCGTCTTTTATTTAATTAAATAATGTTTATGTTCTTGAAAAGTAACCTCACGTAGTTCACGCGTAGAGTATGACGCTCTTTCGATAAAGTAAAATAATGTTTACTACAGGAAACGATTACTAAATATAATCAAGTCCGTGAACTATTGAACGGGTTAACTAACTAAATCTAATGCCCTTTTTGTATGTGACAATATCATGAATCAAAATGGAGGGTTTTTGTTGAAATAAGATGTGGAATGGGTCCTTGCGCAGTATTAGTTATCTAGTCATGTGGATAATTTCTATTTTTTTATAAATTGTTCAATAATTTTTGTAATAAACATTTCGTAAAAGCATTTTGTTTTATTAATTGACAACGTTTAAAAATTTTCGCGATTTTGTAAAGACATTAAAAATTTGTAAAATGATACCGACATGTTTTTAAACAAAGCAATATTAATTTAATATGTAAGTGAATATTTAATCATTTTACATGTTAGAAAGGAACCGGAAACCACACTTAAATACAGGGCGTACGAATTAAAGGTATGTTTTTTTAAATGGACCACCTCGTAAGTTTACATTTTTATAAATCTCTACGGGGTGGTCCATTTAAAAAAACATACCTTTAATTCGTACCGGAAATACGGAACACCCCGTGTAACTAAAAATATTTTTAAATTGTGTATCTTCAATGTCTCGATCGTTTCCGTTTACAACATTTTCGGTATCATTAATAAGAAGAGAGTTATTGCACTTTGTCCTAAAATTAGTACACCCTGTATGCACGTAAAAATGTTGTGTATTAATTTGTGTATATTTTTGGCAGATTAGTGCAATAAATTTAGAATTTATACAGGGTGTTATTGAAATACACGTACATATTAAAATGGGGAATAGTATGTAATGACCAAAAACGATTGGCACCAATTTTAACTTCAAATTCTAAAATTTAAATATTGGGGAAGAGTCCCCTTTTCCGACCTACTAGTTTCCATATTTAAAGAAGTAAAATAAATCGAAATTGAACTTACCCATAGAAATTGCACTGTTGCCGTAGCAAAACCAATTAATTCAAAATAAAGTTTATTACAGTAATTGTTCAAAATGCCGTCCATTATTATTTACACACACTTGCAATCGTCTTTCCAAAGAACTTTGAACATTAGAAATTAGTCTTGGATTTTGTCGTAGTTCCTCGGCTACCGCATTAACTTTATTGGTTAATTGTTCAACACTATTAATAGGTTCCTTATAAACCAGTTGTTTCATGTGACCCCACAAAAAGAAATCGCATGGATTTAAATCCGGAGATCCCGGAGGCCACTTAGTAGGTCCATTTCTGCCTATCCACTTTTGAGGAAATCTAATGTTCAAAAACTGCCGTACGTTTAAATCAAAGTGAGGAGGAGCGCCATCTAGTAGGTACCACATCCGTTGCCTTAATTGTAACGGTATCTCTTCTAGGAGTACTGGCAAAATATCTTCTAAAAAGTGGAGATATCCTGGCCCATTTAATCTGTTCGGGAGAACATAAGGCCCGATTAAATACTGATCTATTATGCCAGCCCAAACATTTATTGAAAATTTTCTTTGATGCCCAGTTTCCCTAATGGCGTGAGGATTTTCATCACTCCAAATATGCGTATTGTGCATATTGAACACGCCATCACGAGTGAATGAAGCCTCGTCAGTATACAATAATATTTTTAGAAAATCAGGAATATCAACACATTTTTGAATCATCCATTCACAAAACTCCACTCTCTTTTCTTCATCACCTGGATATAAGGGCTGGACTTTTTGGATGTGATAAGGATGTAAACCTTGTTCTTTAAGTGTCCGCCACACAACAAATGAGGACACTCCAATTTCAAGACCTAGTCTTCTACAACTTAATTGAGGCCGGTTTTCAACAGCTTCCAATATTTCTTCTTCGGCCGCCAATGTTCTTTGTGTTCTTGTTCTCCCTCGATCTGCATTGACACTCTCAAATTTTCCATGGTCTCTTAGATGCTGAACAGTTGAAATAAACGTACGACAGTCCGGAATTCTCCGATTTGGAAACCGTTCGCGATACAGGATTTGTGCTTGCCGAGAATTTTCTCCAGCTGCCCCATAAACCAGCACTATATCGGTTAGTTCAATATTCGTAAATAGTGGCATCGTAAAAAAATATTTAAAAGTAATCGTAACAACACTTTTTACCAACTTGGAAATGACGCGCTCGTGTTAGCCAGATTCGTAAATCAACTAAAATTTTAATAATCTATAGTTTCAAAAATGTATAGTTTAAAAACAATCATTTATCAAATATTCTAGTTTTTTGATAACGAGGGTAGTAAAAACCAGTCTTCGGAAATAGAAATTAATTCGAAAATCTTGGCAACATGGTTATTTCTTACAAGACTAGTTTTCTTATCATCTGACAAAAACTTGCATATTAATTACTGTTGATGTTTAAAATAGGTAAATAAACCTAATTTATATAGGTCATCCTCAACATATCAGTGAAGTACGTTTGTTTTAGAATTAATTTTCAAAAATTAATAACTCCCTTAATAAGGGGTATTTTTAAAAAATAATATTTTTCTACATTCAGTGGGGATCTGCGCAATACCCAGTTTTAATATGTACGTGTATTTCAATAACACCCTGTATATGTAATTATATTACAAATAATACAATGATATTTTTTTATTTAATTTTAAGTTTAATTTCTACTTTAATTTTAATCATTAGTGTTTTAATTAGAGTAGCTTTTTTAACATTATTGGAGCGAAAGGTGTTAGGATATATTCAAATTCGAAAAGGTCCTAACAAAGTTGGTTTTATAGGATTAGTTCAGCCATTTAGAGATGCAATTAAATTGTTAACAAAAGAGAAAATTTATCCTAATATGTCTAATTTTAATTTATGTTGTATTTGTCCTATTTTAAATTTATTATTGGCTTTATTTTTATGGGTTTGTATTCCTTTTTTGACTATTAATATTAATTTTAATTTGTAAATTGTATTTCTAGATTAAGAGTATATAGAATTATGTTAGCAGGTTGATCTTCGAATTCTAATTATTCTTTATTGGGGAGATTACGTTCAGTAGCACAGACTATTTCTGATGAGGTTAGTTTAATTTTAATATCTTTTTTATTTTTAGTTATATCTTTAAATATACTTGATTTTATAAAATATCAAGAATTTATTTGATTTTTTTATATTTTAATACTTTTATGTTTTATATGATTAGTATCAAGATTGGCTGAAACTAATCGAACTCCTTTTGATTTTGCCGAAGGAGAATCAGAATTAGTTTCAGGATTTAATGTAGAATATAGAAGAGGGGGATTTGTGATAATTTTTTTATCTGAATATAGAAATGTTTTATTTATAAGATTAGTATGTGTAGTTTTATTTTTAGGTTGTGATTTATTATCATGTATATTTTTTATTAAATTATCTTTCATTTCTTTTTTTTGATTATGAGTACGTGGTACATTACCTCGTTACCGATACGATATATTAATATATTTAGCATGAAAAAGGTATCTTCTTATTTCATTAAATTATTTATTGTTTTTTAGAAGAGTAAAAATATGTATTTTTACTCTTTTCATTTAGTTAATTATTTTTAGTACAAGTCAATAGAATATTTAAATTCTTTATTATATTTTCAAAATATATACTTATACAAGTTCATTGACTATTTAAAAATGATTTTATCTCAAATTTTAGCAATTATAGGATTAATTATGTAATATATAAAATATAAAATTGTTAAAATTTGTCCTATTAAAATATAAGGGTCTTCTACAGGTCGAGCTAATAGAATTAAGTTAATAAAATTACAATAGATAATAAAGTTCAAAATAATATTTTATTAAGTGGATAAAATTGTGTACTATTAAATTTTTTATTATTAATAAAAGGTAATAAATATAGGATAGCAATTGATAGTACTAAAGCAATTACTCCTCCTAATTTATTAGGGATTGAACGTAAAATAGCATAAGCAAATAAAAAATATCATTCAGGTTGAATATGAACTGGAGTTACTAATGGATTAGCAGGTGAAAAATTATCAGGATCTCCTAATGAGTATGGATTTCTTAAGGTTAAAAATACTAAAATAAAAATTATAATGAATCCTCCAAGTAAATCTTTAAATGTAAAGTATGGATGGAATGGGATTTTGTCAATATTACTTTTAGTTCCTAAAGGATTACTTGATCCAGTTTGATGTAAGAATAATAGATGAATAATTATAAGAGCAAAAATAATAAAAGGTAGAATAAAATGTAAAGTAAAGAATCTGGTTAAAGTAGCATTATCTACTGCAAATCCTCCTCAAATTCATTGTACTAATATATTTCCTAAATAAGGAATAGCAGAAAGAAGATTTGTAATAACTGTAACCCCTCAAAAAGATATTTGACCTCAGGGTAAAACATATCCTAGAAATGCTAGTGCTATTGTAATAAAAAAAATAGTAACTCCAATTAATCATGTTTCTTTTATATTATATGATCTACAATAAATTCCTCGACCAATATGTGTGTATAGACAAATAAAGAAAAAAGAAGCCCCATTAGCATGTAAGGTTCGTATTAATCATCCATAATTTACATCTCGACAAATATGAGTTACTCTATTAAATGCTAATTCAACATTAGCACAATAGTGTATAGCTAGAAATAATCCAGTTAAAATTTGAATAGTTAAACATAATCCTAATAAAGATCCAAAATTTCATATATATGAAATATTAGCAGGTGTGGGGAGTGAAATTAGTGAAGAATCAATAATTTTCAATAAAGGATTTTTTTTAAGAATTGATATTTTCATTAAAATTTTTGTCGTAAAGATCCTTGCGATGTTTTAGTAATTTTTACAACAGCAATTAAAGTAATAAATAAATAAATAAATAATTATTCTTAATATAATTAAATTATTAGGAAAATTAAAATATTTTTTAATGGAAATTAAATTTAAAAAAAAATGAAAATTTAATTTAATTTCATTTAATTGATAAAAAAAATTGTAATAATATGGGTCAATGAAAATTCTCATTAAAATTAAAATTACTAATAAATAGAATAAATATTTAAATTAAGTATTGTTTTTAAATTTTTCGTTTGAAGCAATTCTAGTCATATAAATCAATAAAATTAATATTGCTCCAATTATAATTAAAAATAAAATATAAGAATATCAGAAATTTAAGTATATTAATCCTGTAATTAATGAAGTAATTACAGTTTGCATTAAAAGGATTAATCCGGATGATAATGGGTGTTTAATAAAAATAAATAAAATAGAATAAAAACTTAAAAATAATAATAAAATATCATGCATTAGTTTTAAAAGAATATTCTTAATTTTTATTTACAAGACCAGTTTTTTTATTAAACTATTAAAACTTTAATGTTAATATATTTTATTTATTTGATATTTTTTTCAGGGGTAATTAGTTTTTTATTAAATAAAAATAATTTTTTATTAATATTACTTTCTTTAAAATTTTTAGTTATTTCATTATATTATGGTTTATTTTTTTATTTAAATTATTTAGATTATGAATATTTTATATCAATAATTTTTTTAACAATAAGAGTTTGTGAGGGGGTATTAGGATTATCAATTTTAATTTTAATAGTTCGAGTTTATGGAAATGATTATATTTTAACTTTTTCATCTTTATGATAAAAATTTTATTTTGTTTATTTATATTAATTTTCTGCAAGTGTTTCATTAAATTTTTGATATATTCAATTAATATTATTAATTCTTATATTTGTTTTTATATTTATATATTTTTCTAATTTTTATTTTGTTGAAATTTCTTATTTTTAGGTTGTGATTTATTATCATTTTCAATAATTCTTTTAAGGTTTTGAGTTTGTAGGTTAATATTATTAGCTAGATTTAAAATTTATGTATATCAGGATTATCAAAAAATTTTTATATTAGTTTTATTATTTTTATTTCTAAGATTATATATAACTTTTTCTTCAATAAATTTATTCATATTTTATTTATTTTTTGAGGTGATATTAATTCCAACTTTATTTTTAATTATTGGTTGGGGGTATCAGCCTGAACGTTTAGAGGCTGGGATGTATCTTTTATTTTATACTTTATTTATATCTTTACCGATAATAATTATAATTTTTTATTTAAATTTTAACTATGGTTCTTTAAGTTTTATTTTTATAAATAAAAATTTAACTTCAATTTATAGTTATTTATTTATGAATATAGTATTTTTTGTAAAAATTCCTATATTTTTCTTACATTTATGACTCCCCAAGGCCCATGTAGAAGCACCTGTTTCTGGTTCAATAATTTTAGCAGGAATTATGTTAAAATTAGGGGGTTATGGTTTAGTACGTATAATAAGTATATATATAATATTTATTAATTCATTAAATATTTTTTTTATTAGAATTTCATTAGTAGGGGGTATTTGTATCTTTTATTTGCTATGATATTAAATCTTTAATTGCCTATTCTTCTGTATCTCATATAAGATTAGTTTTAGCTGGTATTTTAACAATGAATTATTGGGGAATTTGTGGTTCATTAGTTATAATATTAGCTCATGGTTTATGTTCATCAGGTTTATTTTGTTTAGCAAATTTAAGATATGAACGAATTCATAGACGTAGATTATATTTGACGAAAGGTCTTTTAAATTTATTACCTAATTTAAGTTTATGATGATTTTTAATACTTTCTTCTAATATAGCAGCTCCTCCATCATTAAATTTAGTTAGTGAAATTATATTAATTAATTCATTAGTTAGATTTAGAATATTTAATATAATTACATTATCAGTTTTATCTTTTATAGGAGCTGCATATTCATTATTTTTATATTCTTATTCTCAGCATGGTAAATTATATTCAAGTTTATATTCTTTTTATATAGGGTATAATCGAGAATATTTATTATTAATTTTACATTGATTTCCATTAAATTTATTATTTATAAAAATAGAATTTTTTTTTCAATGAATTTATCTAAATAGTTTAATAAAAAATATTGATTTGTGATATCAATGTTATAGGTATATTTTAGATTACTTGTTTTTTTTTAGAATTTTTTTTGCAATTTTTAGAATTTTATTATTAATTATATCTTTAAATTTATTGTTATTAAATTTATCTTATTTTATTGAGTGATATTTATATACTTTTAATTCAGTTACAATTACATATGTCTTATTGTTTGATTGAATGTCTTTAATATTTATAAGATTTGTTTTATATATTTCATCTATAGTAATTTATTATAGTGATGAATATATAGGAAATGATTTTTTTTAAAATCGATTTATTTTAATTGTAATTATATTAGTATTATCAATAATATTCATAATTATTAGTCCTAATATAATTAGGATTTTATTAGGATGAGATGGTTTAGGTTTAGTTTCTTATTGTTTAGTAATTTATTATCAAAATATAAAAAGATTTAATGCTGGTATATTAACTGCTTTATCTAATCGAATTGGGGATGTTGCATTATTAATATCTATTGCTTGAATAATAAATTATGGAAGTTGAAATTTTATATTTTATTTAGAAGTAATAAAAAATGATTTTGTTATAAAATTAATTTGTTTTTTGGTAATTTTAGCAGCAATAACAAAAAGAGCTTTTTCATCATGGTTACCTGCAGCTATGGCAGCTCCTACTCCAGTCTCTTCTTTACTTCATTCTTCAACTTTAGTAACAGCTGGTGTATATTTATTAATTCGATTCAATTTTGCTTTTAGAGATTTAATAACATTTATATTATTATTCATGTCTTCAATAACAATATTTATATCAGGATTAGGGGCTAATTTTGAATTTGATTTAAACAAAATTATTCTTTTGTCAATTTAAGACAATTGGGTTTAATAATAAGAATTTTAGCTTTAGGGGAATATAAATTAGCATTTTTTCATTTATTAATTCATGCTTTATTTAAAGCCTTATTATTTATATGTGCTGGAAATATTATTCATAGTTTAAATAAGTCAGGATATTCGTTATATGAGGTTTAATTACATGTTTACCTTTAACTTGTACTTATTTAAATATTTGTAATTGATCATTGTGTGGATTACCTTTTATATCTGGTTTTTATTCTAAAGATTTAATTGTTGAGTTTATATCTGTAATGTAATTTTTTATGTTTCAATTGGATTAACTGTTAGTTATAGGCTTCGTTTAACTTATTACACTATAATCGGAAGTTTCAATTATTTAATTTTAAATATAATTTATGAAAAAAGTTATACTATATTACGTGGTATATCGGGATTAATTATGTTTGTTATTATTAGAGGTAGATCTTTATCTTGAATAATATTTTCAAGGCCTTATTTTATTTGTTTAAGGTTATATACAAAATTTATAACTTTATTTATAATTTTAATAGGGGCATTTTTAGGATTTCAATTTTCTAAATTTAAAATTTCTTATACGTTAAATTCATTAAATTTTTTATCGTATTCATTATTTTTATCATTAATATGAAATATGCCAGTATTATCAACTTTAGGCGTTAATTATTATCCTTTACAATTAGGTGTTAATTATGTAAAAATTTTTGATCAAGGATGATTTGAATATTATGGAAGTAAAAATATAAATAATTTATTAAAAAAAACTTTAGTTATTCAATTATTTTCTTTAAATCATATTAAAAATTATCTTACATTAATATCGGTATGATTATTATTAATTCATATTTACTTAAATAGTTTATAGTTAGAGCATAATAGTGAAGTTATTAAGGAAGTTATTAACTTTTAAGTATTTATAAGATAAAATCTAATTTTACAATGAAAATGTAATGTTTTTATTAAACTATATAAATAGAAAGAAAAACATATTTCAACGCTTAAGAATTAAGTTAGAAGCTTAAATTTCAATTTGTTATTTCTTTAATTGGGCATTAATCCATTTTTATCATTAACAGTGATATACCTCATTTTTGGTTTCAATTAAAAATAAGGATAATTATATCATGTAATCGAAATTAAATGCAATTTATTTGCTTCTTATTTAAGATAAATTGAATATCAATATTTTTTAAATGCAAATTAAATGTTAAATTTTTAACTATTATCTTATTTTGTTCAATTTAATGCTCCTTGATTTCATTCATGGTAAATTCCTAATAATAAAACTCTAATAAAAATAATTAAAATATAAGAATAACTTAAAATATTTCTAATTTTTATTGTTAAAATTAATGATAAAAGAAGGGTGATTTCTACGTCAAATACTAAAAAAATAATAGCAATTCAAAAAAATGTAAGGAAAAGGGAAGTCGGGCAGATGATCTTGGATCAAAACCACATTCAAATGGTCTTCTTTTTTCTCGGTCATAGTAACTTTTTTAGAAATTAGATTTAATAGGGTTAATAAAATAATTAAAATTAAAATAATTATTAGTCTTATAGTTAATATTATTTTTATTATTTATACTAGAATCTAGATATTTTGATTGGAAGTCAAATATAATTTTTATATTATATAAATATTTATCTCATCAATAAATAGAAATATAAAGGAATAATCATACTACATCAACAAAATGTCAATATCAAGCTGCAGCTTCAAAGCCAAAGTGATGTTTTATAGAAAAATGGTGTAAATAGTGGCGAATTAAACAAACAAATAAAAAGGTTGTTCCAATTAAAACGTGAAGACCATGAAAACCTGTTGCTATAAAAAATGTTGATCCATAAACAGAATCAGAAATAGTATAAGGAGCTTCTGTATATTCATATCCTTGTAAAATTGAAAAATAAATTCCTAGAATTACTGTTAATAATAATACTTGTAGACCTTGTTTATAGTTATTTTCTATTAATCTATGATGTGCTCAAGTTACAGTTAATCCTGAAGTTAATAAAATTATTGTATTTAATAAGGGAATTTCAATTGGATTAAACGGTAAAATACCGTGGGGAGGTCATATAATACCAATTTCAATTGATGGTGAAAGAGATCTATGAAAAAATGCTCAAAAAAAAGAAATGAAAAAAAAATTCTAAGGTAATGAATATAATTATTCCTCAACGTAATCCTTTTGTTACTTTTAATGTATGTAATCCTTGGAAAGTTCATTCTCGGACAATATCACGTCATCATTGAAATATAATTAGGGATGTGATTGTTATACCAATAAATAATAGATTATTGTTATATAAATGAAATCATTTAATTAATCCTTGGGTGACTAGATGAGCTAATATATGACTAGTTATATTAAATCATCCAAAAATTATAAATATTAATCATATAGGTAGAGCTAATCTTAAAGTAAAGCCCTAAGAAATTATTAAATAAAATTAATATAAAAAGTCTAATAAAAATCCAAGTATTTCCTTGAGTTTTATTATTTCCAATTAAAACTTTAAATTCTTTATGTAGTGTGAATATAATTTTTATTCATATTATGTTTAATCGAGAAGGAATATGATATAATGTCTAATTCTTAATTTCTTAAGTAATTAAAACTAATCACTACTAATAATTCTCTAAAAAAAATTTATATAAAATTAAATATAATACCTATTTTTTAAACTAAAATCCAATTTTTTTTTAATTTTCAAAATATATAAACGCCTAATGAACTAGCTCCCCTACCCTCAAATATGGAAATTAGTGCTTTTTATTTTTATTTAATTATATTGATATTATATTAACAGTTTTACTGAAGACCCTGAAGTGTAACTCTCGTTGGCGGGAAGGTGCACGCATTTTGTTTTGCGCGCGTCAAATTACCATTTTTAGGGTTTCTCCTACAGAGTTGTCGAGTCAAATTTAGCTCGACGTTGTCAGTCGTTTGTTGAAGGGTTATTTTATTTTTATATTCGGTAGATAATAGTAGTTTACGTGTTTTTAAGTATTTTGTTTTTTCTATAACTAGAATGTGAATGGACAATGGATTCGATGAAAAATAAACTTCCTTTGAATATGCAATATACAGAATGGACCAACAGTTTGGAAACAGCCAATTATCTCGTAAATTGCTTGTCCGAATTCTACAAAATTTGCCTACATAAAATAGTAAGTATTACATATGGTTGGACTCGTATTGGAAAAAAGATTCCAAAAATTATTGAATATATGTATTTAAAAAACCAATGTGACTAATAATATCAGAGAAACGGCAAATCTAGCAACATTGCAAATGTCAAATCTGGAATCTCCGTATCCCAAAATCCTAAATTTTGTAGAATTTGGACTAGCAACTTATGAAATAATTGGCCGTTTCCAGACTTTTGGTCCACTCTGTAGATGCTACTTTTGTATCTTTTTATAGATATAAATTATTAATACAATTAAAGAAAATATCTAAATGTCTATCACTATCTATAAAACCTACCAGAAAATCATCAACATACCTATAGTTTTCTTAAGTAATATTTAAATTACATGTAATTAATAAAAGAAAACGTAAGTTCATTATTGTATACTCCTTTATAATATTTCTTAATGAATAGCAAAAAGCAAAATAACTGATTATAGAATTAAGATAAGAATCATTCTACACAGAGAATGTATGTATATATGTAAATATAGTTCCCACAACAAATTTCTAATTATAAAATAGTATTTTTTTTTTGAAACCAGAAAATAGAAATAAAATTACTAGGTCGACTCTGTCCAATTATGCTATACCGGCTCTGACAAAGTAACCAAAACAGTGGCGCCAGGTCACCAAATTTTGCCTAATTTTTTGTTTTTATTTTAATTAACTATTCCTTTTTTTTGCAGGGTAATATGAAATTATGCTAGTTGCTAATGTTGTATTTAGATGTTAGCAAGTATACAAAATAGAAACAAACGTGTGAACCCACAGCATTTGGAAATGGATAATACGAAATTTTTCCGGTATAGCCACAAAATATAAATTAGACTAATTAATTGATTATAAGATAATCATAGTATTTATACACAAAACAAAAGTTCGTTTTAATTTTTTAAAAACCACTAAAAGTACTATTAGAAGCTTGGTACATTTTAAACGAGCATTTTAAATTTTTAATTTTTTAATAAAAAGTAAGAGGTGAACACTACTCTTCGATAAAAGACTTTAAGACTAGATAGGCAACCAATTTAACAACAAACACACTGGTTGTTTAGTTAAAATATAAATCTGTCGTTAAAGTGAGGTTATATTTTAGTTAGTGTCAAATGAAAGTTTAAAGAAATATAAATATTAAAATCATGAAACTTCAAATAAAAATATCAGAAACTATAATCAATGTGTGTATTTATTGATTTTTAGTTAAATGAAATTACTTAACATTTATACATGTTTTTAGAAAATTTCCAATTTGCCCAACAGCTGTTGTGGAAAAATTTTTGGATTATTCAATAAACAGGATTTAATCATTTTAGCATTAAATACAGAGGAAAATAATATTGATTTTCATAATGGTCTTCCTGGAGGAATTGATTGTTGCGGAATTTTTAAATGTGGAGTTAACAATTTAAAGGAAAACATTATTGTAACCCCAAGAACCGTTTTATTGACACATAATATTCAAAAAGAAACTAGTTTAGATGTTTTCATTGAAGAGAATGGAATTTATGAAGTAACTAGTTATACTGTGATTACTGAAGAAGATATTAATAATGCGTTTTTGTATATTCGAGTAAAAGGTTTCAATCCCATTTTTATTTTTTATACAGTTCTGTAGTTTTACACTAATGGATTTTTACTAAATTGTTTTTTGTAGGTGAACTTTATTTAAAATCCGAAATTCCAACTTTGGCTTTTATAGAATCATTCCAACTATTGCAAAAAACAATATCTACAGATTTAGTTTTTGGTCTTTTGAAACCCAATATTTTCCTTCTTGATAATGAGACTATTAACATTAACGAAAACATTAGTTTACGTGCATTTTGTGAAGAATTAAATAGTTTTAATGAAGATTGTGGAGAGGTTAACAAGAAAAAGAAAATTGTTAATGTCAAACCAAAAATCCTGGAATTAAATATTTTGCAACATCTTACTAAGAATCATTCTCATGAAATAATTAAGGAACACGCACCGATTGGTATTTTAGATAAAAGTAAGTGTTTCTTGTTTATTTCTAATACACTTTTTTCAGTAAGTACAATAATTTAATAACTTGGAATTGAATCTACTTATATAAGTGTTATCATGTTAATTACAATATTTATCTTTGATTATGGGTTTCACTTATATTACATTTTTTTGCAATATTCATAAGTGAAATGTACTAGATGTACCATTAAGAATGGATCTGCATCTGGACAAACATTGGTCATAGCAGCAATTATGAGTAATAAATATTTTGCTGAATGAAATGACAGCTGCAGTATAAATATTTTTAAATATTTTCCAAAATAAAATGTTCCATTTTAGACATAAGATACCACAATAAACTTACCACAATTTGGATTTTTGATAAATTAACGTTTTGATTTATTATAGACTATATATAATAAGTACAAATTCAGACAGAATTCAAAATTCTCTGGGAAGAAATTTTAAGAAGTGAAAGAATGCGAATATTTATATATGACCAGATAACCAAGATATAGTGTAGTCTCAGTTAACCCGACTCTCTCTAACTCCGCCGTACTAGAGGTACGATCATGACTGTCAGTACCTTACTATCGAATTGACTGAAACAATGTTGCCACCTTTGATGTGCCCTCTTAAACATATTAGAGGGGAAATTGTAATGCGTTTTCATAGCGTTTTCTCTTACACTCGCATGGATTCGTCTATAGGATCTAAATTTGCTCTGAATCTGTATACAATAACTGCCTAAAGTACACAAAATTCAAATAGAATTAGAACAAAAAAATACATTTTTTCTTTTCAATTTTTCTTTTAAGAATCTTATTTCTTTCGCCGTTAGTATTTTTCCATTTTTTTTGTTTTTGTCTGCATTCCTGATCTATATGTTATTATTATATAGAATTTATTACTTTTTTGGAAATTTGGGTACTAGTGAAACGTATCTTTTGTATTGTTTAATGCTGTGACAGTTTCTTTTAGTTCCTCATCCAATTGTTCATCGTATAACATTATTATGTAACTTCAAATATTTCAATTTTTGTGTTTGTTTTAATTCGTCTTTGCGATTTTCATATTGTTTTTTTTACAGGACAACAACAACAAAATATTTTATTGGTTTTTCAAAAGGCTATCGATCTAGGTCTTACAGCAAATATAATACAATATATATTTCGTAAATATATTACTTATATATACAGAGTGCGGCATTAGTGCGTCGAAGCTCGATTAGTCCGCTGTTATTGAAGTTACGAAAAAAAGGTTTTACAAAAAGTGTAGGCAGTCTTGAGATTCCCGTTTTAAAATTGGTCCCAAATATACAGTGTGTTCAGGAACGCAGTGCCAGACAAAAATTTTGTTTTTTTAAATGGAACACCCCATATATTTTTACATTTTTATAAACCTCTTGCCGAGCTAATTTCAATTATGTATCATAATTTATGTCTATTATGTTTAATAAAGAATCTACAGCCATCTGAAAATCACATTGTTTTGAATTTAGATGTCTGTAGCAGCCAAACCATTGAAAATCAATAAAAACGGCTTACATGACCCTCCTAACTTTTATTTGATATATATAAAATATTTGATACAGAGTGATTAAAAATCAGATTGTATTTCAAATTCAGGTCAGTTAATCTTTCACGTATTATATAAAAATTCGTTGAATTGGTTGTGTAGAGGATTTTCTGGATGTCGAGTTTTCGTAATTATTCTGAGGCAACTTCTTTCGGCAACTTCTAGGTTCTTAATTGCCGGGTTAGAGCAGCTGATGAATATTGGGTGGCCATATTCTATGAGGGGTCGACAAATCATATGATAGATATTTCTCGCAACTTTTGTATTAATTCCTTCGTTTTTGAAAATGAGTGCTCTGAAATGCTTGGTTCTTTTGATTACTCTCTTTTTTTACTTGTGTGGTGTGGTTTTGCATTGCATTGCTTTGAAGGTTTTATTTTGTGGTTTTGGATGGATATTGGAGGGGAGTTGTATTTAATGTAATGATTAAAGATTGAAAATGGTGTTTTATTCGGACTTTAACACACAAAGACAGTAGTTTTGTTATTGTATTTTACTCTTTATTCACTCTATATAGTGGTTACAAAATTTTGTATTTACACCTCACTCATATACACTCAAAAAGCCTTTAGTTTACCGTGTGCAACCGTTTTGTTGTATTCTTTAGTCATGTGACCGTCGATGATTTCTCGATTTAATACCCAATCAAAAGGCTCCAACAAAAACTTTTACACGATCCGCACAATAATCTTTGAAATAGAATTGTCATCATATTTAAGTAACACAGTCCACTGGTAAATTATTTATGAACTTATACAAAACATATGATGATACATAGTTTAAAAATATTCAAGTATTTTATTGATTAAATTACTTGTAAGTCAAAAAGATATCTATTAAAAATACATTCTCTAGCGACTTAACCAACATTTTCCTATAATTTTATGACCAATATTTGCTTAAATACAGCTCGTGTACAATCTTAACAGAAAATTTGGTACATATTAAGCTTTTTTAAATGAAGATTAATTGTGACAAATTTTTTTCTTTCTTTTAGATCCTATCAAAGTTATTGACACTACACTAGAACTGGATTCTCTTGCTATGGTTAGTTATGACACTAAAATTCATAATTTGTATATGACATTATTGGAAAGTGTAAAAAGAAATTTAAAGTTGTTTGAATCGAAATTCCTGAGTTTCATACAAAGTAATATGTCAACCAAACATTTAGTGTATCGTGTGTATCATTATTATCCAAAAGACTGTAAACATTTTCTTACATTATTATATAATGAATATCAGTCGGATAACGAATTAAGTAAGTTTTAATCTAGAAAATTAAAAGAACGACAACTTTGTTAATTATTTAAATATATTGTTTTAGAAACGGATCGCTTAAGTTTACACAAGCAATTGTTATTAGAAACATCTATTCCATGCTTTAGAAAGTCTAATCAGTATGTGTTTAACAAAAATGTAAATGGACCTTTGGTTAATCCCCACGAAGACCTTAAACCTACTGAAAATGGTAAGAATGTATAGTCGTTGGTATTATATCTTATAATTTAATTATTTTCAAACTACAATCTTTTTTAAGTAACCACAAAAAGCTGATTGACCTTTAGGTTTTAGCTAACTTGTAAATGCTTTGCTTTATTTGCATAAATTTAAAACTATCATTAACTATTGCCTCCAAAAAGTAATACACCTGCTACAAACATATCGGGACACGAAAGCCCCCCAAATAAATTCTATGCGAATTGGCGTGCCCAATGGTGAATGTCTGTACGCATGTGCCGAGGTGTGTGACTTATACTAAAATTTCTTTTAATAAATTGTGTTGTAATGTCTGCCACGAAATGCACATTCTTGAATGATTTTATGTTTAAATATGAACATTTTGCAAAACTTCCAGGAAAAAAGATACAAAGCTATTCACCTCTGTTAGTAAATACTGTACTGATTTATGGTATTTGAATTCTGTCACTACAACTTTCACAATAAATAATTATAATACTCCGTCCAACGTTAAAAAATGTCCTGTTGTTACGTTTCTGCAACTTACAATGATCGTTGTGGTAAGTAAAGTGTCTAATGGTCAGTCCTTTTCACTTACAGAAGTAAAAAATATATCACATGTCCTAGACCTCCAAATGAATATTTATCTGTAAGTAAAATAGTAAAATCTTTGAATATACTTTCAAAGGTTTAAGATTTTTAATCCTAATAGATATGTGAACGCAACTGTCAATATTCCAAATGACTTGTTTCAACTTCATCTAAACACACTTTTAAGCTGTCATCAGTGATATAATTTTGATAAAATTGTTTGACATTATTTGGTGTAGACTTTAATAAAAGTGTTCTTTCCAAGATATATTTGAAATTTACCATTATAAAGTAACTAATCTCGAACTTCAGGAGTTTTAGAATTAATACATTCAGATATCTGCGAACCAATTAAATTTTAATTCACTGAAAAATTTGGTTGAATGAATAAAACGTGTCCTCAGTGATAATGTTGGCGAATTTTGTGGAAATAATTTAAAATCATTTTTCCAAGATGCAGGTATTATTAATAAGCTGAAAGTCTTAGTCTTCTATAGCAGAACAAAATTGGACAACTTATTTATTTATTTAACTGTTAAGCCATTTTATACAAAATTTTTAGTATTATGTGGATGTAAATAGAAAACAATAAAAATTACACTTCATCTGAAAACATTAAAACTTCTGAATTAGATATAACCTCAGGAATATCGCTGACAAACAGATTGAACAGAATTGGGCCTAGAAGTGCCCCTAGCGGTTCCACTGAAGAAACAGTAATTGATGTAGATAAATGAGCAGCCATACTCAAACTGCGGTCAGAAGGCCTGATATGGCCCCCTAAGCATTTGTAAGTTGCCCACCTGGCAGCTTCAAAATTTACTATGTTAGGAAGACAATAGTCAACCGATAATACTGCAACATCGCAATACTCGGTTTTTATTAGATGTTGCACTGAACAGAATTCAATCCGAAGTTTTTTTGAAATTTCTTTCAATGAAGGCCAAACCAAAGGCTCAGGTTATCTTGATATTATTGTCAATTTTCTAGAGCAAAATGGGATAGAAATAAAAAATTGTTTGTGTTTATACGGATGGATGTACTTCAATGAGTGGATCCGAAAATGGATTTATTTCGCTATTCAAAAAGAAATATTAATAATTTAACAACATGTAACGTTAATCCAGAAATAAAAGTCGAGATGAAAACTGTTATAAATATTGTAAATTATATCCGAACACTGGAACTGACCCACAGAAGATTGAAAAGGCTTGCGGAAGTAGGTGTACTCACTACAGCGATTTTGTTTATCATACTTCAGTGCGTTGGCATAGTAGAGGAAAAATTTCGGAACGGTTTTTTTCTTGACGTCAAGAAATATTGTTTTTACATCGAAATGATAAAAAATTTTAAATATTTTTAAGAAAAGTTCCGAGTATCATCGTTTACATTAAAATTTAAATTAAAAATTAGCCTTTACTAAGTTTTTCTATATTAACACCCAAATAACAGTTGCTGTTATTTATGTTGCGGCCCACATGACACATTATAAATGTGTAAGAGGCCCCAGGAAAAAAAAGTTTGTGTATGGCTGATATTGAACATTCAATTTTGTTAATTGAATGTCTTGGTAAAATCTGTATATATCGGGTCGACTTGTGCTCAAGTAGATTGTTGAGTAATACACAACTATTTGTTTACAAGAAGTTTTCTCGAAATGAGGAAAATTAATAGAAGACGTCGCATCATTCTGCACCAGGACAATATAAGCTCCCGTACAGCGCAACGAAAAATTGATTATTTAGGAATTAATGACCCAACCTAAATACAGCTCTGATCTATGGCCGAACGACATTTATACATTTCTAAAAATCAAAAATCAACTGCATAGTCAACGTTTTTCAAGCCCAGAAGATGCAGTTGAAGCGTTTAAAAATGCCGTGTTGAGCTGGCCATCTTCAGATCTTTTGAAAATCAATAAAGCCACTTTTTGAATTGTAATTGTTTTGATTTGTGTCTACACTGAAATTAAAGCAGCAGCACTGGTATTAACAATATTGTCTGAGCATTACATAAGTCACCACATACACATGTGTTTTTAAGTTCGTGGAATAAAAAAATTTGGGAAGAATGGGGTGTTTTGCTTGTAACTTGTTTTGTTGCGTAACTGATTATTAATATAAATACAGGCACCAACTTAATTGGGTCGTAGTTTTTAAAATATTGTGGAACAAGCAAGAGAATGTGTGAAAATACAACAAATATAGAGAAAATCGAACATAGCGCCGTAATAAAGTTCTTGAAGGAAAAAAGAGATCTTCTTTTTCCAAGGTATACATAAGCTAATTGAAAGATTCGAAAAATGTATTAGGGTTAAGGGTAATTATATTGAAAAAGAAAAATAGTTCTGTATTTTTATTAACTCTCCTTCTTCTCCCTTCCGCGAACTTAAAAACGCTCTCTTGTACATACAGGCTGTGTAGTGTTATTCCTTTACATAGGATTTAGTTACTAAGCATGATCCGGCAACGTTTTGCGTTGCACTCCTACTCGATAATAAGCACCTCTGAACCGACGAAGTTCGAATCTCGGATATCAAGGTAGGATTGTTGCAGCGTTGCCCCATTGGTCTTGGTCCAGCATAATATCTGAATTCTTAACAAGGCTCTCTCCGTAATAAAATTACATAGCCTGCATATATAACTTTCAATGCTTACAACTACTCTAGGGCCTCGATCTATGTGTCGCTACTACTTGAATTTGTTTGTTTTTAACGATAGTGACAACGTTCACCAAATAAATCAAAAATGGACAATTTAGTTTTAGGGCTATAAGAAAGTGCTATATTATTACTTAAATAATATATTGATTATTTTTTTTAAGGTGGTTTGATAGCTTTAGTGAAAGGGAACTACGAATACTATCACTATTGTCAAAACAAAGAGGATGATAATGGATGGGGATGTGCTTATAGATCTTTACAAACTCTAGCTTCCTGGTTTAGATTACAAGGTTGGTATTAATTCATAAGAAATCAAATTAACACAGTTTGATCGCTTGTCAGGTTTTTGTAAAGATGAGCTACATTTTTTAGATTTCTCACGTTTTGCTGGACAGATACAAACAACGCTTATATCAAATAAAACTAAAATCTGTGAAAAACGTAATGATATGTATATTTTAAAGTGTATTTGTATAAAAAGAGCTACCCGTGTTTTTAAATACAATTTTTTGCATTGGAGGTTTTTAGTAACTAACGTAAAATTCTGTAGTGTAACCCCATATTAAAATGGTAGCGTTAGAGAGATATGCCAATGCAATTTACATAGGAGAATTACTTTGCCATTATCTTTAATAGCACGTTCAGGATTGATTCCTATGAAAAGAGGAAAATCAACAGAAGATGTCTCATCATTCTGCACCAGGACAGATATTTTGTTATATTGTTTTTATTATTGTTGTTTATTTAAAGGTGTTTATAATTGTGGGTATGTTTTGGAAAAACCAACAGGATTGAAAATCAGAAAGAAAAATTCTTAATAAAATAATTCTGTCAGCTGATCTACAAGACAGCCAATGCTGTTTTCGTATGTCGGTATACTGCCATCTCAATATGGTTTTCACATTAACCTTATAAAGTTCTTAATGTCCTGATACTTCTACACTTATATTTGAGTTAAAAATTTTGAGTACCTCCCAAAGTTTATTGTAGTTAAAATGATTTTCTGATTTTAGAATGACCGTCCTGTCCTGTGTATGTTAGTACATTTCATGATTATTAATACTGCAGAGTCACGGCCTTCCGAGTGTTATGATAACTGCGATATTCAATTTTCACCAGACATCTATTTTTTGTAAAATTGTCGAATTGCGGCTAAATGTTTGTCTATATGTACGTTTATTGTTACATTACTACTAATTGCTAGGTTACTTTGGATAATTCACTCATCGTGAATTATTAGCCCACCATCAAATACACAGACCATAGGGAGTATGTCTTCAGTTAGTGGTTCCGACATGTCAACGGCGTCGCAATGTAATTGAGACGTCGTTTGAGTTTGAAAGAAAAAGAGGTGCCGGGCAGAGTACCGGCAAATAAAGGGGCGTCGAAATTTGGCAGAAAATATGTTCGTCAGAACGATGCGATGGGCGTCGGTCTCGTACGGATTTTCAAGCGTTGTCAGAGCGTCGGGACGGCTGGAACGTTGTTGACGATATATAGTACTAATGATTTGAAGTTTAAAATTGAACTATCACGAGCTCTTTTTGAGCTCGGCTTTTTATACTGATTTTAATTACCGACGCATATTCCCACAGTGTCGCCAGACTCATTAATTATCTACTAATAAATTCGTGTCATTTTTATAGTTATGATTGTTATGGCTGGAATAGAATTTTGTATGAAACTAAAATTAATTTTTATGCGTTTTATGGTTATGATGTCTGGGGGTACATGTAATGTTTAGAAATCGAGTTTGTTTTATAAACATCTAAAAAAAATACTGAAATTCGTGGGAATAATTCTTCCTAAGAAAAACGGATTTGAATGTAAATGATTTAAATTTTTTTATAAAATGGGAATTATAGAAAATTATGACGCTACCTGGGTCAGGTTGGTCACAGGTATCACATGACATCGATTTCTATTCAAAAAAAAATTACGATTACGTCACTACACCAATACTGATAATACAAATGATAACATGGGTATTTTACAACAAAAATCGACCTGTTTCGGGATTTTCCTAAAAATTCAATGGTTTTCGAAATAATGATCTCATTCCATAATTTAGCCGTTCACTATACTCCTATAATAATCATTTTTGTTTAACTTTGTTGTTTGAGTTTATTTTTTCATATTTTGTACTTTTGCTTATTATTTTGATAAAATTTAAGAAAAAATGCTTTATTCAAACAAATAATAGTTTTATTGCTTAAAACTTAAATATTTCATATTCAAGTTTTTGTCACTTATACCATTATTTAATTACACTCTTCAATTATATGTGATATGTATACGTTAGTCAGAGTCTTATCACTTCTTCTTTAATTTACAAATAGGCATTTTGTTAAATAAAAATAGTTGCTTATAAATTTACAGAATAAAGTAACTCCAATTTTTATAGGTTATGTTGATAGAGAAGTTCCAACATTCCAAGAAATACAACAGTGTTTGGTCGACATTAAAGACAAACCTGCTAACTTTATTGGATCAAGACAATGGATCGGTTCCACAGAGGTTAATTTTGTTTTAAATACTCTGTTAGGTATCGAAAATAAAATTTTATATGTAAGTACTGGAGACGATATGGTTACCAAAGGACCAGAATTAGTTAACCACTTTCAAATCCATGGTTCTCCTATTATGATAGGTTTGTATTTAAGTATGTTTAACAAATCATGTGCATTATTTTCAGAATTATTTCTTAGAACCGCTCGTGGTCTAGTTACGATGTTTTTATGGTAGATAAAAATGAAAAAATGGGATTTTATGGCTTCCAAAGGCAGATTTTAAAATTATTTTCAATTCTACAAATGATCCTAAAAATATAGGTCGAATTGATCCCATCTTTTTTTTATTAAATGGAATATCCAGAATTTTATTCCTTCTTACTTTTTATTCATCTCTAAAAAAGGATTTGTTATTAAGTGATCTTTTTTTTTAAGTGCACGTAAGTTGCCTAGTTTAATGAACTATTATTTAACATTTTTAGTCTTCAGTTTCTACTGGGCGTCTAAATAACAATTGAAATTTGATAAAATCTATTTTTATTTGAAATGCGACTCTATATAGGATGTCAATTTCAAAACTTTGTATTGGATTTATCTCTAAGGATTGAATTTTGTTTCACAAAACAAAAAACCGTTTCAACAGAATGGAGCGGGAAGCAATGTAGTAGTGGAAGCAGTTTTCTGAATTGTCTGCTAAGCGGGGTATCTACGCCAATTCTAAAATTGCAACCCCTATCATGTTATAGCCCATTTTAAAGGTCTTTGTGAACTGAATACTAAAAAAATATTTGTGATGAAACGTTTTTATATTTTGAAATGTTATAGTATGTTGAAAATGAAATATTATTTTGGAAAAATATTTGGAGGACCTGTTCGAAATGTTAGTTGTTTTTTTTTCAAAACAAAAAGAATCGAAATTCAACTTCTTGTTTCACTTTTTCAAATGTCTCAAGAGCGATGGAATAAAAAACATCGGTAATTCGTTTTATTACGTTTTGAAACTGATTGTCCAAAAAATGTAAATACGTCAAGTCACAAAATGTTGTTGATTACTCTTTCTCATTATGCATAGAGATAATTAAGGTATACAGGGTGTCCCAATAAGAATGGCTCTCGGGTATATCTTGTAAACTGTGTATAGTACAGCTAAGGGAACAAAAAATAACAAAAGTGGCCTTTAGAAAAACATGGAAATTATTTTCAAGTTTACATGTCCACCCCTAGAGGGCCTAGTTCAATACCAAAGATTAAAAAATATATACAAATTTTGTCTAATTAAGAGGCATTGAAAATACGATAATCGTATTCTTCCAAAAATTTCACACGTTTTAGTCTATTTTTTCAAATAAGAGGCGGAGGAGAGTGAGAACCTTATTATGGAAAAACGCCTGTAACTCCTGTTCTGCTAAACCGATCTTTGCAAACTTAGTTTTGTTGAAAACAGCTCTTTTCCACCATTGTAAGGGTAATAATTTCGACACAACCTAATAACTAACATGCATGCTAGAAGGCGCTATTTAATATTTTTTTTAACCTAGTTATCTTTGGAAAATATTATATGGAAGCATGTAGTTTTAACAATAGACTATAAAAGTAAACCAAATTGGCAACAAAATGCCGATATCTCTTTCCTATCTCGAGATATCTTAAAATATATGTACATTTTAAGCATTTTCGTTTGAATGTAGATTACTATGGTTTTACTGAAAGGCTTTTAACAATTTTGAATTCCTTAAAATTGACTTTCCCTATCCAATTAATAATGATTTCAATAATACAATTACTGTTACCGGGAAACGGCGTTAAGGAAGTTAAAATGGAAATATATAAAAACAAGTAGTGGGCCATATAAAAACATCAAACATTTGCCAAATGTTAATATACTGAATGACATGAAAAATGCAACACCTTGTAATAGTTGATATATTCGGCTAATTTTTTTACACAGGATTTGTTTATAATTATATATGTGATTAAAATTTCATGACCGGATAACAAAAAATTAATGTGTAGGACTTCCTCTAGCTCTAATGCACTCATCTATCCGTCTAGGCATAGATCTAATTAAATGATTAATTTCATCTTGAGGTATCGCTTCCCAAGCAAGTTGAATTTCTTTCTGAAGGGCTCGTAGGGCCTGGCTAAATTATTCAGGCGTCTTCCTATAATATCTCACACATGTTCAATAGGCGGTAGGTCAGGAGATCGAGCTAACCAAGGAAGAAGATTTACACTGGCGCGTTCAAAGTAATCTAAGCAAAAACGTCCTACATGTGGGCGGACATTATCTTGCTGAAAAAAGTGCGTTAGGTAAAGTTCTTAAGTAGGATAAAACTTATGGCTATACAATTTCTTCTAAATAACAGCGAGCTGTCATATTGCTTCTAACGAAGACTAAAAGTTACTTACTACCATGTGCAATAGCGCCCCATACCATGACGCCCATAGTTTGGTGCACGTGCCTCTCCACAATATATTGCAGATCTCGTCTTTCCCCGTGCTTTCTTACCCTTCCTCGACCGTCGTGTATGCCCAGAGTGAATCGCGATTCATCACTGAATACGACGGTGTTCCATACGACATCTTTCCCTACACCATTGAATACGTTGTTGACGATGGTTTAAAGTCAAAGGGAGTACAAAATGAGGACGTTATAACAATAATCCAATGAACGTATTCGACGATATACAGTTCTTATAGAGATTGGCCTACCAACTACACCAAAGCATTCATATCCAATGGACGTTGTGGAAGTTAAACGGTCTCAAATTGCCATTAGTCTTAGTCGCCTATCCTGTGCGGCTGTGGTTCTTCTTCGAGGTCCTGTACCTCTTGCCCTTCTTTCCCTACCTTCAGTAAGCCAGGCTCGAACACATCTCATCACTGTACTTGGGCTACGATCCATGCGACGAGCTATTTCTCTATATGACACGCATTATACTCGATGTTTGTTCTTTTGGAATAAACATAAACTAAATTTTTTTTTCTGATAATGACAGTATATTTATCAATTATTATCAAAATCGACATAGAGGTATAGCTTTGGACAAGGAATTTTGTTTTATGTATCATTTCACATTTTGTTACAGGGGGCGCCACGTGAATGATTCCTGATGATGAAATTAAGTGGTAGCTTTTTTTGACGAAATTTTTAGTGATTTTGATTAGAAAATATGATGTAAACATAATTTCTACGAAATGTTGGTACTTTTGTTTAAACACAACAATTTCACCCGTTTTCGAAAAAAACGCAATTGAACACTTCAGAGTCACAGAAGGATGTTTCAAATAATAGACAATAAAAAAACTTGTAACGTAAGGCATCTATTTCAATGGTAAAGCAGATTTAAAAATAATCTAACATAAAAAGAGCAAACTTAAATTAAATGTTCAACGTGGCCTCCTCCGACTTCTATGTCTTTTCTAATTCTTGTAATAAAGGACTTTCGGATGTCAAAGAAAGCTTTATTCTGTCCCCTTATAAAATTAGCCGCATTTTGTATTTTCCTCTTTATATATCCCCAAACTTAAAAATCAAGAGGATTATACTCAGGAATTCTTGGTGGCTATTCAAAATAACTTCCTCTGCCAATCCATCGTTAAGGAAATATACCACTTAGATGATTTCTAACAATTAATGGGAAATTTAGTCGAGCTCCATCCTGCATAAACCACAATTTTCTTCTTACATCTAGTGACATATCAACCAAAATATCACTTAAAGTATTTTGCAAAAAGAATAAATAAGAATGTCCATTTAAATTTGGAGGAAGAACTTATGGTCCTAGTAGTTGATCGCCTATAATGCCACACCAAATATTCAATTTAAACTCATGCTGAAAATGTCTTTCTTTAACAGCATGCGGATTTTCTTCTTTCCAGTAATGACTGTCTCGCACAATTAAAAACCCAGTTGACATGAACTTACGTCAGGATTTTCATCTACTCGAACCAAAATTTCATCTTCTTCATTAGGTGTGATTTGTTTCGGACGATCACCCAGATTTTTACTATGAAATGACCCGGTTTCACCCAAACGACGAAATAGATTTGCGCAAGGTTTGTGATTTGATTGCCTCCTGTGTAGATATAGCAATTCATGCCTTCTGGTTGCAATGCGAACGTAAAAATTTTCTTGTGCGTATACACAAACCATATCCCGCATTTCTTCATTCGTAAAATGATTGCGATGAAGCATTTCAATCAAAAAAGCTTTAAAAAATGCAACAATAAACTATAATCTCGCAGCAAAATAATTCACTGACAAGAAATGACATTTACCAGAAACAATTATCTGACAGTCCCCTTCTGTGACTCTCAACTGTTCAATTGCGTTTTTCTCGAAAACGGGTGAAAAGATCATGATTAAAGAAAGTACCAATATTATATAGAAATGATGTTTACATCATTTTCTAATCAAAATCACTAAAAAGTTTCGTCAAAAAAAGCTACCACTTAATTTCATCATCAGGAATCATTCACGTTGCACCCCCTACAACAAAATGTGAAATAATACATAAAATAATATTCCTTATCCAAAGTTATGCCTCTTGCGCCGATTTCGATAACAATTGATATAAATATACTGTCATTATCATAAAAAAACGAAAAAAAAAATTCAACTTTAACGCCCTATATCTTATTCCACAGCAATATTTTATCAAGGTTCTATTTGGTTCTATTGCAATATTTTGGTCCATATAACCTGCCCTTAGCCTATCTCCCAATGAATCATCCTGTATATATATTAAAATTTGGCAAATGTTTCATCTTTTTACATGGCCCACAATTTGTTTTTATATATTTCCATTTTAACTTCCTTAAAGCCGTTTCCCGGTAACAGTAACTGTGTTATTGAAATAATAATTTAAATTATTATTAATAGTATAGGAAAAGTCAATTTTATGGAGTTCAAAATTGTTAAAAGCCTTTCAGTAAAACCATATTTTCAAAGAAAAATGCTTAAAATTTACACATATTTTAAGATATCTCGAGATAGGAAAGATATATCGACATGTAGTTTTCGCTAATTCCAGGTTTTCCCAAGGCCACTTTTCGTTTTTTTTTTTTTTATTATTATATTATGTATTATAGCTGTTTTCAAGATATAGCCCAGAGCCATTCTTATTGGGACACCCAGTACAAAGGCACTAGTGCAGTCGCACCCAGAAAGCACATGTCGACCAGCTATTTTCAAGCCCTTTTTACAAACGTGGTGTCATCTTTGGTATCAGATGAGGTCTGTGAAATCGATAGTAATTTCGGTTTGGAAATTACCTTAAAAGAATATTTAATTTTATTAAAATTGCTGCCCACCGTAATTATCATCTCGATCGTATCTTATATTGTTAAAGACCACTGAAATTATAATATTAATTTGGTTTAAACCAAGACTCGGATAACACTGCGATAAAAAAATCATAATCATTTTCTTGGAGTAATACTTCTAATGCAGGCTGCTGAGTATTACTTTGATTACAAAATATTTATTTTATTTAGTACTACGAATTTGAGTTAGTATTTACATTAAATTGAGTAATAAATATTTCTTGAATTTCATCTTTTGACAATGAAAATTGACTTAACAATGTTCATAACTAATTCTGAAATTGTTTATGATGCTAGGAGCCAAAATTTAATATACCGCTTTTTTAAATAGGTGGTGGTCTGTGGTTGGAAATAATTTGTTTATACATTAGCAGATTTGGATCAGGACAATTTGGTCTTAGTAATGACTAATTGGTTCTTGTATAGACATTACTAGAGGAAGAATGTTTACCATAGACTCGCTGAAAGATGTAGGATCAAGTACATTTAAAATAATTGATTTATTTGGAGTTAATGTTCCTATAACTTCCTATAAGATATCTTTATACAATTAGGAAAATAATGACATTTTATTAAATACGAATAAAAAGGGACACCTTTTAAAAAGACGTATTACTCTTGCCCATTACTATACAAGACTCTCTGGCGCGAACCGTGACAAGTTAGAAAATCAGTTTCCGAACGCTAAAGATGATTTCCCCATTCGAGCAATCACTTTCGGCTTCAAATTAACTGTGGTGTCAGAAAACACTAACAAATCAAGAGCTAAATGAGCTTTTTGTTTATTTATTTATTTATTTATACGGGCAAGCCCAATTCAGAATACAGAAATATGTTATTGACAATAAATATATATAAAATAAGAATGTACAACAAACATATATAACAAGAAAAAAACAATTAATTGCAAAAAAATAAAGTGTACAAACAATAAAAAAACAATGTATATAATGATTGTTAAATATTCAAATTCATTATGTGGTTCTTAAAAATAGCAACAGAGTTACCAAAAAGTAATAGGTAATCCAGAGAATTAGCAAGTCTTAGTGTTCTTGGAATAAAAGTATAATATGAGTAATTATATCTGTGAAAAGAAATGTTAAAAGTTTGAGTTTGCCTTGTTGCACGTGGTGGAACAAACAACAACACTTTAGCTAGGAGTTCAGGACAGTTATAAATGCCATTGACAATATTGAACAGTACTGTAAGATCTTTTAGGTCTCTACGGACAGAAAGAGAAGAGATATTCAAGTATTGCTCCATGTTTGTATAATTGCAGTTGATGTGCATTTTGAAGCCAATAAATCTAAGAAAGTTTTGTTGAACATTATCCAATTTGCTCTTGAGATGCAAGTAGTGTGGGGACCAGACAGGAGAACAGTATTCGAGGTGTGTCCTGACTAGAGAACAGTAGAGAGTTTTAAAGCTAGCACGTTAGTAAACTCTCGGGTTGTTCTTTTGATGAAACCAAGCATTTTCAGCTTGGTAATCAAAGTCGAAACACAATAAAAAAATTCAACTTCATAACTGTTCTTTGATTGGTTATAGTAACAGTATTTTTGTGTATATTTTATTTGACAGTTTTGACATCCACTTTTTAATACGTTGTTTAACTTATTGTTTTATGTCATCATTAAAATCAATAACTAGGTTTTTACATTTCTAGGTGGAGGAGTTTTAGCACACACAATATTAGGAGTAGATTATAACCAACAAACCGGTACTATAAAATTCTTAATTTTGGATCCCCATTATACAGGCGTAGAGGATCTTCATTTAATTCAAAGTAAGGGGTGGTGTGGTTGGAAAGGTCTTGATTTTTGGGATAAACGTTCTTATTACAATATGTGTTTACCCCTAGTACCAAGAGATGTATAACATTCTGTTTTATTATATTGAATTAATAAATATATTGATTTTATCCATACACCCATTGTACACGTTTTTGTCATATAGAATAATAAAACTGAGAAATAGTTTTCTTACAAAGCTCATACATATATCTAAAGATTAAAAGAAAAAAATGGATCAAAATTTTCATTTACGAACTTAGAAGCAATCAAAACTTCAATATCTTTACCACAAATTTGGTAAAGATATTGAAGTTTTGATTGTTTCTAATTCCCAATATTGGAGAAAGTAAAAAATCTTTATAAATTTATGAACTTGTATATATTTCAAACATTTTTGCTCATTTGATAAATTGTAAGAAAATCTGAAAATTAACAATTTTGGAGAAAGATAAAAAACTAAGTACAATCAGTATCATTCTTTTATTTACACATAAAAATAAATACATTTGTGTTTGATCACCAGGGAAGAGGAGTGAGAAAAATAATTATTATTTATTTAAAAGGAATTAAATCAGACAAATTCTAATATGTAAATAGTTTTAAAATATTTAGCTACTTTTTTCTACCACAGCTAGTCCTGAAGTGTTACTTTGTAACAAGTTAGTGCTTGATGAAACATAACAAATGTCGGCTGCTTTCCTGTAATAAAATCAAAGAAAATTCTGAGTTATAATTGTATACGTCTTCTTGGAAAATGTCTGTACAGCAAAATATGTTATATAAACAATTTCAATAAAATTTATCAGCAATAATGTGAGTGAGAGGCTTATTAGAATATGACAACTAATATAAATTACTTAGTAAAAAGAACATAAAAAAAAGGAAGCAAAATGAGTGTTGGAATGAAATTAGATAAATAAACCAAAAATAGAGTCCTTTACAGTTGAAATAATGGATTTGTTTCAACAATTGTTAATTGTTGTTCAAAAAATTTATATATATATATATATATGGTATATATATGGTAAGTTGTATGTCTAATTTCTTATCTGAGTAGTTTTTGTTTCTGATTTGATGACTTTTTCGGTAAAAGGCAAATCCTTATCTTTTGTGTTTTTGACATGTTTAGGTCAGTTATTGTTTCAAGTTTCTGTAATTAACTTGGACTCAAAATTTGAAAATTTTGTTTTGCAATAATGATGAGACGTAAACTTTGTGCAAATGAAGCCAATAGGGCTATTGGTATGATTGAGAGGGAATGTCTTCAGAGAGAAGTTGCAGAAGTCTTTCAAGTTAGTAAAAGCGTAATTTCGCGGCTTTATTCATCGATATCACAAGATCGATTTCTGACAGTGTCTACCCATATACAACCGATGAGTACTTGTCGGATCATGCAACAGTGGCTTTTTGTGGTTGGTAAGCTGCAATAGCTTGCGACGGCAACTTAGGTACGACATCATTAGCCTCATAACGGTCCCGTAAACTCGGTAGAGATCTTAGACCTTAGCCCCCTGGATCTGTGATTCTCAACCTTTTTTCGCCACGGCACATTTTTCATAATTTAGAAAGTTAAAGGCCTGGTAGTGAGGGCACTCTTCCAAGAATCTAGCGACACACTGAAGTGCCACGGCACGGGGGTTGAGAATTACTACCCTAGATCTTTCCCTACTTCCGCCTTGCCATACTGTAATGATCGACCTTATCTGTTGATCTACGGCTAAGTTTCTCAAGATAGTTGACCTCCTGAAATCGATCTAGAAGTTTCCAGATATTACTTTCTCCTTTTTACGAAATTCACTCTCTCTTATTTGGATTAAATCATAGGTGCACATTGAAATTCAATTCGGTCAGCTGTTCTAGCAGGCTGTCCATTATGAAATTCTATGAGTGTAGTGAGTGGTAGCTGCCTTTGGTGCATCCTCTCTTTACCCCTATCTTTTTTTTCTGATCAGACCTGTCACCACCCAGAAAACCACTATTCGAGGTGATCCTATAGATAGCAGTGGAATTTCTATGAAGTCTGCAGTTGCCTTATCAAATGCTCCTTTACATCAAAAAGGAGACGAGAGCTACTTGCTTTTCTTTTAAAGCTATATATGTACATGCTAACATTAGATAGATATTCTGAAAAGCTGTTGCTAGGCAATCGTTTAGAGAGCCCAAAGACCTTGAATTCGAATTTTTAGGATAATTTTTTGACAAACAAATTAATTTCGAATATATTTCAATTAATAGTTCGTTAATAATATATCTTTTACAGTTTAGATGAAATTTTTATTTTATAATTAATTATCGACACTTGTCAAAGAAACAATAGAAAATTTACACTGAATATTGTCTTAAATGTGAAAAAGGAATCTCCCAAAAGACAAAATTGCCGAGCAAACTATAATATCTAATCCAAAAAATTTAAGCTTCAACATTCCTCACCAACAAAAACAACTCACCTAGTACATTTCTCGGGAAGTTTTATTGCTTGCCAGTACAAAACAGCGGCTAAAATTAAAGACCACGTCCTTAACGGTCCAAGTATAAAGGCAAGGGTACCATAAGCCAACCAAAAGAGATAGGCCATAACCACTTGCATTGTAAAAACAATCATAAATGGGAGATGAAAGAATATTTTATTCTTCCAAGACATTCTTTTGCCAGTTTTTATGGTTATCTCTTGAAATCTAAAAGTACATATTATTAATAAATTATTGTTGTTTATTTATCCACCTTTTTCCTTATATATTTTACCCAGAAATAGAATTCAATGACAAAACATTACAAAATTTTAATTTTCTTGCCGAAATTAAATTTTTAACAATATCTCTTTATAATAATTATTAATACTTTGTCAATTTGGTCAAAATTGTCTTCCATTGTAATACGAAGAAGTTGAATAGTGATTAAGCATTTAATTCTGTGCATTCCTAATTAGTTTTAAAGAGAGTATTGTGACTTAGCTTTATTATATGTACTGGGTGTCCCAATAAGAATGGCTCTCGGCTATATCTTAGAAACCGTGTATAATACAGCTTCGGGAAAAAAAATTATAACAAATGTGGCCTTGAGATAAACCTGGAAATTATTTTCAAGTTTACATGTCCATTCCTAGAGGGCGTAGTTTAATACCAAAAATTAAAAAATATATATTTCACAAATTTTGTCTAAGTTTTAGTCTATCTTTTCTCTTGTTTTGCAACTAGACCAACTAGGCGAGACAATATAATCCAAAGAATACGAAATGCCATTTAGAGTATTTCAAGTGGGGAAATTGAGACTGCTGTTCAACCTACTCTTCAAAGAGTAAACGCTTGCGTCGAAAATGATAGGCGACAATTTGAACATTTAGGTCATCACTAGTTACCTTCAATTTTGTATATTTTATAATGCTGCTGTTTCAATTCACATATATATTAACATTTGTGTCGAAATTACGTATTACTCTTATATTGGTAGAAAAGAACTGTTTTCAACAAGACTAAGTTTGCACAGATCGGTTAGGCAGAACCGGAGTTACAGGCGGTTTTCCATTCTCACTCTCCCCCGCCTCTTATTTGAAAATATGGACTAACACTTGTGAAATCAAATAAACGCAACATTTTTGGAAGAATACGATGAGCATTTTCAATGCCTCTTAATTAGGTAAAATTTGTGAAATATCTATTTTTTAATTTTTAACTACGCCCTCTAGGAGTGGACATGTAAACTTGAAAATAATTTCCAATTTTTCTCAAGATATAGCCTAGAGCCAGTCTTATTGGGACACCCAGTACATGATAATCAACTTATACTTCGGAGTTTGATACCTCCTTTGTCTAAAGAGATACGAGGATTGTATTTTTAATTTAGCATATAAAGCTGGAATAGATAAATTTTAAGGATTTTATTGTTCTTCAAAGTATTCTCCAAGAAGATTAATTCACTTTTGCATTTGTTCGAACTAACTTTGGAATTAGTTATTCAATTCCATTGTTGGTATAATCAAAATTACGTTATTGAAGGCGTCGATTGTTTTTTCTGGTGTGTCACACCTGTGACCACGAAGTCTGTTCTTGATTTTCGAAAAGGTAAAAAAATTGTTGAGATTTTCTTCACCTTGGAATTCCTAAACAGACGATAGGCTTTTAGTTTCGGGTTCATACGAGTAAATACACGATTCATCACTATTGACGATGCTGTACACGTTTTTAAAGTTTCCTGCGTTGAATCGGTCTGGAGTTTTTTTACACCGAGTGACCCTACCTTCTTTCTGGTTTTCGGTCAACAGATGTGGTATCCAACTGGAAAATATTTTTTAAATTGAGGTATTTGAAATTCTCAATGATATCTCAATCTCGCAATATGTCACATGTTGATCTTCCTTGATCAGTTTGCGCACAGCATCGACGTTGTCCTTGGTGACTGCCCATTTTGGTGTATCTCTCTATGAATAGTCGGTAAGATTTATCCGTCCACGAGAAATTGTCGACACTGTACGTATCGCACTGAAACTTTGAATTCATGTTAACTAAATATGGAGATTTATTTTTAATAGGACATTTTATTAGTGGCACCCCTATACCCCCTATACCCCTGTATGCAAAACTAAAACTACGAAACAAAGTTTTAAATAAAAATTTTAGTCCAAATTCACATTCAAAATTAGTTTATAATATACAGGGTGTTTCATAAGATAGCAGAATATCAAAGTTGTTTTTTAAATTGAATACCCCTGTATATTAAATTGATTTCAATTTCGCTCATTTTAACTATGCCGACAATATAGGGTTATACTAGTACCTTTAAATACATGGCCAGTTTTATGTAAAAAATCAAAATGAAATCGTCACGCTGTATTTTTTTAAAACCATGACAGAGTTAATTTGTCAAGGCCAAAAACCACTTACAAAACTCTTTTATTTTTGTAAAGCAGTTCTTATACCTAAATGTTACAGTTATATGTTATTTTGATTCTCAATAATAAAAACGACATTTTTGACATGTATTGTTGAAGAAATTTGTTACATGCTTTCTATCAAACTCTCTCGTTGTTGAACTCTATATTCTCGAAGGACTCAGAAGTTGTTTTGTAATTTGAATCGCGTCTACTTATGTTCAGTAATACATTCAGTCAAAATCAGAAAAATGATATATTTACAAGGTTTTACAAAGCAACATCTGGGTTCTTCGAGAGTATACTGTCCAACATCCAAAGAGTTTAGTAGAAAGCCTCCAAGAAACTTCTTCACGATCGCTTCCAGCATCGTCAAGTTTTCAACACAGGCAAAGGTTCAGCCTACACATCAAGAACAAAGATCTACTAGTAACATCTTTTCCAAATAAGTAAAAACATCTTGCATAACATAAATTTAACAAACGATTAAAAAACATGAGAACTTCTGAAAAAGATCAATTATCAAGAACCATCAATTGGTTCAATACAAGTGATAAAATTACAGGTAAAACAAAAATTCAGTTAAGAATATATATAAATAGCAAGTTTTCTAGAAAAATACAATGAAATTCAAGATGCAATTGGAGGAGAATAATAAAATTCAAATCAAATAGATTCTGAAAACCGCGCTAGTTTTGATAATAAATACTTTTGACATTCTTTTAAAAATGCAAAATAGTTTAGCTTCTAACGTTAATAATTTAGATTCAAGTTTAAAAAATAATATCACTTCCTTCAATTAAAATATTTCAGGATATTCATTAGAATTCACTACTTTTATAGATCTTTTTAAGTCGTTAATGACAAAAAATATAAAAATTCCAATTCTGAAATATATATTTATTTCAAATTTTATTTTTTAAAAGGCGAACCCATTGCTAGGCAGCATTCTAGACATTGACGACAAGTTCCAAATTGCTTTAGAATTTTTGGTGAAAATACACGCTTTCCCTTACTAGATTTAAGTACACTCTCTAGTGAAAACGAACACTTTCCCTTTATTTTTATATTTCCAACTATTAACAGAAGGTATTAAAAAATTAGGGAACGTTCTTCCTTCCTAATTAAATAGAAAATTAGGAAGGATCATTTCAGTTAATGTACCATCTGCGTATAGCAAATGTGAATACAAAACTTTCATATTAGCACATTATTTTACACACATAACTCTATTTTTATGCAAATGCCTTGTTCAAAGGTGAAAATAAGAAACTTTTCCATCTAAGGAAAATCAAATTTCTACTTATTTTATAAATAAAAAAATAATAAAACGTTTCTATCTAAGGATTCGCCATTCAAATACTAATACTAACTAGTTCAACATATTTTTTCTTCTTCTACACAAATACCGTCTAATGGTAGATACCAAGTTAATTTATCTTTAATTTCGGAACAAGCTCAAAAAACTTGGGTAACTCGTTTATAATTGCGATACCAGATTTCTATCTTTAGAAAATAAATTTACAAGGAATATACATATATTTACAGAATACAAAAAGTTTATCGATGAGTATTTATTATTAGGTCATGCACATAAAATTTCCATTAATGTTAACAAATTTAAATATTGAGCATAAATAATTCGTGCTTGATTTGTTGACAGCAGTATCATCACTAAATTACGAGTGGTATTCAAGTTTTCTTACAAATCAATTTCTTCGTATTCTCTAAATGATATTATGTTAAAAGATCCACAAGCTCAACCAGAATTATTCAACATCCTTTGTAGATTCAAACTTTTCAAATTTGTGTTAACAGCTGACATCCAGAAAATGTATCGCCAAGTAAAGTAAACCATGAGTAAAATTTTTTTCAGAATACTCTCTGGATTTTCCAAATGATTCGTTATCTTGTAATAAATTAAATCTGTCTACTTTGGACAAAAAAGTGCACCTTATGTAGCCTGTCGTGAATTAAAAGACATTGCTACTAAAAATCCCTCAATTTTCTTTAGCCTCTCAAGCAATTTTGGAACAGACATTTAATTTAACTCAATGTTTTAATAGCAAAAATTGCATTTTCAATTGAATACTTTGCTTAGCGAATTTGGTTTTACACTTCATATGTTTTGCTCAAATTCAAACGAATTACCAAAAGAAAAATCTTACCCACAGTATCACATTGTTGACTCAGTCATTGTTTTATGAAAGCATCCATAATTTTATTTTTCATGTCCTCTCGTGTAGTTACAGGTATTTTATATATCTCATTTTACACATACCCCAAGAAAAAACTTTTGTTAGATCTGTCGATCTAGCTGACCTCTGAATTGGTGCTTCTCTACCTATCCATCTACATAGAGGAATATTTTTAAGACGTTCAGGCAAATGAAAGTTTAAATAAACTACACTGCTTACCGTTTCCTCAAAAACTATGGTCAAATTGCATAATCTGCAACAATACATCTCCTAATATTTAAAGACCATCTTTTTTGAGAAGTAGTAACTATTACATAAAAAATCTATTCAAAAAAATCTCTTTGGTCATAAATTTTTCTTTGAGCCCAATTAAAAAAAGTTTGTTCTCTACTTTCTTGAAATTTCTTTCTTCGGGTAATCGGTACTCTGGAAATCTCTCATGATACACCCTTACTGGTAGCAAGCTACTTCATTAGAAAAATTTATCATTCGCCAATTAAAATTTATACGTAAATAACAAGGAAACTAATCGAATCATAAGGCTAATGTTAATTTATAATTACAATATTGTCGGAATAGGGGAACATGAGTGAAATTGATATCATGATAATATACAGGATATTCAATTTAAATAAAACGTAACTTTGATATGCTGTGGGCTTATGAAACACACTATATATTACGAATTAATTTTAAAATGTGAAGCTTGATTCTATCTATAACTATTATTTAACACTCTCTTTCGTGTCTCTTAAGACAACGTAGGCATCAAACAAATAACCATTCTCTATTGTATCTTCTGCACCTTAACACCCCATTGTTAAAACGTATATCATCAATTTTATATTGCTTGAAACGTACTATACGTGAAGGATATCATAATTAGAATAAAGTGAAAGTTGCATTGTCAAATAAACAGAACTTACCTAACATAAATTACATTTGCCATAATAAAGGTTAGAGGAACTTGAAACGTAATTAACTAAAAAAAAAACTATTATAGTAAATACAGCCCATAGAGTATCTATTGCCTCAATATCTCGGTACAGGTAATAGTTATACGATTAAGTGTGTTATGGTTAATTATATACAGTGTGTACATAAAGTATGGAATAAATTCATTTTAATCTAAACAAACAATTTTGAGTAAAAATCCTGAGATAAGTCGATATTTGATTTTAATTTAATGAATTTTTACATAACAATGAAATATTCAGGGTTAACCATTTGTGAGTATATTTTATTTTTTTTAGTTTGCAAATTTCAAGACGATTCCAAAAATACATGATACTTGTGTTAGGTAATTAATAGTTTTGAAGATACATTAATTTTAAAATCTGTATTTTTGAAGACATTTAATTAAATTAAAATAACAAAATAATACAACAGTAACAATAAATTGCCACACAATAAATTACAGTAAGTGTTCGAATTGTCTTCATTCTTGTACTTGACAAGCGATCAATAAATTCCTTTATTAACTTTATTAACGGTTTCCTGCGAAATGTTATTTCTTGCCTTATTCTATCTTTTAAATCATTTATGTCATCGAGTTTACTTTTATACACATTTTTTAGATGACCCCACAAAAATAAATCTAATGGCGTGAGATCCGGTGAGCTTGGTGGCCACTCAATGGGTCCTGGTCTACCTATCCACTTATTGGGGAAAACTTCAAACGCCAAGATATGTTCGAACGGCGGCTGCATAATGTGGCGGCGCCCCATCTTGTTGATACCACAGACTTTTATCGATATTTCCGGGAATGTTTACACTAGGGAATAAATTCATTAAAGTTGGAATCAAAAAGTTCATTAAACATTGCAGAAAAGTTGACCCGTTTACAGTTCCATCAAAAAAATAGTGTCTAATGATTTTATTTCGAACAATTGCTGCCTAAACATTAATTTTCTGTGGATATTGAGTGTGATGTTCTCTCACCCATTTAAGATTTTGCTTTGCCCAATATCTACAATTCTGTCTGTTGACTTCACCGTTTAATGTAAGTGCGCATTCATCAGAAAAAAATAACGTTTTTTGAGAAAAGTGGATCATTACTACACTTATCCATCAAAGTTTCGCTAGATTCCATTCTACGATCAGCGGTCGTCATCTGATAGTTCTTGTACAAGTTGCACCTTAAAGGAATGCCACTTTTCATGGTTTAATACTTTATGAATAGACGTATAAGGAACATCATGTTCTCGACTAACTTGCCGAACGCTGTTGTGTGGATTTTCTTCCATAGCCAATAAAACGTTTAATTTAATATCCTCGGCAAGAGCTGGACGTAGGTAGATCTTCTACGGTACCAAACTCCCTAAATTTTTTTTCAATTTTGCTCCCTGTTGACTGACTTAAGGTTGTTCTGAATATTTGTTATTAAACCTAGCACATATCTCTTATTGAGTTCGCATCTTATCGCCACAACCAACTAACTTCAATCCTTTGTTTTATAGATAAACCCATTATTAAAGTGTCAACAAGCAAATTTAGAATAACTAAACTGGTACTACACTTCACAAGTGTCACTATCATTAGTGAGTATTAAAGAGTAGCCTACTGAATTATTATCACAACTTTTTACATCTGACAAGTTTTTACAATAATAATAATCAAAGGTATGCCGGTATAAATTTTAAAATGATCGTATCTTCAAAACTATTAATTACCGAACAGAAGTATGATATATAATTGGAATCGTCTTGAAATTTGCTATCTAAAAAAAATATACCTGGTGTGCCATTTAAAAAAAATGGACGATGACATCGTTATTCACAAATGGTTTACCCTGTATATTTAATTATGTAAAAATACATTAAATTAAAATAAAAAACCGACCTGTCTCAAGATTTTTCCTTAAAATTGTTTGTTTAGCTTAAAATGAATTTATTCCATTCTTTATGTATATTAAAAATATTTTTTTTCTAAAATTTCGGTTCACAATAGGTTACAAATGTCATAATTGTATTATACATTGTTACGAATTTTTCTGGCGGCAATTTTGTAATTAAAATTTGTTTTCCAAAAGTATTTACTTAATAATATTCAGTCTATATTCGACCGATAATGCTTCATCTTAGAGAGCTCTTGTTAATTACTGAATTTTGATATAGGAACAGAAATAAAAGCTAAAAATTTGCGATAAATCAAGAACTCCTTTTAAACATTTTTCTCAAATTTGGTGAACAATATACTGTTTAAGAAAGTCAAAATTAGACACGAATTAACTATAGAAAAATTTAACCAGTGGCGCGCTATCCAGGTAGTGGCAACTTTAGCTAACCTATTTTTATTTTTTTAAATTCTTTGCTCATCTTCACTTAAAAAAGTTAACCTTTTATAGTGTTAAAGTGAACGGTAGTGGAGAGATTTGATTGTAATCAAAAGTCTGCAAGTATTTAGAAAATTTATAAATTATTATTTGTACTGTAACTTTTTTGTCGGCGTTTTGCTAAACAAGTATTTGCTTAAATCCATATTAAGGAAAGAAAAATAATACTTGAATTTCCACAGTCTTCCAAAGCATTTTAATATATTTTTAAGTCTCCGTAGGTTTCGGTTTGACAGATCTGTCAAACTTCTGTCTGTCTTGGAAAATGGTATTGTCAGATACCGAAACATAGTTAGACTTAAAAATATATTAAACGCTTTGGAAGACTGGAAATTCAAGATAAGTATTATTTATCTAATAGAATTACTAAGAAGAAGAAGTTTTTGAAGACAGAATAACAACCAATAAAGTAATTATCTATTTAAACTCAGCTAATCTAGGATTATTGTAACCACCTGCATTTCGCGAAGAAATTCTATTTCTCGAAATTTGCGCCCATTTCAAATATATAATACAATATTAAAAAAAATTGATATGCCATTTTTTGGACTCCCTTGTATATTTTAAAACTTTTTTAAATGTCCTGATTAACCTACATATTCCTATATAAAAATATTTACCAAAATTATTTGGTTACCGAATTTTGTAAGCCTGTATATCAAAATATTGATGAAATATGCACTAAATGGACATAAAAACATATACATATACATATATTATTTCACATGGACAGTATGGAAATCTCGAAATAAAAGAGCTGAAGGAAAAGTTAATCGGGAAAAAAAATTTAAGCTTTATCATTTGACCTATGTTGCGGTACCATCATACTTTCTCTAAGAATTTTCGTACGTTGAAGGACACCATCAACTTTGTTTAACAATTAATGTCCTAGGTCGTCACAGTTTAATTGTTTTAAAATAATTAAAGGACATGACTATCTAATAAAACTGTTATAAGAAAAAAAGGAAACAGTAAATAGCACAAAAATGTCATTTCGACTATTTGCAAAAAATTTCTAAGTCAGTAATTAAAAAAAAAGCAAGGTTGATAGTCTCTTGAGATGAAGTCGTTTCCAACATACCTTCTTTAATCATTTTTTATATGTTCAAGAATATATATTCTAGACGCACAATGCCAAAGTGGCATTTTTTTATTTTCACTAAATTATTTTCCTCTAGCTCTTCTAATCCCCATAAAGTCTCAGAGAAATAGTGTACACCATATATATCTTTATACCTGTAGAAATCCGTAAGCGTATGTGAATGCTCCTGGTAAAAAGGCGTTGTTTACAAAGATTCCCCAGGCAAATACAGCGCCAATATGATCTTCTACTATATATCCTATGGTCCATGGACCTACGGCTAAATATATAGGATACAAGACAATAGGCCAGAATATTCTATCCACAGTACACATAATCCATAATTTTTTCATTAAGGAAAAACAGAAAGACTGTTTAATCTTTGGTTTTATTATTTTGCCACCTGTGAATCAAGATATAAAAAGTTAGTTTGTAGGTATATAATTTAAACTTCAGGTAATATAAATACATAATCAGTGCAAGCAAAGACAGACCAAACTTAATTTGGGAATATTTGTATCAGTGCCATTAAAAAAAATATATCAATCATAAAAAGCATGGCTATATTGTTGAATTTAAATGCATATATAAAATAAGCGTATTCTTTAAAAGATTACAGGTCTAAGGTAGTTTTCCAAGACAAAGAGGAAAAAATCTTTTATTTGTTAAATATACACATTAAAATAACTATAATGAAAATTAATTGAGTATTCTGAAGTAAAAAATTTAGAGCTGCTATGGAAATCTATATATTGCTTTATGTAATGAAGTTTCCACCTAATATGAATATAAAAGATTTTATCTACAAATATTTAATAACCGTGAAAGTAAATACGTGTCGAAGCCTGCATATCATCTCAACTAATGTCAAAACTATTCAAATAAGCAATTCATTCATTCATTCATTCATTCATATAAGCATGGTATCTGTAATTAAATTTTGATATTGTTGTTGTATTAATAATATTTCATTGATATAAATAATTTTAACAAGTTTATGAAAGAAATACATAAAATAGAAACGTTTTTATTAAACACAATGAACAATATATATAAAAAATGTCAATGTAAATGATTTTACTACAATATTCCTTTGTCATGCCGATTTTGAAGTTGAATAACCATGCCACCAGAAGTACGTTCCACTTTATAAAAGTTATTGCTAAGAAAACGAAATTTTATAAATAGTTGTAGATAAATACAGTATAATATTTGTATCTCATATAATTATAAATCTCAAATGTGGGATGTAGGATTAAACGAATGAAAACTCTAAATCTTTACCACACACACTTGACAATTAACAACTAGTTTCGACTGTTAATAGTTATCATCAGGTCTACAAAGAGAAGTGATATAAAATAACAAATATAAGCAAAACATCATAAAACTTAAATAAAAATGTTTAAACACAGCAAAATTACCATATGAAGTTAAAGTAGAATCCAAATTACAAGTGAAAATAAATTACAATAATAAGAACAAGTATACTATTTAATTGTTCTTATTATTGTAATCTATTTATCGTATAGTATCATGGCGTCGAGCACAGAGGTGTGTGTCGTGTGCTCCGATAATTTTATAGTAATTTCGAAGTGTATACAATGTGATTACTGTGATCAAAAGTTATCATATGGTATGTGCAAAAGTTAAAGAGACATTAGCGAAATTAAAGCAAGAAAATATTAAGTGTATTTGCAACGTGTGTGTTACTGAAGTTAAAAAAATCAGGTCAAGATGTTAGTGAAAAAACTAAAGAGGTTTTAGAAAAAACCGAGGAACTGATAAATTTAATTAAACTGCAGTGCAAACGTAGTTATGTGGATATTTTGAAAAATAAGAATATTGAGCCATTAATAATTAAGCCTAAAAAAGCAAATCAAAATAGATCTGTAACAAAAAATGTACTCAAACAGCTTCTCACTCTGTTTGAACCTTCAGCAGTAATAGTTACCGAAACGCGTATTACCTCTTAGATACAAGAATCTGAATTTTAAATTGATAAATATAATTGTTTTGTTAACTTCTCTGATAGTAGGCATACAGGGGGTGTAACAATATATGTAAAAGATTCTATAAAACGTGAAACTGTAGAATCTTTTCAAATTAGTAAAGAATATTGGCGTATTTTAGTAAAAATACAATTAAACAACGAAAAATTGTACTTGGGCGGATTTTACAGATCACCAAATAGAAGCGATATGTCAGGTTTTTTAATTTTATGGAAACAATTTTTGATATTGAATATATTATTAGAAATAATTCTATATTGGCGAGCGACTTCAACATAAACTTAATGGAAAATACATCAAATGGAAGAAAACTTTTAACTAGTGCCGTTTAGGCGGGTTTTCAAAAAATAGTTACCAAACCGACTAGGTGTAAAAATGTTTCCAGAACTCTAGTTGATCATGTGTTTACAAATATTGCTTATCTGAAGGAGACTGAGAGAATATATCCTATGATCAGTGATGAAGAAATAGTCGATTTAAATCTCACACAAGTTTTATATAGTGAACCGAGACGTGAATTCATTAGGGAGTTGGATAATAATAAAATAGAAGAAATTAAAAGTTACCTAATAGACAGGCACTGGGAGTATACCTCCCCAGAAAAAAGTTTTTAGCAAGAAAATTCCATGGTTTGATGATGAGATGAAAGCCGTACAAAAAGAAAGAGATAGGCTTTATAAAACTTTTAAATTTATGAACCGTATCGATGACTTACAAAAATATAAATGTATGAGAAATAAAGTTGTGAGACTATTGCGGCAAAAAGAAAAAAATAATTATGAAATGAAAATAAGTCAAAATCGTCACGATAGTAAAAAAATGTTGTAAACTCTCAAAGAAATAGTATGTAAAGGAAAAAAGTCTGTTGATTTCTCTTCTTTAGAGGCGGTAAACAGTAATGGTAGTGTGGAAAATTCATTAAACAATTTTTTTATAAATAGCATAAATGATGTAGTTCAGAGTGTACCACCTTGTAATAAAGAATTTAATGAAGTGAAGTTTGAGGTGTCCAGCAGTTTTCAGAGATTTCAAGAAGTAACTTTAAATAGACATAAGAAGATAATAGTTTGTTTAAAAAACAAATCGTCGGGGGAGATGATGTTTTAACGGTTAAACTTTTAAAGAATCTATTTGATGTTGTTGGCTATCCTTTACTGAACATAGTAAACATATCCTTAAGTACTGGTGTAGTACCAACTGACCTCAAAGACAGTACCATTATACCAATAACAAAAATTAACAACGTGAAGAGCGCAAAAGATCTTAGGCCTATAACTCTAATTCCTGTTGCTGGAAAAATTTTAAAAATAGTCGTCCATGAACAGCTGATTGAATATCTGGAACATAACAATATTTTTTACGAAGGTCAATCGTGGTTTCGGTGTGGCCATTCTTGTGAAAGTGCGTGTTGACTAAATGGAAGAAGCATATCAATAAGGGTAATATCGTATTAATGTGTTTGTGGATTTAAAGCAAGCATTCGAAACTATAGATCGTAAAAAGCTGATTGAGCTGTGTAGAGTGTATGGAGTGAAGGGCACAGCTTTCACATGGTTGGAGAGTTATTTGAGTAGTCGATATAAAACAACAAAAATTGATAATAAAATATCAGATAAAAGTTAAATACGGAGTTCCACAGGGGAGTGTGTTGTGCCCTTTGCTCTTTATACTCTATATAAATGATATAAAATTGTACTTTCCTGAAAGTTTTGTAAATTTATATGCAGATGATACTGTTCTGTCTGTAGCAGGAGCAAATTTTGCAGAGGTGGTAAATTTTGGTAGACCAGCCGATAAATTGTCTGATTGGTCAAAACGCAATTATTATAATTTACCCTCAATTTACGTATTGTTTGTCTTTGTTTATATTTTGTAGTAGGGAGGATATTAATAAAATGCAGGTGTTGCAAAATAGAGCAATGAGGATTCTGTTGAGATGTAATAAATATGTTAGAATAGAATATATGTTAAGTAGATTACATTTCTTAAACATGGATCAGATGATTATTGAAGCAAATCTGATTCTAATCTATAAAATGAGCAATAAATTATTTAAATAATTTTTTGATAAGGAGAGCTAATTTGTTAGCATACAATGTTAGATCTGCTTACAGTTTTAATGTTGAACGTTTTAACACTCAGACATTGCAAAAAACGTTACTGATTGAAGGTTTGAAATTGTATAACGGTCTTCCTTTAATGGTTAAAAATTCACCAATTGTCAAAATATTAAAAAAAAAGACTGCGAGAAATTTATTTCCAAATCTAGTATTGTGTTCTTCTCAATGTGATATGATTTTAAGATACTTAGAAAATCTGTGATGTATGCTTTGATTTTTATATTTTTTATTGATTTTTACATTTTTATTGTTTTTTATTTATATTGCAACTTTGTATATATTTCTTTATGCTTTTAATTGTCAAGCTAAATTTTGTATTTATGAAAAAATAGCTATTGCTAAATAAAGATATTATTATTATTTTCACGTGTAATTAGGAATATACTTTAACTTTGTAATTTTGCTTATTTTAAACATTTTTTGGTGTTTTGCTTATATTTGGTATTTTATATGACAACTAGTAACAGTCGAAACTAGTTGTCAATTTTATTCAAGTGTGTGTCGAAGTCAATTGATCTAGAGGCATCTATGATTGGAAAACTTTGCTGTTTGGTAGATCGAGACAGACCGATTTAGCTTTTTATACAACGACGTTTTAGGTCTTTATAAAGACAGAAGAATGGTCTACTCAACCATATTAATGTTACATCGTCAGAACAACCGAAATCATATTCTGTTCTATTTTCCAACCAACCACAAACTTGAATTGCTAAATGGATTTAAATTATTAATTTTTTATCCCCCAACATTTATTAATCTTAAGACAATCCTTTCACATGTATTAGCTTTTGTCTGATGTCATGAAAAAAAAATTATTAAGCATAATTTTCGACATTCTGTTAATCTTATTAATTTTGAAATGCTTTGGGGACCCTGGGCTTATAATAAAAAACGACCCAACAAATAAAGCATTAAAAAAATAAAGGACTCAATATACGATTTCAAATACTAACCTGCTACCAATTTGTGTAAGTACTTGATAACAAAGAGAGGCAATAACGTAAGGAATAACATTACAAAAAACATCACTCGAAACTAAAAATAAACAAAGCCGTTATATGTGAGCAAAATGACAAAAATCGTGACACACTTACTAATACACTTGCGTCTGTCATGAGAGCAATTTTTGGTAATATTCCAAAAGAGAGAATAGTTCCGTCTAAAGCAAATAAATGGCTCTCAGATTTCTCCCTACCTTCTGTATCTTTCACAAAAACCTAAAAAAAACCAGTATATAGTAAGCTTTTTTAATTGCACAGTGTGTTACGTAACTATATATCCATTTATATACATACACAGGATGATTCACATAAAACTAAGCAGGCAAATATTTTAATAACTAATTAGAATATTTTAAGTCTATAAAACATATTCACTAGTTTTAGGGATTTCCAAATTATACTCGTGTTGTATAGAGCAAGTATAAAAGTTTTTTGTGATTAGTTGAAGAGCTAAAGAGGCAAAACAAATGAGCTGGAAATATTTTAGGATGAACTCAATGAGAAAAAGAGAGAAAAAGCTTGAATAAGATAAAAGCAGAGAGAGGATTTAAAAAGAAAAAATTAAAAAATATTACAAAGGAAATGTGCAGACTGGAATTATGGGAAAAATAGTTTATATTATATTCAACAAAATAGCAAAAAATAATAAAAAGGAATCCATGACACTTATGAAATAACTATTGATTAAAATTATTTTTTAGTGTTCTATTAATTGAAACACTAGAAAATAATGCTTTCATTATTGAAAGTAATTTCTAATTGTCACTTTGTTGACACAACGTAGGAACTAAACATAACTTAAGAATAATTTAAGGACCAAAGGTATAACATACCATTATACTGTTACAACGAGAAAAAGTGAATCTTTTTATAAACAAATGGTATAGTTTTACAAATTTTAATAAGCATTTTGTAATGATAAAAAGACATTAAAAATTAAACTGTCTTATTTATTATTAACGAATTTCCAGAAATTTGTTAACTCTTATTCCACTGATATATTTGATTAAGGTCTTATTTGTTTAATATTAATTAACTTGTTTCTCGTTAACAAACATTTGTCTAGTGTTCGCAGTTTCAGTAAGGACGAATCCTTAGAAACTATATATTTATTTATTATAAATAGCTCAACGCGCTACCTTTATTAGCATATGGGCATACTAATTTATAGACGCAATTTTTGTTCCGCGTGTAGTACCTTTCTGGATTCTGTTATGTGTGGAGTGGTGGTTAGTGCCGGTAGACTGCTTCAAAAATGTAAGATTTGCTGAACGGTTTAAATATGGAATATTTAAATTCATCTTTAACAGGTAATTATAAAACGTTTATTTTTATTGTATGTCATTCAAGTTTACCAAAATTGTAATGCTTTTAGAACTTTATCTAACGGTAACATACAAATTTTTATTTTTCAATTCGTAATTACAGTGGCTTGCACATCATATAGCACATGGATTTTGTATGGTGCTGTACGTTTAATAATAAAATTAAAATTAATTGTAAATTGTTAATTACAACATTTTTGATGAAATATTTCATGGAACTCGTCATTATTTAAAAATGGGTGTGTATTATTAAAAAAATATTAATAAACAAGACAGTAATTACTATAAACAGGTTACTTAATGATAAATAAAAGCTTGATTATTTAAACCAATGTTTTATTTATATTTAACAAATGTACTTTAAATAGAAATAATTTCTATTAAAAAAAGACATTACCGTTATTTTTCATTGTAGAAAATGGCATCCCGCTAATCGTAGATTTATATGACCTTTCTAATACTGAGAAATTTTCAACAGTTGGTCCATCAACTTCTCATGTAAATGAAACAGTTGAGTCTCAGTCAACATCAACACCAGGATCAACCCCAATGTAAATTAAAATGACTTTTAAATAAAAAAATACTTAAATTTTATATGATTTTTAGATATTTTGACATTGTGTCACCAACAGTTTCTGAAGTTTTTGAACTCAAAGAGCCTCCCTGCAAATCAGCACGAATAAATTTTAACTTAAAAGAGTTATTAACTAAAACACAAATTGGCAAAGCAATTTTGATTACAGGTGAATCAAAAAATGAGTTAGATTCGAGGACTCAGGGCTACTTATGTGAAATAATAATTTCACATTTTATCAACCAAGTACCCTTTCAGTAAGTTAACTGAAGGTCTACATAAGTATAAACTCTTTTAATTTAAAATTATTTTTTACAGACGACTGACAAATGATATTTTTGATAACCTATCGAAACAAATATTAAAATTGTTTCCCAATGAAACCAGTGCTCTCTATTATTTACCACCAATAAAAAAAAAATTATCGAAAGATAAAAAAGCAAGAATTTCCAAAGGGAAATTTGTTGACAAATACAGAAATAAATTAAGTTACCTACGAAAGTCTGGTGTTTGGAAAAATTCACATAAACTTTGATTTGATAACCCCACATCGGATCCAGAACTTGAAATCAGAAATGAGTCGGATGAGGGTAAAACAGCAATTTATAATTTTTTTACATTCGATTAACCAAATTGTACCAAAAGTAAGATTGCATGCCAACCTTCTCAGGATGAAATTAGAGATTCTGTAATAAATCATGTTAAAGTAATTTTTTATTTCTTCTGAGATTATCCCGCTCTTTTCCTGTATATCGTTGGTAGTATTTTAATTTTCTTATGTTTTTGTTACAGAACCCCTCATAAATAAACTTGGCTGTGCAGGCCAGAACATCAAAATTAGAAAAATATAAACTTCCACATTTACCATTTGTATCACAGAGGGACCATCATATGTGAACATAAAAAATATATAGGATATAGAGGATATATTGTACAAGCTAACATCAGTACTTCAAGCAATTGACATATGTTTTTCAGTCACACAAATCCTAAATCTAAAGTATCCATTCGAATCTGAGCATGTTTGGTTTTTTTTACAACAGGCATTCTACGAATTACAAACAAAACATGACAATTTCCCAGTTATAATAGATTTAGCAAACAAGCTGAAAAATAGGCTTAATATACGAAATTAAAATTATTACACATTATTTCTTGTACATTTTAATTTTTAAAACTTTCCTATTTTTCAAGATTTTTTTAAATTTATTAAACAAAAGAAATGTTAACATAAATCATCATAAACTCAATTGTTCTGATTCAAGAAATTTTAAACATACAAAAAGGGTCCAGTTATATTCATCTGCAGTTGATATTTACTTAACTCATTCAGTTTAAAAATGCCTTTTATTTGTAAACTTTGTAAAAGGTCTTTTGTATCTATAAGGAATTTTATAAGTCATACTACAATTATTCATAAATTGAATGAAAGACATTATTGTGGCAATATTGTTGTCACAAATCATTCAAATCGATTAATTTATTAAGAAAGAATTCTGCATTGTGTAATAAATATGCTTGTGGCAATTCTAGTGACGAATTAGATTTTGATTTCTTGTCAGGTAAAGACAATGAAGCACCGGAACAAAAAAGTTATAAGCCTCAAGTGACTCCAGAGCTTTATGGTAAGCCCTCACTGTTGACCTCTAAATCTGAACAAAGTTTACAAAATGAATGCATTTCTCATTTTATGAAATTTTGTTGTAAACTTTATTATAATAAATCTGTTTCTAGAACATTGGTACAAGAAGTTGCTGAATATTCTTCTGAATTGTTAGAACATATATCAAATATTCCAGAACAGAGTCAACAGGTAAACCGAAATGTATTTTATTTGGATACATTTTCGTTAATCAATACCGAATATATACGTTTTAAGTACTTGGAAACAAATAATTTTTTAGTTAGGCCCATTTCCTATACAATAGGTGTAAGACAAGATAAAATAAAACGTAATAACAGTTTTGCTTTAGGTATTAAGAAATGTCAGGGTCAATACATTCAAATTAGACATGTTCTTAAGCTTTTTCTAGAACTATCTGGTGTTTATAATATTATTATTGAATATATGATGGAGCAACAGAAAGAAACATACATTACATCAGTATTAACTGGTAGTCTTTGGAAATCAGTTTTGGAAGATTTTGATGGAAAAGTGGTTTTACCACTTATTTATTTTGATGAATAGGAGACTTGCAATCCCCTCGGATCATACGCTGGAATTTATAAATTAGGCGCAGTATATTTTACATTGCCATGCATACCTCCAAAATTTCAAACTCTTTTAGATAATATGTTTGTCTGGATTGTTTCCTTCATCTGATAGGGTTATTTTTGGAAATCGTAAAGCTTTTTATCCTTTCATTGAAGAGTTGCTTTATTTATATTCTAACGGAGTTAGTGTTAATGTGAATGGAGAAAATAAAATAATTTACTTTGTTGCGTTACTTATTCTAGGAGACCATCTGGGCATTAATTCTGTTTTAGGGTTTAATGAAAGTTTTGTATCTAATTATTTCTGTACAATATGTCGGGCAAATAAAATTGAATGTCGTGCTATGGTCAAAGAAGATAGTTCTTATCTTAGGAATCGAGATAACTACCGCCATGATCTAGTCAGTTTGGGTTATGGAGTTAAGGAAGCTTGCATTTGGAATGATTTACCATATTTTCACAATACTGAAAACACCACATGTGGTTTAATGCATGACTTATTTGAGGGTAATAGTAGATATGACTTGGCAAAAATTTTGAAGTCGTTGATATTTGATGAAAAAATATTTAGTTTGCAATGTATCAAAGTGCAAACGGTAATACGTATGTTTTTTGTTAGATTGATTTTTGAATTCCTATATGTTTTAAGCTACACTTTTATATTCCAGAATAGTATTTAATATTCCTGTTTCTTTATTATTAAACTACACTTTTGAATTTTCTTTTTCTTTTTCATATAATTTTTACAATTTTACTCTAGTATGTTTTATATAATAAGGCCCTTATTTTTCATGTATAAAAAAGAAAGCTGTTATTTTTTGTTTTTATTAAACTTTAAAAATATTTAACCTTTTGTTGTCTATTATATCACAATTTATTCCTTTTGATGAAATACTCATTGAATGTATACAAAAATTGTAATAAAAGACGAGATTTTATATATGAATTTATTATATCATCATTTTTTAATTCATGGCTTGTTAAAGTAAAAAAAAGTGCTTTAGATAGAATGATCATATAACAAACATATATATATATATGCCTATTTGTTTATCTTATGATTTTTGGCAATGATTATTTTTGACCCCCAATAATTAAAAGTATAAATAAACATATGTTTCTTAAAAAATACATCATTTATTTCATATTACCAAAGTAATTGATTTTACATTAATATAACATTTATTTCTGAAATAACAATCTTATTTACGTGAAATATCACTTAAGTTTCATATAAATTTAACGTTTTTTTATTAATAACAAACCTTTTTAATTAAAAAAATTAAATTGTTAATGTTATTAAATTTAATTTCTTATTTTAAAAGTAATTTATTTATAATAAACAAATTTATTTAAAAAAATGAGATTTATTATTTATTTTTTATAAATAAATATTTCTTTCCGGAATTTGAACAAAGGATTTGTTTAATATGAATAAAGATTTATATATTCCAGTTTCAAATAAATAATTTGGTTAAAATTAACAAAGCTTAGTAGTAATAACCAGACTTTTTTCTCAGTGTAGACAGTAAAATGTTTGTTCTAACAAAATAATATAATAGATACAAGGTGTGGACACGTGTCGGCAGTCAACCCTCACTTAGGCTCTAAAATTTCAGATCTAATGAGACGTTCACTCAGAATATTACTAATATACAATAATTTTGTCAACAGTTTACCTCTAACGCTATATATTAAAAACAATTAGTTCTTGTCCTTTCAGAAAAAAATAAATTTTGAAAAAATGAGTCAGAAGAGGTAAATATTAACTATGGTTAAACATAATAAGTTCTAGATTATTACAAATAGACGGATTGTTCCATTAAAAATGATCAAGTTTAAGTGAACTTCTGGTTTGTTGAGCAATGCTAACCTCTTCATTCATAAGTTGATTTTCTGACTTCTGATCAATTTAATTCTTGAGCTATTGCTAACAGACGTGTTATGTGCTGCATCCTGTATTTATTATAAATTTTATTTTCTATATAAAATTTAACAAATAAATGAAATTTAATAAATAATAATTACCTTTATCCTATGAAGACCACGTAAGTATTTTCTGGGATTCCATGGCATCACAAATAAAGGTCCTTTTACCCTTTTACAATATGTCCAATTTTCGTTGTCTATTTTAACTCTCACAAAGTCTATTCTAGCTAATGAAAAGGCCAAAATCCTAAAAGAAAAATATATGAAGGTATATTGCTACATTTAAACAAATTTTAATAGTTAATTCGCATAAAAGAATAATATAGATCCTAATAAAATTAGATGAAGAAATATCCAACAAGTTGAAAATCGGCATGAAAATTCCAAAGCAAAAATATGAGGCCCTAATAAAATGCACAAATTATCACGCTGTTAGTGATATAAAATATTGATTGTTTAAAATCTGCACTGGTTCAAATTGAAATAAATTGCGTTATGGTAATAGAAAAATAGATGTGGACTGTATGTTTTTATTTTTATTAACTTGATATATGAATATTACCTAGCAACGACCAAGTACCTTAGGGTAGGTATACATACAAATATATATAAAAATTCTAACATAGCCCCCCTTTGAAAAAGTACTTTCAAAATAAAATGTTCAATTGACACAATGTGCACTAAAGTCAACGACAGGTTTCTTCTTGATGAGGCAAAGGGCACAGGTGTCGAATAGATCTTGTTATTATCCCTTTTTGTGTTTTGACTTGCGCCGCTTTGGAATCTTTGCCGATGAATAACTACACAATTCGTCTTACAGGCCATCCGCAAGGCGGCGATTAATAATTTTTTATTAAAACCCATTTATCCACAACTACTGAACAAGGATTAGAGGATTACATTTCCACTTATATTGTTGATGTAATTGAGAAATATATTGTTTAGAAAATTGGCGCCAAAATTGCTGGTATAAATATTGGACATGTTGCAGTCTTGAAAGGTTGTATTGTGGATTATCTGTCACGCCATAGGCAGGTATAGAAGTTAAAATACGGCCAATAAGAAAATGTGAACGAGTTAATATATGTCAAATCATTCGGATCAATTGACATACAAAATAGAGGTCTTGAGTTCTAAATACCTACGATTTTTATAACTAGAGTATTAAACTCTTCATAAGTAACGTTACTATTATATAAAACTCTTCCAATATGTTGCTTGGTACTTTTAACCGCAGCTTCCCATAAGCCACCATGATTTGAAATATACGGGGGGATAAATGTCCAATTTAAGGGAAATTCAATTGTTTAATCAGTAATAGAATTACGCTCGCTATAAAGAAATTGACCTAATTCTGTAACGTGTTACTAGCATCTAGAAACGTGGCTCTCGTTGTCCGAATAGATGATAGAGGGTACACCTCGTCGAGAAATAAATCTCTTTAAACAGGCTAAAAAGTTTTCATTGTTAAATCTGTAACACTCTCAATATGAAGGGATTAAGTACAAAAGTATACAAAAATTGCTAAATAACATTTTATTAGCGTTGCATCTCTCCATTTTTTGTTGAGGATAGAAAATGGACCCACGTAATCTGTACCTGTGTTCTCAAATGGACAATGAGGCTTTTTTCTGTTATCTGGCAAACTTGACATAAGACTAGGAAATGGAACTGGATTACATTTAAAACACGTATAGAATTTTTCACAACTTTTTTAGATAATACACGTGCTCCTGTAGGCCAGTAGAATTGTCTAACTGAGGCCAAGAGTAATTGAGAACCTGGATGTAATAATTGTTTATGTTTGTGTTAAAAATTAATTTTGTGAAGTTGTTTTGATGATAATAAAACAGGATGTTTTAAATCAAATGGTAAATAGGTATTCTTTAAACGTCCTCCAACTCTAATTATTCCCATATCATCAAGGAAGGGCGTTAAAGACGAAAGCTTGTTTTTTATTAAGAAGTTTATCCTTTTTTATAATATTTAATTCAGAAGGAAACGACTCAATTTGAGCTTGCTTTATCAAACGAGATGTAGCATTTGTAATTTCTAGGTCGGTTAAAGGCCCTATGTGTTTATTATTTTTATATTTTACATTATTGAAAAAACGTAAACAATAAGCACTAACCTAATAAGGGTTTTTTTAGCTGTGTACTCACCTCAAGCAGTTCTCTCATTTCATCACCAGACTAAACGCGAAACCACCATCATTGTGATATTCGTCACTTGAAAATAATCTTTTTAGTGCTGCTACAAGAATTCAATATCCATATCTCATACCGTGAACTTATTACATTTCTTTTATTTCAGAACTTCTAGTTCTCTACATTAATATACAATGTTAGATTGTCTTTTTCTTTAATTGATCTAAATTAATAGCTTGTTCGAATTCGCGGCTATAAATGGATTTTTTTTGGAATCCCCAAAGGAAGAAATCAGTTGGTGATAGAGCCGGCCAATCGTTAAATCACGAGTACTAATAAGACTGAAAATATCGCTGATAAGTACTCATTTACTACTTGTGTGTTATGTGCCGAGTAACGATAGCTGAAACCAAATGTCTTCAAAATTGACATCAGAAATTAATTGAACTGTAGAAATAATTTGAGTTTTTAGTAAATTCAAATATCGTTCAGGATTCACCAACAAAAAAAATTGTGTTATAATAAAGTCTCCAAAATTTCAGCCCATTAATATTTCAGCTTTGGGATATTGAGTTCTCGTAGCAACACTCAAACGATTATTTTCCAGTAACCAATATCATGATGAAGATGGATTAGGCTTTTTATGAGATAAAGGTTCATCTGTATATAAGTATCGGTTTGACTTTCGAAGCATAAACACGTCCGATAAGCGAATAAAGTGCTTCGAGAATCCCATTTACATTTAAATTTAAATCATTAGTGTTTTTGTTATCTACCTAAAATGATAAATAGTTAGCGAAAAAAAAAAAAAAAAAGTCGCAAAGAAAAATAAACGAACAACAAAAAGATGAATCCGACAGGAAACTTAATTGGTTTTGATAACACAGGCCAAGCAGTTTATCAACAAGCCAATTATATACAGGGTCACCCAAATACAAACCCACCAATAATGCAACCTGCTCTCACAAATATGCAGTTTCAACAAAGCCAACAAGTTCCAATGCATACAATATCTAGTTATGCAATTCCACCAACACAACAGCAGTCAGTAGCAGCAAGCACGTCACACACAAACAGCGAAGACAGAGGACAACACATACAAGGAATGTCCTCTACTAGCGAGGAGGAAGAAGAAAGGACAACGAATAGTCAAAACGAATGGCAAGAAATAAGAGGGGGCACAAAAAGGAAAAAAACTGCAAAAAAAAATACAACGACAAACGAAATCCAAACAAACAATCGGTTCCAAACACTAACAGAAGAAGAGGAAACCACAAATAACTACACTGAAACGCCAAAAATACAAAAACCTCCCCCAATATTCGTCCATGGGGTGATAAATTATAAAGAGATGGAGAAAAGCATAAAGGCCGTCGCTGAAAGGAATAAATACTTCATAAAAAGTCTAGCCAATAACGTCGTAAAAATAAATTGCGAAGATGCTGAAACATACCGGAATCTAGTACGAGAATTCAAAAACAAAAATATATATCACCACACATATCAATTGAAAGAAGACAGAACATACAGAGTTGTTATAAGATACCTGCACCATTCAACAAACTTGGACAACATCAAAGAAGAACTACAACAACTAGGACACAAAGTACGAAACATCACCAATGTACAACACAGAATCACCAAAGAGCCACTCAACTTATTCTTTGTTGACCTAGAACCAGCCCCAAACAACAAGGACGTCTATAAGATTACAGGACTTCACAACATAATAGTGAACATCGAACCCCCAAGGCCACATGCAAATATAATACAATGCACTAGGTGTCAACAGTATGGACACTCAAAATCGTATTGCAATAAGCCATACATATGCGTAAAGTGTGGAGGAAATCATAATACGACAACATGTAGAAAAACAAAAGAAACCCCTGCAAAATGTGCACTATGCGGAGGAGATCATCCCGCAAACTACCGAGGCCGTGAGCACTATCAAAAAATATACAAAGGAAATAAAGGAACCCACATTCAAGCAATACCGACACCACCAATATATACAAACAATAAATATACAAGAAACATACAACCGATCCCACCACCACTACAAACAAGTTACGCGGAAGCAACCAAAAAAAACACAAGCCAAATAGACAACTCTGTTAATATACTGACCTAATTTTTAAATGAATTCAGAAGCCTCTTTAATCAATTAATACAGCAAAACAGCATGGTGCTCAATTTGATTACAACGCTAATAAACAAAACAAAATAAAAATGGCGAAGTTCACTAGAATAGCACAATGGAATGCCAATGGCCTTCCAAGTCATCAAGAAGAAATAAAAATATTCATGGAAACCAACCTAATAGATATATTGCTAATTAGCGAAACACACTTTACTAACAAAAACTACTTTTCAATACCAAAATACAGACTTTACCAAACTAATCACCCAGATGGCACAGCTCACGGAGGCACGGCAATACTCGTAAAGGACACAATAAAATGCCACGAATTACAAAAATACGAAGAACCACACATACAAGCAACATCAGTAAAAATAAGCACACTACCATATGATCTCACAGTAACAGCAGTATATTGTCCACCTCGTCATATCATAAAAAGGGAACAATTTGAGGCATTATTTCGCACTCTAGGACCCAAATTCAAAGCAGGCGGCGACTACAATAGCAAAAACACAATATGGGGCTCGCGCCTGACCACAACAAAAGGAAGAGAATTGGCACAAGCAATACAAAACAATAATTACTCACACATCTCAACAGGATCACCCACATACTGGCCAACCGACCCAAACAAAACACCAGACCTGCTGGACTTCTTCATAACCAACGGGATATCGACAACCTATGCAGATATAACACCAAACTATGACCTAACCTCAGACCACAGTCCAATAATAGCTACACTAAGTACAGCCCCAATAATAAAAAAGCCCAAACCCAGACTACACAACTTCAAGACAAACTGGGACAAATATCGCCAAAACATACAGGACACTATTGAACTAACATCAAGACTCAAGGATCCTCATGAAATAGAAAACGAATGTACGAAATTTATTAGCACACTACAACAAGCGGCCAAAGCAGCAACACCTACAACAAATCCAAAGAAAACAGCAAACAACATACCTGTCGAAATAAAACGACTAATAGCACAGAAAAGAAGAGCTAGAACAACCTGGCAAAAAACCCGTACACCGAACAACAGAGCTGTTTACAACAACCTCAGCAACAAATTAAAAACAAAATTGAGAGACATGAAAAACGAGTCAATTGAAATCTACATCTCCACATTATCAAGAACCGATAACTCAATATGGAAACCAATAAAAAACAGACGGAAACCCACAACAACATCTCCTCCTATACGCAAAAATGTCATTCCACCTGGGCCATGGGCAAAAAGCGACCAAGAAAAAGCTAATCTTTTTGCAGAGCACTTGGCAACTGTGTTCACACCTCTAAACGACGATCCAGTACAAGACATAGAAGAAGACCTAAATACACCACTACAGATGCAAGAAGGACAAAAACTAAAATTATTTACACCAAATGAAGTTAAAGAAGCAATAAACAACCTAAATACAAAAAAGGCACCCGGAGTCGATCTAATTACGGCGAAAATGCTAAAAGAACTACCAAAAAAAGGCCTCACTAAACTGTTGCACATCTACAACGCAATAATAAGAACTGACTTCTGGCCTCAGTGTCTTAAAATTGGACAAATTATAATGATACCCAAGCCGGGGAAAAAACCGGAAGAAGTCACATCATACCGTCCAATAAGCCTTCTACCGACAATTTCAAAGCTACTAGAAAGGCTCATTCTTAACAAATTAAACAAAGAGGTAGAACCCCTAAACTGGATTCCAAATCACCAGTTTGGATTTAGAAAATTACACTCAACAACACAACAATGTCATCGTATAGCAAATATAATAAGCGAATCACTGGAAACCAAAAAATACTGCACTTCTGCTTTCTTGGACATAAGCCAGGCTTTCGACAAGGTGTGGCATCCAGGACTACTCTATAAAATAAAAACAGTCCTCCCAAACAAATATTTTAACCTGCTGAAATCATACCTACAGGAACGCCAATTCGAAGTGAAAGTCAATGAAGAAACTTCCATCCGTTTACCAATCCAGTCAGGAGTGCCACAGGGAAGCATACTAGGACCACTACTGTACGTATTATACACAAGCGATCTTCCCACCACAGCATCAACAACAACGGGAACATTTGCAGACGACACCGCCATCTTCGCAAGTCACGAAAATCCCACAATAGCTTCTCACAATCTACAATATCACCTAAACTTGCTAGAAAATTGGTTAAACAAATGGAAAATAAAGGTGAATGAATCCAAATCATCACATATAACATTCACTCTACGGAAAGGAACTTGCCCACCAGTCCACATAAACCAAAACAATATCCCACAAAATGATACAGTCAAATATCTAGGACTAACATTTGACAGCAAACTGAACTGGAAACAACACATAAAAAAAAAGAGAACCCAACTGGACCTAAAAACGAAAGAAATCTACTGGCTAATTGGAAAGAAATCCCATCTATCCCTGGAAAATAAAATCCTAATCTACAAAACAGTCCTGAAGCCGATCTGGACGTATGGGATCGAACTGTGGGGCTGTGCCAGCATGTCAAACACAGCTATAATACAAAGAGCACAATCTAAGATTCTCCGAACTATAACTAACGCACCCTGGTACGTATCAAACCACACCCTACACACCGATCTTAAAATTCCATATGTGAACGAAGTCATTAGAGAAAACGCTGACAAACACTATGTGAGGCTAGAGGACCACCCTAATCCTCTACTACAGCCACTACTACAACCCTACGACAACAGAAGACTCAAGAGAAGTTGGCAAATAGACCTAAAAGAAGACTGAGGTAACATCACTGGATGTTAACCTCCACAAGACATTAAATGTACATTATAAATTACTGCTATGTACAAGCCATCCTATTGGCTTATAGATTATAATTGACTCTGATTGCCAATAAAAATTCATAAAAAAAAAAATCTATATATAAGACATTTAAAAATAATTTGTTTTGTTCTCCATCAACTCCTTGCGAAATTCCCATTTTTGGGTTGTTAGGACCTTGGTAGATTAGATTAGATTATGTACTGGGATACTGGGTTATATTGCCTCTTCCACGTCGACCTAGGTAGATCTATTGTGGCTATCCTCTTAAGTCAGAGTATCTTGTCCAGGTGGGTTTTTTTGATTAGACTCCACAATCTAGACAGAGATTCCTCTGTGTAGCTGCCTGCACAGGGCTTTTCTTCGCCTAGTGGCAGAAACCTTAGCCTTGCAAGGCCTTCGCAGTAACACAGTATGTGTACTGCCGTTTCTTCTTCCTCCTGGCAGAACCTGCATATAGCTTCTTCTGCCAGCCCTATTGTGTGCATGTGTTTATTTAGTCTGCAGTGCCCCGTCAATCCCTTGTTGTTTTCGGCGAAGATCCTTTAATGAACTCTTTCGCCTGTCTTTGTCCTGCTGAATTTGCCCACCATTCTTGTGACTTGTTTTGCACCCATTGTTTTAGGTGTGCCCTTATTGTTGATTTAGCAATGCCACAGAAAGGTTCTGGCCCGTTTATAGCCCTGGCGACTCCCTCCCGGGCCAGCCTGTCCGCTTCTTCGTAGCCCTCATGTCTCTTATGCCCTGGTTACTTTAGACTAATGAGAATAATAATTTAAACAAAATGGTCACCATTCAAGTTTCCGTCTATAAATGCTGGGTATGTGCTTCTTGAATCCAATGAGTATTCTGGTTTGACCAATACCTTGAGTTATGGCGATTAACTGTTCCATTGAAACAAAAAGTTGCCTCATCGAAAAACACTACATTAGATACAAAATGTTCGTCGACATTACAGATGTCCTTCAGTCGTTCCCAAAACTCCAGTCATCGGTCAAAATCATCGTCTGACAATTCTTGAACCAACTGTATCTTATAAGGATGATACTTTTCACTTTTCAATGTCTTCCCTACAGAACGTCGACTTATACCATGGTTTAGTGCCAAAATTGTGGTAGAAGTTTGAGGTGATTCATCTAAATCAATTGCAATGTTTTATCTAAAAGTTTCGTTCGTTGCTGTCCGCGGTCTTCCAGGTTTTGGCAAATTTTTGACCATCCCAGTTGTATTAAAACGTAATGTTTTAGTAACTGTTGAACGTGATATGGGATTTTTTCCAGAATGCAAATAATTAAACATATGACACACTTCTTCATGAGTTCTAACACGATCATCATTAATATTTCAATTCGATCTTTTTCACTTAAATCAACCATTCTTAATCGTACAATTTATTTCTGTAAATTACAATTTGACAGTTTGGCTACAGTTGCCTACCAGATAGTACTCGTTTATTTCTTACTATTAATACAAACAATATCAATTTGTTTATCTAAATGGTACTTTACTCTAATGAATAAAAACTTAAAAGTGGCCAGCCTGTCCGCTTCTTCGTTGCCCTCATGTCTCTTATGCCCTGGTATCCAAGCTAATGTCACTTTATTTTGACTACCCAGGTTATGCACGGCATTAAGGCAGTTCCACACAAGTCTTGATTCGACCTGCATAGAGCTTAATGCTTTTAGAGCTGCTTGGCTGTCGGAGTAGATAGCAATGGTCTTTTCATTAAACTCTTGCCTAGATAGCTCTTCTGCGCAGTGCTGCATTGCAGTAAGCTCAGTGAGATTCTTGTCTTTGGCTTATTGCCATATATACCCGCTCCCCCTCCATGCATGGTTGGTTTTGGAGCCGTCTGTATACCAGGCTATTTCTGTACGGGAGGTCCTTCTTCCCAGTTGTCTTTATCTGGAATTATTACCTCAAAATTCTTTTCGAAGTATTTTGGGGACATGCCGCCTATTGGCATCCCCAACATTTGGTTATTTTTTAACTCTTCATGTAATTTTGTGTATATTGCCATGTGTCGCCTAACTATGGGAGATGTTCCTCGGAGTAGTCTATTGGTGACAACTCTGGCTTCACCTTGTATAAAAATATGTAATGGTGACATATTTTGCAGAACCTCCAGGGCTCCTGTTGGAGCTGTTTTCATCGCTCCTGTGGCACTTAGGCAAGCTAGCCTTTGGATGCCGTTGAGCAGTTTTACAGCTCCCGCCTGTTGGGTCTTGGGCCACCAAACCACCGATCCATAGGCCTTATGACTCTTGTGTATAGCCATAGGATCATTTTGGGTTGTAGTCCCCAGTTTTGTCCACACAACCTTCTGTATCTGTTGAGAGCAATTGTGCTTTTTTGTGTGACTTTTTGGAGGTGTTGATTCCATGTTAGCTTGTGGTCAAAGATGACTCCCAAGTATTTTGTCTCTTGGGCGAACATTATTTCTGTTTCATTTAGCACTGGGGGTTTCATTCCTGTTAGTGCTCTTCTCCGGGTGAAGTTGACGATTTTGGTTTTTTGAGGGTTTACCGTGAGTTCCTCCTCATTTATTTTTATCTCTTTTTTATCTTAGAATATTTGCCTCTAACGACAAACCAAGAACCTTGGTTAACAGCGATACCAATTTCTCTTCATAATATTTCGTATAGTTCTGGATGTAATGTCATCAGCTTTTTTTTATTTGTTTATTAAAAGCTGTTTCATTGCTTCAGCAATTAAACAAACATTTAATTCCAGATTTTCGTATTCCTCATTAATTTAACTTTATAGCACTGTTGTTTCGTTGAACTCATTATGTTATTTTTGAGTGTTTATGACAAATCCAAATTTTTGAGCCTCTAGAAAATTTGCCGATTTTCGAAAATAGAAAATAGTAGGTATTACCCTTATACCATTTTATGATTTTTTATTTTCACAATGACTTAACCTGCTATATAAAAACTAATAGTTTAAGTTTAAGGGAACGCCGATGAATGAGAACTAATTGATCATGTTGCATCTCCCACAAAGCACATGGTGCATGTATGTCGAACATTTACAAGAGGGGAAAAATATGATGGATAGTAATTATTTACTGTATACCGATTTCATTAAAACTTTAACCTTATTCTTGATTAAAGGAATAAATTGACATGCACTGCCGCAGCTCAGTTAGTTATGCATTTGAAGTTTGAAGCAAGGTGTTATATGGAAACTAGACAACATTAATATAAATAGTTAAGTTAGTTTTTGGTTAATGTCTGTCATAAAGATACACGCATTGTGCCTAGTATTATCAGTTGTGTATTAGACATAAATACATTATACAGAATACGCTAGTTGTATTTGTATACATTAGCCCTATCTTCCGGAATATTACAAGGTGCCAGTTCGGTATTTGGGCCAAAAAGACGTTTTTGTATCGATTTTTTTCATTCTAACCTTGTTACAGAGCCTACTATTATATAACCAGTTGTAAATGAAGTAAAACCCAGAATCAAACTTTATACAATACAATAATAAAATTTTGGATATTTAATAAACAACCTGACAAGTGATTCTTTGAAATATTTGAAGATTTTTCAGAAATTTATAATACGTATCTGGAAAATGGAAATATGTAAAAATTATCTTATGTTCAGCATATTGTATTTTAATCACATAATTTAATATAATATGAGATGTTAATTTAATTGAAGTAAATATTTAAATTGGTATAAAAAATGCAGTGTTACATGCTAGAAGGAAAATTATATAATAATATTTATTAGAAATTAATTAAATTGTATGTATCAAAAGAATTTTGTAATATTTCTCATAATAATTGTATAAAACTAAAAAATTGTGTAGATTAAAAAATAGGATAATATATTATTGTAATAAGAATTATTAAACAGAGAAGAAAGAGAAAAAGGTCAGCTTTATAAAGAAAGCTGTAAAATTGAACAATTTCAAGAAATTTTTGACATTTTGGACGTCATTTTCATGAATTTTTGTTAATTTAGAATGCCCTGAATGGCCAGACTATAGACTTTCAAAATTTGGGGATAAGTTAGTCGTTATTTGAGATGTCAGTGGTGCATATAGCACAAGTAAAGAAATTCCATGAGTGTCTAGAAGAAGAAAATAATGTGACTGGTCAAAGATGTCAAAAAGGTAATTAAATTAAAGTGTGTCTTACCTTTTGAAAAGTATAAAAACATTAATTAAAATTTATTACGTTATAAATAATTTTGTGAAATTGTAAACAATTTAACCTTTTCTCAGTGTTTATTAAAATAAAAAAGTTTGATAAACAATTAAGTGTTATATGGTGCTTTTAAACCTTTTTAAATCATAGTGCAACAATAATACTTATCAATGAATTCTAAGTTCATCAAGGATTGTTAAATTGGGACGAATGGAATTAATTAATGGTGTGAAACATTTTGTATTTATCGCTGGGAAGACTAGGACTCAACAATTGAAAATTTGTGTTCAAGGTTATTGTGGTTTGTAATTGTGAAAACTAACACTTGCGCATTTATGCATGGGTATATGTGAGACACATTTTAAGGTTTTTAAAATTTCTTTTCTTAGGATAAAATGTTTTTACCTGATATTTATTTTTCTTTTTGAAGCTTCGCTGCTAATTTCTTTATTTAATAATTTGTGTGTATTTTATGTTTATATATTCCTTTTATTTAATTTTATTTTGATCAAATCAATTATAACATAACATCTTTTTTTTAAAACCTTACTAATAAATCAATTTTATTTTTAAATTCGAGATGATACATTATTAAAAAAATATAATTAATAACATATTATCTTTCAGGGTAGTATTATTGGGCCTATTTTATTTGTAATTTTTATAAATTATTTCTGTAAGATAAAATCTGATAATACTGGGTGTATTGTGAATGATGCAGATGATTCTAATTTAATAGTTGCAGCTAATTTTGTATTTAGAAAATCTTGGGTTGATATTACATGTTGATAAAACTAATGCTATTATTAATATTACGTTGCTTGACAACAGTTTTCTAACTACAAAATTGTACAGGAAAATATTTCCTAACACAAAATAAGAAAAAGGGTGTTTCGTTAAAAAAGTTATTAAAATAGGAGTAAAAAACATTAAAAATAATAGTTTTTGTATAAAACATAAAAAAATAAACAAAATATCATACCTTATGTGTGTAGAATTTTGTATTGCATCTAAATTTTCTCTAGATGGGTTTATGAACAGAGCATCTTTTGGGTTCATTATTAGAACAACTGGCCACTGTCTATGCTGTATATCAATGAACGATAATATTCCATGGTCAATCGCCAATAATCGATATCTAAAACACATTAATACAAAAGTAAATCAAATTAAGTCAATAATATTATATGAAATAATTAAAAAAATTATTAGCATTCTTTGACCTAGATTCATAAGTTGGTAATTTGTGATGAGCTTGCAAAACGACACATTGCTTTTATATATTAATTGATTGTAAAACATGGATTTATAATTATTATTATCATGACAGTTGAATAAAACTACTAAATTCAGATCCACGAGCCAGTAGATTATGCTTATACACTTGAAATATAAAAATCTATAAATTGGCAACAATATTGATACATTTTGACAGAGTCAGAAATAAGTAATCATACTTTGCACCGAGAATGATAAAAGTCACAATAGACGTTTGTCGTGTACACAAATGAGTTCTAGGAAAAATATTTTACTATATACGCAATTATTTAAAATTTGTATAAAAAATAACAATATATTAGCGAATTTAAAAAGTTGCTTTAATTTTTTCGGAAGTATCTACAGGTTAATTTTTTTTGATAAAATTTCAAACAATGAAACTTTGTTTTCATGAAAATGTATGAAACAATTTTCAGACGAAATCACTTGTCCTTTGCGCTTATGAGTATGTCACAAAAAATAATTCATGTATTTTTATGAAACCATATTTTCATTGTTAATTGAAATTTGACTGGAAAAAGCCAGCAAATATTTTTTGTATGTTTTAAATTTGTTATTACCATTAACATTGTAATTATTGCTCCATTTTTGAAAACTTTCTTTAATAATTTTCAGTGCACCACTTCTCCATAAATTTAACCCACCGCAAACAATTTTATATCCCATTCATTCGTGCGTCAAAAAAATTAAATTTATTTTTTATTCGAACTGCCTGTGCAGTATTCTAGTGGAAAAGTTATGTTGCCAAAGCAGTTTGGTTTCATGAAATCAAATCGGAAAGAGACGTGTTTATAGGTAGTGTCTTTGTAGGTCTATAAGGACTATATGGACAATAGTCGTTATAACGAGGGAAATGTTTTAACAAAAAATACAATTAGGTGTACTACACTCCTGGACAAAAAAATCCGGACACTTGCATTTTGTATATTTTTTTTTAATTTTGTTGGTGTTTAGTGGTTTTAATGAGTAGGAAGTAAACAATAATAAAAAACGTTTATTCATAACAATAAAAATGTTTCTTTTAATGTTTTTAAATGATCGCGTCACCTTTGAAACAAAATTTTGACGTTTGGCAAATAATGATACTTTATCTTGTTTACTAGCAACAGATTTTTTGCATTTTTTTGCATTTACGCTAAGTTTCACGTTTATTCTGATAAATTCAGATCACTTTTCATTAGTGTTTTTAAATTGTGTTAGTATGACTCCCGAAAATAATGCAAAAGTTATGGCATTACATGAAGATGGTCGCAGTATACGGTATATTGCAAATCATTTGAATATTGTCAAAAGTACCGTCCATGATGCTCTTACGAAGTATCGTCAGACTGGAGAATACACTAGAAGAACAGGATCAGGCAGAAAAAGGTCCAGAAATCAGCGTGATGAACGTTTTTTAAAGATTTCCGCATTACGGAACCGCTCTTTAACGTCAAATGTTCTCGCTAGTCGTTTGTTAGAAGTTCGAGGAACTCATATTTCTGCACGAACTGTAGGAAGAGTCCTGCATGAGAGTGGTTTACGTTCTCATAAGCCAGTAGCATGCCCCAAATTAACAGCAGCTCATCGAGCTAACAGAATGAGATTCACGAATGATCACAGAGACTGGACTCTTCAGCAATGGAGTGTTGTAATGTTTTCTGGCAAGTCCCGTTTTTGTTTACGATCTCCAGACGGACGCGAACGTGTATGGAGGAGACCCGGAGAACGATTTGCACCTTGCTGTATTTCACCCAGAACGCCGTTTGGTGGCGGAGGTGTTATGGTATGGGCGGGTATATCTTTCAACGGACGCACCGAATTAATTTTCATCGAACATGGAACTCTAACAGCAGACAGATACATACGACAGTGTCTGGAGGACCATGTTGTCCCCTACGCCCCTTTTGTTGGGGATAATTTCTTATTTATGCAGGATAATGCGCGTCCACATACTGCGCGAATCGTCATGGACTACCTAAATACTGTCGGAATTCCCGTTTTGGAGTGGCCCGCTTGTAGTCCTGACATGAATCCAATAGAACATTTATGAGACATTTTAGGGCAAAAGATTAAAAAGAGGCAACCATTGCCAGAAACGATCCAAGAGCTGCGAATAGCTAGGCGTATTGAAACCCTCCGCAGGTGTAGGGGGGCAATACCCGATACTAAACCTAAAGAACAGCCAACTTGGGCAATTAAAATTTTGTTTTTCTTTTGTTTAATTTTTCGAACAATGTTAATTTTTTTTGCGTTACTTATTACTTTCTTTTGGGTTACTTATTTTTCCTATTATTACTTTTTTAGTGATTTAAATAAACGATTTCTATTATTAATGTTTACTTCCTCCCCATTTAAACCACTTAACACCTACAAAATTTAAAAAAAAAAACATAATACAAGTGTCCGGATTTTTTTGTCCAGGAGTGTATTTTTCTAAAGACTGCAACTGCAAAGCAAGGAAGGCAGTCCAAATAATAGCTAGGAGTATACTAATCCACTTGATGGTAGAAAAAAGAAGGAATTATAAAAGGCGACAACTGTTAAAGTGAGTAAGACCATACCACTATTCAACCAAGTGTGGGAAGAAATGACCCAATAGACAAACCAATTAACATCAAATATAACTTGGCTAGATTGTAAATACCTACCCACTATTAATTTAAATACAAACTGAAAAAACCCATTAGAATTGTGACAGTACTATTGACAGACAGACAATTAGGTACAATTAAACAAGCATTGTAATACCATTGGCTTAAGTATCATAGTAAAGGAGCATATTGTGTGATAGCAGTGACGGGAACTCAATCCACGTTGCCTCTTGAGAATGAGCAGAAATACCTTGGAGTAATCATTTAGGACTTCTGGGATATTAGAGAAACTTTAGTGGGATTAGTATTCCTTTTGCTCGAGGTACATGTTGTTTATTGGTTTATTCAAAGAAGTCCCAGCGACAAGCACAATATTCTTCGATATTAAAATTTGAACAATTGCCCCCAAACGATATTATGACTTGGCACTTACAACAACCGTAGTTACGCCAAATTGGAACTTAATAATAAAGAAACAGAAGAATTCAGAAAGAGAATGGGAAAAATCGTAGAAAGATTAAAAAATCTAGGACCACCAACATATTGAAAAAAGGCATCCTCCTAGAGGCGAAATTATAAAAATTCTACTAGCATACAACATGGATAAAAAAACCCACCGGAGTAAGATTTAGGGCACACTTATTGCTCAATAAATGGATCCGCTTTATTCATCTGTATAATTTTAAGTAGAACTGAAGCACGTAATAAGGTTTCATCAGAAGACACAATGTATAGAACGATGTAGATTCTAGAATACCGTAGTAAAAACACCGGTCAGTCGAACTATAGGCATTTGTAGCGAAAAGCCAGCAGTAAAAGAGGATTAAAATCATTACAGAAGTTCTGCATCTAAATCTAAACTTGGTGGTCCAAAAGTAGGAACAAATTCTAGCGGATCAACGTGATCGCTAGAACCAACCAGAAAAATTGTATACATGATATTGATGTAAATTAGTGAATCATTTTGGAGTCGTTGAAAAGTAAAAACTTGAAGCCGAGTCCCACGACAGTAAAATAAATTTTGAATCCAAGACCAATTTCTTTTAACAAAAATTTGCTCCGGCCACTTAGTGTTAGTGGCTAGGTTTTGTTTTAATTTAATTTTTCGTTTCGTAGACGGGACAAGTGGGAGCTACCGGCGCTCAAAGAGATAAGGGAAACAGTAAGGAAAAAAATTTTTTTTGGTAATTCGATTTTGGCGGCGGTTACATACATATTTGGTCACAAAACTTAAGGAATTCGTAGTTGAACGGAATCACGGAATCTTAGTAAGAAAATATATAAATATGTAAAAGCGTTTTAAAAATATTTTCAAATCGACCCAGATTTCGGTGTATGACACACCATTTTCCATATAGACAGAAGTTTGACTGATCTTTTAAACTTAAATAATTTCATGTCATAAACATAACATGTAGGTTTGTGTTTAGTGTCAATGAGGTGTTTTGCGTAATGTGACTTACCTGGTTGTTTTAATCTATAAGCTCGTAAGTGTTCACAGTACCGTATGTTAAAATTTCTTAGCGTCTGGCCAAGATAGATGGCGTTACAATCCGGACAATTTAGTTTGTAAATACCCGATTTTGAAAATTTATTAATTTTAGGTTTTATATTTAATAAAAATGAACCTACATTATTTCTTACTTTAAAATATATTGTAGAAAATGTTGAACGAGATATAATTTTTGATATTTTGTTTGAAATATCTCCAAAATATGTAATTGTCCCGTATGACCCGTCATCTTTAGGTTGTTTCGGAAAGATCAGGTTAACGACAATCTTTTCTTCCATTTTATTAATCAACCTATTTATTAGATGTAATGGATAATTATTAGAAGTAGCGATTTGTTTTATTATATTAATTTCCCTTTTAAAATCATCCTTACTGATTGGTATTTAAAAGCCTGCATGTATCATTGATTTATAAGCTGCTAATTTATGTGACATAGGGTGATTCGTGTTATAAAGGATAGTCATATTTGTATGAATTTGTTTACGATAAATTGAATATGAATAATTTCAACATCAGGAATCATTCATGTTGCACCCCCTGCAACAAAATGTAAAATAATATTCCTTGTCCAAAGTTATGCCTCTGCGCCGATTTCGATAACAATTGATAAATATACTGTGTCATTATCATAACAAAACGAAAAAAAAATTCAAATTTAACGCCCTATATCTTATTCTACTGCAATATTTGATTAAGGTATATTTGGTCCTATCGCCATATTTTGGTCTAAATAACCTATCCTTAGCCTATGTCCCAATAGTTATGAATCACCCTGAATAATTTGGAGGAATTAGTTATACATAATTTTGCTTTTATTGATAGTAAAATTAGCTCAAACATACATGGTGAAAGATTATTATTGAGTTAAGAAAAATATATGGCTTTCTGATGTAGAGTCCGAGATTTCCGCGAGCGAGATATTATTAGGAGCAGATGCTATTGGAAATCTGTATTGTAACATTCGTGGAAGTTTAATAAATTATATTTATGATAAAACTTGACAACTGTCTTTAAAAATTAAAACTTGAATTACAAATTAACGTGAATTTAATATGAGCTCTACAGTATTCTACAGTAGACTACTACGTTCTTGATGTTGATCCCCTTATTTATATACTCTACTTGGTTTCAAACATCCCAGACATTTCTTGACGTTTACGAGAATATAGGGTAGTCCAAAGAACTGTCACAATCAGCTGACAAGTTATTATATGACGATCGTATTATTCAGTTAATACTTTTAAAAAATGAGTACTTCTACAGCAGATTTTGGATTTGGTCACAATATGGAGACCTATTTTAATTTGTTTCTACATAATATCTAAGAGATGAGTGAGTCATAGCGTGCGGTTGTTTCAAATTGCTTACATAAATTACTTATAATTACTTTGGTTGTATACTGAGTTCAACTAAGCACAAGTTTAACTGACTATACAAAATTAATGTTGTTTGTCTCCAATTAGTTGCATTTCTCTATCAATTTATTTTTACTACAATTTCCTAACAAAGTAAGTCATGACTATTTTTTTTAATTGTCAATTGAGTCTGAAGTTTAAAAAACTACCTCTAAACTTACACTCTGTTATCTTTCCAGTCTCCTAATTCTAATTCTAAAAATCCAGCTCTCTGAAGTGTATACATTTTCGGTATAATACCACCGAGTTTATGTAAATGGCCACACAAATAAACTAATCCCTGTTTGTGTCTTCCTATAATTTCCCTAATATTTTCGTGACCAGGTGACAGGATACAAGATGTTGGAAAGTGTCCAAAAAATATGGTGTAGTTGTTTCGACTAGATTCGGTTTGTTTTATAAGAGAAGTTATTTCTTCAATTTCAACATCATCAAGATGACCGATAAAGTTGAACGGTCGCCTTGGACCTGAAAATGTTAGATGTTCATTAAATAATGTACTAAACCAAATAAATATGAAGTTGATTTTAAACCTGAACTTGTTATCGACCACATCGCAATGAATCATGGATTTAAAATTTTATATTAACCTCTCTACTACTGTATATTCAACCCCCTAGAATTATTATGAGTACAGTTAAAAAATATTTCTTGAAGAAATAATTCTGGCCAAAGACTACTTTTAGTATTAGATTTTTTGGCAATATAGTTTTTCACTTTGTCTTCAGTTAGATGATCTCTTACCCGAGAAATAAAAATCCATAGTTTTATCATACCCGTAGCACCTGAAAATGACTGTTGGGGTTGTCATTTAGATGTGCCTTTGTTCCAATGTATTCCTGCGTTTTTGCTTATGCTTGGGTAAATGGTTATTTATTGGCAATTTAAAAACCGCAAAATATTTCAAAATTCGCCGGAACACGTCTATTTTTATTTTAGGGGGAACATTTTTGACAATCAAATGGTTTTGATATGTTCATACCCCTAATACCTAGCAACCCCTATTTTAAAATTTTAAATAGAACTACCCCACTTGATATACATCATTTGAAAGCCCTTTTCACGGCGAATACATCAGTGCATCATTTATGGAAATCGGCCAAAATTTGACAAAACTATGGAAAAATCGACAAAATTGAAATAATTATTTGTTTGCAGTAGTTTAAGAGTTTAAAAAACAAGCTGATTCTTGCGCTTGTGTCTTTTTTTGTAACGGAACATGAAAAACATATTCCCTAAGTAGGTACCTATTGAATTGGAATGTTTATAGTTGATTTTAAGGTGATTTAAGAACGTCATTTAAATTACCTACAATGGTTTATTCCTTAGAAGAATGAGTTAAAATGGTTTTGATTTACGGTGCCAGTGTGCGCGAAGGACAGCTTAAATATTTAACGAGAGTCACCGAGGTAGAAATGTTTCGCTTGTAGTATGTGCTACAACTTTTGCAAAAGTTCGCGAAATCTGGATCTGTAAACATATTGAAATGATGGGTCATTTTGCGGCAGATCCAATTAGTTCCATTAGAAAAATTTCGAAGCAAACTGGAATATCAATTGGCTCAGTAGACAAGGTAACAAAAGTACATAAGTTTCATCTCTATAACTTGCAAATACTTCAATAATTGTATGAATATGACCCTGATCGAAGATTGAAATTTTGCGAAATAATGTCAGAAGAGATTAATAGATCACTCAATCTTCTGAAAATATTTGTTTTTCGGACGAATGTACTTTTTTTTTGAATGGTCAAGTGAACAAGCAAAATTGTCGTTACTGGTCAGATAAAAACACCCATCTATTCCGAAAAGGCCATACACAAAATTTAAATGTATGGGCGGGAATTTTAGGAAAAACCACAAAAGGTCCTTTATTTATAAACGGTTCTCTTACCGGGGAGGTTTATTTAAATAAGCTGCGGGACACAGTTGACGTACTTATCACCTAATCCACTTTCAACAGATGGTGCACCTGCGCACTATGCTATACCTGTGCGTAACTGGTTAAATGTCACATATCCTGTCAGGTGGGTAGGAAGAAGAGTGGCCGCTGCTGAAGTGTGCCAGCATTTAGATATATCCTGGTGCCATCGTTGTATCAACTGCCACCGATCTAACTGATTAATTTTCACTCATGAGAGATCGGGATCAGGAATTGACGCAAGTGGTTCCAAGGTCGGGAAATACGCCGGAGTCAAAACCGTCAAGACGGAGGGGTCTGAACTCAAGGCATAAAGGGGACGCTAGTTTAAAATAGCCTCGACCTGGACTAATAGAGCACAGAATTCCTCGAAAAGCCGGCGATTTTATCCAAGAAAGGGTCACTAACAAGTCTGACCATGCGTATATTTTATTAATAAGAAATTCCTTTGAATAAGTTTTCATTACAAAATCTACCATATTAGCAAGCAGTACTCCAGCTAACAATTCTAACCGAGGTATCGAAAGGACTTTAAGAGGTGCTACTTTAGTCTTTCCTCAGACAAGCACTACTAGATAGGTTCCGTCAGCGAGCATAAAACATAAATAAGTGACGGCCGCATAACCCTTCTCTGAGCTGTCGGCAAAGTCATGGAACTCGCATGAAACAAGGGCTTTGGGAAAACCGCTGCGGATTTTAAGATGATCAAGAAGCTGAAGTTCCTCTATGTACTGAAACCATTTTGTAATAATATCACAAGCAGATGGGTCATCCCATGATAAGACGTTAGATAAGATGCTTAGCGGAAAAAATATTAAGTATATTATGTGAGCTTTGCACGTCATGAAAATAGATCAATTGTGGGATTCCATTTCAACACAAGTACTTTGATAGTGAACATCGAATGCTAATGGAGAGATATAATTGACAATCCGAAGGAGCAAGATTTTCCATTAGCTGAGAGTCATTAGATGCCCATTTCCGTAGAGTAAATTGCCCTTTACCAAGGAGGTTAATTAATTCTTGTTGAAGGGACTTAGTAATTTCTAACGTGTCGGTACCGGTTATAGTATTGAGCTATAATGCGAAATGGAGATGAATAGATACAATAAGTAACGGTTTTGAGCTGAAAATCTTGAACAGGATCCAATGGAAAGGAGCGTCATAGAAATTGTTTAATATCAGCAATAAAAACAAACTCGTAGATTCTGAACCTAGGAAGCAGGGAAATGAGATTCGGTTGAACCTTGGGGCCAACTCTAAGCTTAATAGTAGGGCTATTTTGGTTCGTAAGACAAAAATAAGGTATGTAAAATGTGTTGGTAGAAGATAAAGATATGGTCAGCCTATAGGTAATCAATCATAAATGCATTATACTCCGCATATATATTGGAGTCTTTATTTAAACGACACTCTAGAGCTTTAAGACGTTTTAATGCTAGAGAACGAGTAACTCCAAAATCGGGATCAAGGGTACTAAATGGTCGAGTGACTACATATCTACCGTTGGAAGTTCGCGAGTGAGTTTCCGCAAATAGATAATCACATTTCACATCAGGAGAGAGAAGTGGTGAATGAGGAATTTCTTCAATTTCCCAAAACTTTTCCAGATTGGGATCCTCGGGTAATGAATATGCAGAGAGACGAGTGTGGAAGGAATTCGTGGGATTGAGAACATATGTTTTCCCCATCATTACATAACCAAAAATTATATTAAAGGCTACAGGCTCGTGAGGTTGGCCAGTAACTATGCCCGTTTTCATAACTTCAAATAAAACATCAGCCCCTAGGAGTTGGTCAATGGGACCCGACCTATTGAAACCTTCGTTAGATAGTTTTAACGAGGAAAGGTGTGAGAATTTTGAGGCATCAAAGTTGTGCCCAGGGAGGTTAGAGCAGATCTTGGGGAGCGTGACAGCCTCAATGGTGAATACAGGATCCGCCGGTTTTATGGAGCAACTGACTACTTGCGAAGAAGAAGTACTTACATTTCCCTCCCCCACTAATAGTAAAATTTACCCGGGAACGGGGTAACTCTAAACGGTTGGCATATTTGCCGATGATAAACGAGATTTGACTACCACAGTCAATAAGAATTCTAATAGAATGGCTATATCCGTGAGAGTCGAGCATTTCGGCCGAAGCAGTTGCTAACATATCGGTATAAGAGACATGAGAATATGATAGAGGTACTGGCAACTACATGGTAAGGCTGGGTCTCTACAGGAGGGGTAACGTTGGAGTTACTTTCCACGTTGGGTCTGAGAAAATCATCAAAATGTAAGAGAGTACGATGATTTTTATTTTTGCACATCTTACAGCAGCTTGTAGATTTACAATTTATTGTAGAATGTTTGTAAACTAAACAATGAGTACACCACCGGAATTGTTTACACGTTTCATATCTTTCTTTGGGAGATTTTGATAAGAATAAAGGACACTTACAAATTGAGTTAGCCACATAAACTACATTTTTGCTCGTCGCTGATGTGAAACACGCAAGCGGAGCATTTTCTAGGCTCTGTTGGGACACTCGTAGTAGGGTTAGGGATAGAATATTTTTTATGGGATTGCACGAGAGCTTCAATATCATAAACATTGCATTGCTTTTCTAGAAAATTAAACAAATATTGATATTTCGGAATACTCGATGAGGTATGTCTTGCTCGAAACGTTGTAAGGTTTCTAAGTCTAATTTTTTGCTTAAAGTGTGAAAGAGAATGAAGTCCCATTGATCAACTAGTAAATTTAGATTTTTAAGTTTAAGTTACCAATAAAAGTTCCTAACATATTTTTTAAGTGCTTAGCAGATTGTGAATTCATTTTAGGCAGATTATAAATTTCTTCCCAATAAAAGATAGCTAACGCTCTTTTATTCTAAAATTTTTTAACAAGTTTAACAAAATCAATATCATAATTAGCTGTCAAGTCTAGTTTCATCTTATGTTTTTCTTTAGAAGTTCTATTAAAGGTAATTCTTTTTCTGAGTCTGGTACTCATCTTTTAAAATAATGAAATATTCCTAAAAATCCTCTTAGCGTCCTAAGATTTATTGGTCTTTTGTATCATTGGATAGCTCTAACACGCTCTGGATCCATACTTATCCTTTTTGATCTAATTTGTATCCTAAATATATCACTTCTTTCCTGAAAATTTGACATGTCTTCAAATTCAACTTTGGGCTTGCTTCATCTAAAATTTTTAAAATTAATTTAATATGCTTCAAATGTTCTGCAGGTGTTTTAGAAAATATTAGTATGTCATCTATGTAGTGAAGGGTAAAATTTTCATATTTATTCAATAATTTAAGTAATGCTGAAGTGGCTGATTGGGTTTCAAAAGCCACTATTTTGAATTGATAAACAACACCATCCACCATAAATCCTGCATAATTTCTACTTTCTTCTACCAATGGAATTAACCAAAAACTGTGTTTTAAATATAATTTTGTAAATTAAGCTTGTATTTGTTATTCTACCTAATATTGCTTCAATTGTAAGAGGTGCTTCATATTCTGGAATGCAGTTTTTATTTAAATTTCGTGCATCAAGACATATTTTCATGTCGCCATTTTTCTTCTATACGATTACTATTGGGTTCATATAGGGTGAGGTACTATATTCAAGAATGACGCTGTGAAGAAGAAAATTATTACAAAAGAAATTAATTAAGAAATTTTGAATCCTTAATAGATAATAATTCTTCATCAATTCTATTTTTTTTTAGAATCTTTGTCTAACTTTGTAAAGTCATTGATTTTATCCCTAATTTCTTTCAGTTCTTTTTCACATTTCTTCCGGTCTTCTATAAGTCTTGAAACTCTAGGTTTGGTAACACTAAAGGAATTAAAACGATCATTAATTTTTTCACGTAATAATTCCATGCATTTATCTATTAATTCTTGCGTTATTGGTATATTTTACCTTTATTTTATCTGCATAATCTTTTGCTACTCTTGGCCTTTCATAAAATAATCCTTCATGTCCATTTATTATTATAATTATTTACCATCTGACTTTTTAAATAAACTATCCTATTCCATCTATATTCATCACATTCATTTCAATTTCTTAATTCTTCTTCATTTCTTAATTCTTCATCATTCCTTAAAATTTAATTATATTTTACAATATTATTTTTATTTAATTTTCCTTTTACTTCTTCTTTTTCTTCTAAGTCTTCCCAACTAAATTTTAATTCCGTACCATTAAATAAAAATGTTTCTTTCTTGTAATCAATTATACTTTTAAACCAAAGAAAGTTCTAAATCTCTAATAAAATTGACAACTAGTTTCGACCAGTCATCATCAGGTGTACAAACAGAAGTCATATAAAATAACACATAAAGCAAAACATCATAAAACTTACCAAAAAATGTTTAAACACAGCAAAATTACAAATTCCATAAAAAATTAACAAATGAAGTTAAAGAATATTCCAAAATACACGTGAAAATAGATTACATCGATTAAATAGTAAACTTAACAAAACAATAATCATTTAAAATTAGGAAGTAAAATATATCTTCTTAAAATAAACCAAAGTGAGTCCACCTTTTGAATGCTAATTTTAGAGATAGCCCTCAAATAAATATAATTTCAAAATTAAGTTCGATGATCAACCCAAAATCATCATGAAAGGAAGAGGAAAACAATGGCCAGTAAATGAAAATTAAACAGAGATTGGGGAACCTTCTCTACAATTATACTTTTATATTTAAACATCTTATCCGTTCCCAATAATACATCATAACAGTGTTAGGTACAATTAATAATGGCATTTCCAAAGGTTTATTGTTAAAATGTATTTCAATAATTATTGATTTATCTACTTCTACAAATTTCTTTGAATTCATTCCTATTAAATTAATTTTAGTTTTAAAACCATTTCTGTCAAATTTAATTCCTTAATCAGTTTTTTATTTATTAATGATGTTTCAGATTCTGTGTCAATTAAAATATTTATGTCCTTATTTTTAATTTTTCCTTTTAACCTAATTAACATACTATCATTTTTTAGGTCGTCTAATTTGAGAAATTCACTAGAATGAGAGTAGCTGTAAAAATTTCTAACTACCCAAATCTTTAATGAAAATTTTGGACTTGTTCATTATTGGAGCTAGGTACAACTGTCGCTGTTACTGAAAACCTCATATGCTCAGCATTTCTTGATTGTTCAGTTGTATTTATTTGCGGTGTGGATGAATTTCGTGTTCCAGCATCATCATCACTCTTGCATTGAAAATTTACTTTTCTTGCATTGTCTTGTCTGTGAATTATTATGATTTTGTCTTTGTTCATAATTATGTATATTTCTTTGTCTGTTATTATTATCAAAGTTAGTATTATTAAATCTATTAAAGTTGTCGTTATTCGTGTAGTAAATTATTATTTCTGTTATTGTTATTATCGAAATTAGCGTTGAATCTATTGTATCTATCATTATTATTATATTGATTATTACTTCTATTAACATAATTTTTTTTTCATTCTATGATTAGTATAATAATTCATTTTATTATTATATTGTCTTGTTCTGTTGTTATTTTCGTTAACATGTTGAAGTCTATTATATGTCCTTCTAAAATTGTCATTGTTTACTGTTTTTTTAATCTCTTTCAATTCTCATTAAATACGTTATTAAATTGTCAAAAGTTTTGATATTGTATATTACAACAGTCTCTACAATTAATGTAAAGAATCTTATCCCATTGTATTTTTGCTAGATCTGCAATAAACTGATTCATGCAAAAGTTATTGAAATTTCTATAAGTAACAAATTTTGGTTTTGGACAAGAGGAAATTAAATTGGTAGTACAACAAACGACTCGATGGCCAGAAATTAATAATACTAAAAGTCTAATTTGTGAGCAGTCTTTTTGGTCAGAATTATTACCTCGAGAAATATTTTTAACAGAAACAGAACTCTGACCTTATAATATTATTAAAAATAATAATAATAAACGCACTTTATTGGTCATTATAAAATATAAAACAACCAAAAGGCCATCGACTGAAGTCCTGTACAATTTTTAGTTTATTAAATCCTCTAAAAGAACAGAAAACAGAATTGAGGACCTTTGGAAATTTTACAGTAATACATATTGTTAATAATGTTTTGCTGTTTGTACAGTATAGTTATTAAACGCTGTTAAAAATGTTAAATGCTTTTTAACAAACAAATGACTTTACATGTAGGTCTAATCCGCCCCAAACCAAATATATCATTTGATTCTTTTAATTTTTATTGAAATGGTACGATAATTCATGGATAAAAATAGTAATATTATATAATATTATTCCAAATTTATAATATACTAGATTATCTTAAAACCAGTTTGCTAGTTACTTACCAGGTTCCAAACAGGCATCAATTGCGATAAAAGTGTATACGTTATTTCTTTTCCTTACTTGATACTTGTAAGACCTGGGATGAGTTGTACCTTGCATTGAGTAATTCATAAAATAGTTCTGTTTAGATGAAGGACTACCTACATTAAAGTTATCTAAAAAAATCAGCCCAAATTAACTGTGTGTAAATTATTTTTGTGTTTCCTAACAAAAATTACAAACTATTAGAAAAAATTCTTCTAAATTACTGATTAGAAAAATATAAGTTATTATAAATACAGTTGATTCATAAGTAATGGATCAAACTGAGACTCTATAATAATAATAATGCATTATTATTATTAATAATAATAATAATAATAACCAATTTTTAACAGCCAACAAAAATATTTAAATTGAGGAAACTCAAAGATGGCGTAATGTTCAGTAGTAGTAAATCAGCTATAGATTTTGTATTGATCATTTATATGGAAGAAATAATTATTTTTGTACAAAATAGGTGTACTTATTTCATCTTCAAAATATTAGCCATTTTGATATCGATATTTATCTGTTTCACTGCTTAATCCCCGGGTATTCATCATATTTGTAGAATTAATTTAGTAATTAACTGCTGGTAAATGTTTTTTAACGAATGACAGAGATAACAAGCTAAATCGCTCCAAACCAAATATATCATTTGCTTATGTTAACTTTTATTTAAACAGTACAATAATGCATAAAACCAGTTCGCTAGTTACTTACCATGTTCCAAATATGCATAAAAAATAATTGGTTTATCATTAAGGGATAATGAATACTTTACACGGACCTCGACCTTACTCTGAGAAACAAAAAAGCAATGTCTTCACCTTTTTTATACAGAAATAATAATTATCTGCCTAGTTAATAAGAGAGCTTTGAATAAATGAGGAAAAATAAAATGTACGGATGATTTCTACTAATATAGTATATAGCACCATTCAGTAGTTTAGTCAAATCTTTGAAAATAATATCAAATATTTATTTCATTTTTACAGCTTTCACACCTCGCATGTCAGTAAAAAGCGAACTTAAAGTCTCCATTGCTAAAGCAACATATGATTGTTTTTATCTCCTGTAACTGGGATAGGGTGTTCCGTTAGAAATAAGAAGAAGAAACATTAATTAAAGGTCACTGAGGTGGTTCTAAAAAAACTATATTTTTTGTTATTTAAATAAATAGTAAAATAGTAGTAAAATGCTACATGGAAATAATCTTATATGTTCGGCATTTCTTGCTTTTTTCTATTGTTTTGCCTCTTTGGCAACGCTGTGTAATTGTGAAGGTCTAAAATTTATTATTCAGGTATCATGTGAACCGAACTTTAACGTGAAAATAATATATATAATTTATTTTTTGTTGGTTTATTAAAATTTATGGATAAATTAGTGATAAGTATCACAAAGTAAAATATCATGTTTTTTATGTTTTGAAGCTAAGAAAAAAAATAATGTAAAGATACACACTGATGGTCCTTGGTTCAGTTCATATTTTTAAAATTGTTTTAATTGGAATGACAGTGGTTTCATTTTTCACAATTCTTTTTACTTAAACATTAAATATTATTGTTCCAATACTATTTTTTATGTCAGCTTAAAATATGTTTCACAAATTGTAAAGATAGATCTGTAAAGTCTTTTATACTTTAAGATTTCAATATTTTTATAATTTAATATTAAAAATCAGTTATTAAATTGATAAAGCTGTTATAATCCATTAATAATTGGAGCTTTAGAACAATGTCACGGACCTCTTCCCACCATTTACCAATAAAACACCCTACATACTTGTTATCCACATGAAACTAGGAAACTCTTGAATTTATATTTATATATATATATATATATATATATATATATTTTACCTTGAATCGCCGAAATTTACTAGTAAAAATGCGAAGTTTCAAGGAGCATTCGTCATTTCGCGTTCTTACTAGAAACAAAACGTCATTACTACAAGTACAAGGACAAATTTTTTTTTATTACAGTTAAAGCTAGAATTAAGGATAATATTAGGTTTAATCGGTTAAAACTGGCTCGAACCAATCCTAGTCGGTTAGTTTAGGTTAGCTTATGTTAGTTAAGGTTAGGTTTTTGTTCATATTAGCATTTCCTAGGCTTCACCTATAACCGGCTAAAACCTAACCTAACCTAGCTTAATCTAATCTTAACTAATATTAGCTAACTTAAACTAACCGACTCATTCTAACTAGTAAATAGTCGAATAAAAATTTTAATTCGTGTCTTTTTTAATGCTCATAATGATAGTGCGTTTTTACTAGTAAAAACGCGAAATTGTCAGTGCTTTTTGATACCCAGCATTTTTACTAGTAAATACGCGTAATAACGGATTTCGGCTATTTACGGTAACATATATATTCTAATTGAAAAATTTTCGGCTCAAAATATATTGATTTGAAAAACACTTAAGATATAATATTTATAATATTGCTTCTTACTGAAGTTGGGGATGTTTTATTTAAAAATGTAATCTTATTGTTTTCCATGCACTCAATATTTTCAAATACATTTGCATAATATCTAAAAATGGTTAGTGTACCAATGTGTTTGAACGTATATTCTTACAAGAACAATTAAATAATGGTTGAGCATATATTTTATAATTTGGCATCTTTTATATTTTCACAAAGCGAGAGTTATGTATTGGGCCTAGTTTAAATTTGTGCACCTACTACTGAATAAAAAAATATAGTTTCACCAAAAGAAATAAAATTACTTACCATGATTTCCCCTAATATCAAGCCATAATGTCTTATCTTTCATGTGACTTTCTTCTAAGGTGTTCTTGTAATGCTTCCATTCTGATTCATACTGCTCAGAGCCAATTGAATCCTTAGTTTTAGCATCAGTTAAGTCACCTGACGCTAAAACTACACTCGGTTTAATAGCGTTTACTGTTAAGTGGCAAAATTCTTTAAATTCTGTTATTCTCATTTGATCTCTAAATATGCTAATGTGAATATCTGAAATCTGATAATATTTAATTTAACAAATATCAATTTAGAAAGACCCCCACCTAGTTAACATGAATCTAGTAAGTGTCTCATTTAATGTATCTATTTATTATATCTTACATATTAAAATACTAAATGTGTTTTTAAAAACAGTAAATGTACATACAATGATCAAAAAGGAAAAGGAGCCACTAACTAATTTCATATAGTTTTTACTGCATTAAGAAGAAACCAAAAAATGTATGTCCAGCCACCACACATATAGTTTTTATAAATGAAAAATAGAGTAATGTTTTTATCATCGTTTATCTTCTACTTGATGAAAAAGTTGATATTTATGAATTTTTGTTGATGTTCACATAATGTTTTTAATTACCGATGGAAGTTGGTTAGAAGCTTAGAGCTTATTTCACATATTCAAATTGTTAAGGCAATTATCAAATTTCTTTTAAATCACGTTGATAGACATGTTAGAGTCGGTAGATAAAAAGGTAAGTGCTTTTTAGATTGCCGCATTGATCTTGTAGTTAGTTGTGCAACAGGAATCGTTGACGCAACTGAGGTAAATGAACAAAGTTAGTGGGCCATATAACTTCGCTGAAAATATGGATCTGGAATGTATCCTCCAGCAAGCTAATGTGAGACCACACATGGTCAGAACAGTATAAAAATTGTCTTAGTAACGCAATATTTAAGTCATAGATTGGTCAGCGAGAAGTTCCGATTTAAATCCTATCGAACACATTTGGGATACACTTGGAAAGCACTTGATGGATCGTCAACCCCTAAAAAACCTTCAACGTGTTAAAGAATGTTCTTGTGGATAAATGGAAACAGCTGTGCCAAGAAATAATTCAAAATGTTATGGCAAGTATTGTGCAGAAATTTGATGAGTTAAAGGAGCTCATAAAAGTTATTAGTTTTACCCTTAAAGCATTTTTTATCAATGCACTCATTAACTTTATAAATTGCGTTTACCACATTTATTTATTTAAACAAAGTTTTAGTGCCAAATAAAAACTATTCTATAGTTATACCGAAAAGGGTTGTATGTGATTATATAAAAATTTAATGATAAAAATATTTCATTAACAGTTAGGAACATTTTTCCTATTGAGCAGTGTATATGATGAGTATTTTACATGAATTAGTTACCCATACTTAACAAAATCACAATCTCTAATTTGAATATAATGTAGTCAGAAAACCCACCATTAAATTAATTTACAAGATTGAAATTAAGAACAGCAAGTGATATATTATACTATTAGGAGTATATCATTAAAAATAGTGTGAAACTTACTTGTAAAAACCACAGTAAATTATCAGATGAGTCGGTAATATTAATAAAATTTTCTTTCGCAACATTGGCATTGGGAAGAGGTGAGGTACTTAATACATTAACGACGTGTGAAAAGAATATGGCAAATAGCACCATGAATATTAAAAATCCTACTGTAATTTTGGTCAACCCCATACCGTTTATAATCTAAGGTTATATGTTGTTAGTAACATTATTTTGAAAATAAATATGAATATCGATAGCATATCATTATTTGACATTAGCCAGTAGTTTAAATGTCACAAATCAAATAACTTTCAATGATACTCGCAAGTACCATTACAGAATACTACATAAATACTAAAAATAATCTCGTTCTTGGTCCTAGATGGCGCTTACATTGAAAGAAACCTGATAAAACAAGTAAAATCACTTTGCCCTTAGGATCTCTCACCAGGGCCGTTACTATGAGAATTTACGCCCTGGTGCCAATAACAAAAATATTATCGCCCTTATTTTAAATATTTTAAAACACTTAAAAACTTAAACTTAAGCCTAAACATCCGTCTACCTTACGGTGTGGAAGTACTGACACAGAGTTTTTTACACGTTCTTCTCTCCTGTGCCATATTTTACGCTTCTCTCCATTTTAATTTAAAAAAATTGAATACTTTTGAGTGACAATTAGAACTCCCCCAATTTTTAATTGGGAAGTAGAGGTTTGTGATCAAACATTTGACTCTGTCTCCATTCAAAAATGCTATCGTTTTCAAATTTATTAGAAAAATTAACATTAAAAAAATAAAATCCACAATTCGTTGCAACACAATAAAAACTTAATAAGTAATACCGTTTAGTTCCGGATAATAAGAAAGTCAAATTTCTTTTTGGATGGTATCTATTAAAAAAGACGAAAAGTTACCTTGACAATGTTAGTTTCGTTTAAAAGGCCTTATCAAATTGTTGTGTAATATAATTTTTTTTTATTATTATTTAAATTTTACGTGTCTCGACTACGGAGGTCATTGACACATTTACAATAGATATAATTTAATTATAAAATACAAACTGATACTAATAAATTAGATCTTGTTTAGGAGGTTAATGTCTTTTAGGAACAATAATATATTTTCCGCTTTATTTAAATTCAAGGCGTCGCTAAGTGATGCTTTTATTTTGTGTTTGTCTCGATAGGTTCTATATAAAGTGCATTCTATTAGTATATGCTTGACAGTTAGATGAGTAGAGCATGATTGACACAATGGCCAGGCTTCAGAGGCCATTAAATATCCATGGGTATATCTTGTGTGACCGATGCGTAGTCTTCTTATAATTATTTTGTCTTTTCTACTAGATAATGGGTTGTTGAGATAGTTGATAGTAGGCTGAACTTCGTAGGAGTGATGCGTGCAGTCCCAATGTGTTTGCCAGGAATCTCTGAGCAGTTTTCTCATGTATGTTTTTAGGTCACTCTTAATTTGTATATTTACCATTGGGTTTTCGGTTGTTGCAGCTCTGTCAGCAGTTTCATTCCCAATGATCCCAATGTGGGATGGAGCCCAGATGATGGTTACTGAGGTGCCTTGAGTGTTGAGCTTTTTATATATTTCGTGGATTTTCTGTACCAGTGGATGTTTAGAGTAGAACCTATAAGTTAGAAGTTATATAAACTGGTGTTTTTAACCATTAGAATTATTTTTTAAAAATGGAAGAAATGGTAGAAGTTGCGTTATTGACAGACACTAATAACGATGACATTGAAATCATCTCTTAGAATTACTTAATTATCGTTATACGTAAAGCAAATTCTTCTATAGGATTTTTAGTACAAATACCGTTGCACGTCAGGAGTGACGTACCTCTTTCGTCATAGTACTGCCAACTAATTAAAATTTCCCTAACTAAGATAAATCATACGAAACATCACGAAAATTCACGAGGACTCATGAACGTAGTCACAGTACTAAAAAACCGAAAAAGTAATCGTAATTATTTTGATAATTTTAGAATTATTTCAATTATATTGGCTTATATACGTCTTATTCTTTATAATATAAAGTTTATAAATCATTATTATATGTTTAGTACTCAAAAAACCATAATTTACATTAAATAATTTTGAAATTTTCTACGCCCATGAGACTCGTATTTATGATGAAGAAATGACATTGTAGCGATTGGCATGCCTTGATGCGACGTTGTCGAGTATTTAGATTGAAATATTTCAACGATTTCTGACGTCCGGCCGTCAGCCAGTTGTGTGTTTTCACCACGTTTTCGGTAATTTTATAATATTGTCTTTATTTTTTTGCTTTGCTAGATAGTTAACTTATAAAAAAAACTGTTTTTTTCAAAACAAACATAGTGTGAATAAGCTGATTATTGACGTTTATTTCTACAAACTGCCAAAAAAACTAAATAGTCGTTGTAAAGAGCTTGTATATTCATTAATACAGTACTTTGAACGGGAGCGTGATAATAATGGGCCACTATTACCCTTAACTGCCGTCAGAGAGGTAAGTAAAAGATTATACATTCCTCGACAATTTAGACAAGCCGACAACACTGCAGGGTCGTGATCACGTGATCTCATAATTGATATATGACGTGCAACGGGATTTGTATTAAAAATCCTATAAATTTTTAATTTTTTTGCAACAGATGGCTCCGTTTCATTAGACATTATGCACGCACAAAAAATAACAAACAGACAAGAAATAGCGATTTAGGTTAATCTTCTCTTTCCCTCATTCTTCTTTTTAATTAGGTTAATTTGACAAAATAAGGAATAAATAAGTTAACGTTAAAATATACAGTTTGGTCGGACATAAGGGTAAGCAGTATTTTATTATAGTTTATCTTATTTTATGTGCGCATGCGCAGCTGTCAAAATAAAGGTGACTTTATTAGTGATTGCCTTTATTGTATGTTCCAATAACTCTCCTTTGGCATTAGCTGCAAGTATTATACTAGTTTGAATTTCGTTAACTTTAATACGGCGCATTAGTGTCACGTAACAAGCCATATTTCTTAGGCTGAATTGGATGACCCTGACGTCGTACTAATTTAATGTAACCGATTTTTCTTTCGACTAAAATGGTTTTGGGCATCATTGGCGTCACCCAGAATCTACAAGAACAATAATATTGACAATATTTAACTTCAATATTTTTGGTCAATACTACATCAATATTTCTCACCTTACACGATCAATAATATTATCAATAATTTACATCAGTATGTGTCCATTTTCAGTATGATGAACATGCAGAGAGGGGCTTGCTTTGGCTGACATTACAGCGTCGCATACGTCAAAGTTGAATGAAGCAATTGCCGAAAAAAGGTAATAAGTATTCACATGTTAAGTATGCTACTGAAAGAAATGATTGGTAAAGAAAGAGAGGACTACAAAAATATTTTCGAATGGTTGAAGGAATAAAATTAGTGTACACACTAAAAATGATCGAAATTGGAGCCAATTTTTTGAAGTGAAATTGTACCACATTTTGAGTAATAACTCGAAAAATATGGATCTCTCTTCAAGAGACGCGTCCAATGGTGTACAGCATGTATCTCTCCCTTTGGGGGACCTTACAGCCAAACATGTTTTGTTTTCTACACTTCACGGTCAAAATTTGAAGTGACAAATGTTTAAAAAATGGTTGCCAATTTTCAGACAATTACAACCACTAGGTTCCTTAATATAAAATAATCACAATATGTTTAAAGATAAGTGCAGCCAATTTTTGATAAGCAACCAGGCATCAATGTAGTACATTCCAATTGAGTTATTTAAATTTTATCAAAATAATAGGTACCAGCAGATATTTGCAACCCGTTCTTGCGCTAGAATTTGTTGCCACTTTAATGGGATTTCCACTATTCTGTGTAATTACATACACACAAAACACATTCAGATTAAGCCTGGGTCTTCTGGCTTCGACTCAGTCCTCTCTTTCCATACAAATGTAAAAGCTCCTTTCCACCAAGCCCGATCCTCATCATTCATATACATAATTATTCCTTTCATTCTTATAACGTCATACCCGTTGAGCTGGATGGTAGGATATTACTTGCCTTTACCTTTGTTGTTCAGGGTAGCGTCCAGTGATTATCTCCCTCTGGTCTCCTATTTGTGTAAATACAATTATTTCGTTTTTATAAATTTTTTCTGCTAGAAACTCGCGATGTTGTCAATAAAGGAACTATTAGGAAAAATTATTAAATAAGCAAATTCAATACACTGGGAACTCCAAAAGTATATTGAAGAACATTTTAAATCAATACTTTTATTGTGGCGATTATAGTTTTAGAATATATGTTACTTGTGGTGCGATCTAATGAAAACAATAGTTTTAGTTATAATAATTTAGTTTTGAATGTTCACATTTTTTACTTTAGAAGTATGAAATAATTTATTTATAGATGAAAAGGTTAGGGAAAATGTAAATAAAAATCGAATCAAACATCCTAAATAATATACTTATTTATGTTTATAAACACATTCACACTTACATGAAGATTTTCATCTCAATAATTTTTTACCTATACACAGCCAGTTTGATAAGTCGATACATATTATAATAATAACGAAATATCAAATAGCTGTGACACACTGATATAAGGACAGAATATACTTTTATAGTTTAAATAAAAAGTAAAATTTAGTTTCTAACGTATTTTCAATTTTGAGACACAATTTCGTTGTGGAATTTTACAATTTCGTATTTTTTTTTGAAAACAATCACTAACCGTCACATTTAAACGAAATAATATTGTAATGTTTATTAAACTCTAAAAATATACACAAAATGTTGAGAAGCCATTTTGACCACATCCTACACTCTAAATCAATCCTACAAACATCTAGATTATCACTTTATTAATTCCCTACCTTTTTACATTTTTTTAAATATGCTTAGCAATAGTTTCAATCACAGAAAAATTATAAGGCTTGTTAATGATATCAAAACACGTTTACAATTTTTTTCTATATCTAGCGAAACAAAAATAAATGTCTCATTTAGGTCTACACAACAAAATACATGTAACATATCATATTCAGAGATGGCGATTATTGTTGCATTAAAGTATTTGTTTTGTACCAATTATAAAGACTTACCTTTTATTCTGTGATTCTCTAGTGTAGGAAATGACAAAAATTCTTCATTTTTTACAAAAAAACAAATAGGTAGAACCATACTTTTATTTGGACAGACAAAAGTTTTTTACCGTTATTGCATATAAGAAAATACGTGAAGCAGATTGTATAAAATTTTTAGAATGCCGACCTTTCTATTCTACACATTTATCCTTTAAAATGTAACACTTTTATACAGTTTAAAAACAGTTAAGTACCAAATAAAATACTAAAACAAATAGTTAAGTCAAAAATAACACATGTCTATTGATGTTCTTGACTAAATACATTTTATCTGTAATTTCCAAAATGTATATACGTTAAATATGAACTTGTAATAAGAGTATTTATTTGGCACTAGATATAAACCGATTTACCAAAAAATTTGAATTTGATTATCAATTTTTTCCCAAAGTTATCAGGCTTTTTGGAAGATACATGAAAATTATTAGATGTATGGAAGATATTTTAGATCCTCCATAAATGTTATAGCTTTAATAGTCTAATTATTCCCAATACTTTGAGTTTATATTGACTGTATGCAGTATAATTTTTTAATTCAATAAGAGATATGTATCTAACCTAAATAAAAGCTACAATAGAAAATAATTACAAATATATTGATAAAAAAACATTTGGCTTTTGTTTTTTTTTTTTATAATTAATATTCATGATAAAAATGTGAAGAAAACACAATTAATTTTTTTTTTCAAAATAAGCTCACTTATAAAATACTAAGACTATACTAAATTTTTATATTACAAAATTGTATATGATTAAAAAACGTCGTTTTGGACGACATCCAATTTCTAAAGAGAATATAAAATATTTCAATATGGGAGTATTAAAAAATTTTTGGGATTACATTATTTTGTAAATAGTGTATTTGGATGGAGCAGCTTTCCCTATTTTGGTCTGTGGAACTCGAAATGCTGCCGAACTATTTAAACTTAGTTCCATAAAACGTGTGTATAAAAAATCTCTCTGATAGGTAGACAGGAAATTTATTCTTCTACAGCTGCTACTTCCTGCAAAAGAAAAATGTATTAGTTATTATGTTCGCTTTTTTGTCCATAGGCATAAAATCTAAATTGCTAAAAGCCTCCTCTCGTGCACTGCTTAGTCCAATTTAATATTTTTATTGTATATGGAGAGCAAAAAGAAACATTTCTGTTGTGATAGTTAACTGTTATTAAGATGGTATATTTAATGTCAATTCTTCTTTTGTAAATTCTTAAGTGTAGGAAAAATGGCATACCGTAGTTGCAGAAATAGGCTTTTCCTCGTCTTCTTTGACAAATTCATTTGGTACTTCTTGTGGAACCTGCAAAGTATTTTCATTAATCGGTGATGATATATTTTTGACGTACAGAGTTCAGTAAAAGTAACGCGTCATCTTTATACATATAAATTAATTTCCAGTATTTGGAAATTAGTTGCCTAATGCCTTTTCATACTATCATTTTTTTTAAATAGGAACCCTTAGACATTTTTGAATATAGACATATATTTTTTGTAGGACTAGATGACGAAAATATTAAGAAAAGAAATATGTATAAAATGTAACAAAAATACAAAAATTAAATAAATAAAATCTTCAAAGAGAAGTTTCTCTACAGCCCGACAGTATTCTAATTGTTCACAAAAAGACGAATAGTATTTTGAACTCCATTCGGTGATATAGTTTGTGTCCGACTTCAAGATGTTATTCTTAAATTTTCTAGGTTTTGGGGTTTCTCCCCTGTTTTTAAGCGAATTAAAATGTAATAAAAATACAACCGTTCTACAAAGTGTCATCTCCTTTTATGTTTTGACTTTTCTGATTTTTATCAGTTGACAGCAAAAAAATGGAAAACATTTTAGCAAAATATTTTCAAGCAGTCGTTTTTGTAAAATTGAAACCTAAATGTTGGATTGGACTTTAGGGTCCTTTTGAACAGCTGATGGATCGATCACCGGATTTCTTTCTGTGAACCCAGATATACAAAAGGAGAAATTTTGAAATTTGAAAATGAACTCTGTTTAACGAATCTTTTCATATATGCAGAGCGGTTATCATATATCTCCTAGTATCTATAATCAATTTTTAACACAGAAAACTCTTTTGGTATCCTACTAAAGGTAAAACACTCTTGCTATACGTAAGGATCGACTTATTTAAAGGTAGATAACACTGATAAAGAATGTTTAATCGGTTAACGGATAAACATAACTGTGGCTATGGCCACTGAGGTGGTTCAAAAAAATCCTATAGGTAATGGATTGATTTCATAGGATATTTTATCGGTTTTCTTTATTTCTTTCGAATATCTTAAATAACAAACCACCTAGTATATTTTTGATTTGGTTCCTTTTTTTGTCCCAACAATTAACGTAATAGAAGAATTAAGGGGTAATCTAGTAAGTAGTATTTTTATAATAAATATGTGTTATGACGACTTAGGCGATATGTCAAAACTGATAATGAATATAGAGCTGGAAGATTCATTTATGTAATTTTATATATTGTAGTCCTTTAATACAAAATAAACACCAAAATATCTAATTTCCCTTGCGTACAAAATGGAAATATATATTTACGATCGAGATGATTTATTGTATAATACTTCGAAAAAGGCCATAAATGTGACGTGCTCGTTATTTGACTTTAATCGCCGTATTGGATATTAGAATTGACAAATTGTTGGATTGTTTATATAAAATACTTATATTTTTCTCGGCATCCTTAAAGAAGTAATAGAAAATAAGTATTTTTATAGCCTTTGGAAGTAGAAATTTATTTCTTGTAAACTGCTCTTGTTATGTACAAATGTGTAGCAAGTGTATAGATTCCAAATATCCTTGTACAGGATGTTTAAAACATTTCAAACATATTGAATTATTATGTACTAAAAACGGCCCTGTAGCGACATTTTCCAGTGATCTGTTATTGTAAAAATACAAATATTCAATTTTTGAGATACTTCTCTAGAAAAGCTAAGTAAATTTTATTTCAACCAACAAAAAAAATAAAAATCTCTTCTATACTATTTCGTAACCCCCAAAACGCTTATAAGTTATACTTTGAATGTAAAATTTTGGTAATATAACTGTCTACGAAAAAATAAAAAGTAGATAAGTAGATTCAGTTTTTCTGCTCTTTCGTAAATAAGAAATTAAAAAAATTCGGAAGTTGAGCTATATAAGAAATAGGCTAAATTGATAAAACACCCTGTATCTCAGTTATAAAGGGCGGAAGACCCATTAAATGTAGGTTATTTGAAACCACTAAAGTGACGTCTATCTACAGTTAAAGTTAAGCCCTTTCTCAATGAAACACCCTTTACCTTACAAATAAATATTCAAAAATAATATTTTTTGTATTTTAGATTTTAAAGAACTTTGAAAATATTGTAATTATATTTTCAGTAAAGAAAAATGTACCTGTAGTAATTAATATAAATCAATATTTTATTTTAAGGCTCGAAGAAAAGGCTCATTAGCCCAGTTTGGGGCTCAGCAAATAATGTTACTATTAGGCTAAACTCATTTTGGTTTTAACTTTGATGGTTAGAAGAAGGGAATACATGATTTATAACCGCACTGAATATAATTCTTATTGAAACTGAAACGATAATTTGACGGAACATTTAGAATCTGGTACATGCAACATATTATTTTCTATGTTTGTTAGTGGAACAGGTCGAAATTATAGAACAATTAGTTCTATTTTTAAATTTTTTACAAGCAATATTTCTACGCACTATTCTGAGATGTATGCACCGCGGTTTGATATTTTTTGTTTGCTCTTACAACTTTTTACTGTACTATAATTATATCACTATTCTTAATTTTATTGAGATAAAATATCAATTCATGTAAGATGAAAGTTACCTATACAAGATATTACTCGAGTTTTAATCATTTAATTGTCAAACATATCATTGCCTAGTGATATAAGTAAAATACAATAAAGGTTATATTTTTATGAAAAATTGCTTGTTGTAATATATTTTTATAAACTAAAATATAAATAAATAGCGGAAAGGAACAATAAAGGACACTATAAGCATATTTAGGTAAGCTCACCTTAAATTATCTTTGGACACATATTATTTCTCTCTCTATTACTGTTTATTTAATGTGTTTTTAACGTTATTTGTGTCGTTTAATAATCTAAAGTTGCGTTATTCAAGGAAAAGGAATTTAGGGATCGTTAGCACAATAGAAGTAAATTTTGAAGGGGTTGCACAACTCGGAAAGACAATGTACAGCTAAAAATTCTAGGTTAATACGTCAAGACCATCCAAAAAACGATTATATGAAAACATTCTCTCTATATTCGATTGGATTTTAGGAAAAACGCCGTTGGTGGACATTTTTCATCATTTAAAAATTTAAGATTTAAGTAAATTCATTATTGTCACACATTTTTAACTTCTCTGCTACAAATTGTATTTATTAAATCACCGCAATAAATGCCCACCACAACGCTATGAGTCTCCATCTACTACAAGTTAATTTTCATCAAGAACATCCAATAAAATAACATCTTCGGCAACAAATCGGGGAGGACAATGGGACAAATAGAGAGAGCAACTAGGTTAATCACCTGTTTGAGTGGTGCAGCTTCGCCCAACAAGATGGAGCCACCATTCGTGGTCGGAGATACTTCACCCAGCGATGGCAATCCATTGACACTGCCGTTAGTCAGGACAGGTGGACATTCGGTTGGGGAAACAGGATTTGAATCGCTAGCTAGGGAAGAATCTTTTGGGGGTTCTGCGATGGAGGTCAGAGATTCAGTTGCCAATGGAGCAGCCTCGGCTGGCAAGGAAACAGGCTCGGTTTTGATTGTGTCAGTAGTTATAGGGGTTGATTCAGGGGGTAAGCAGTCCGTTGCTATTGGTTCAGGCACAGAATCTACGGGTGGTAATGACATAGGTTCGGCTAGATTCTCAGATACAGGTTCCGGTAAGGAGGGTAAAGATTCGGTAGAAATATCTTGTAGAGAATCGGCAGGGTCTACGAGAGTAGCTGTTGGTGGCGGAAGATCAGTGGGAGATGGAAGCTCCACAGGACATTCATCTGTAGTTATAGGGGCAGGAGGAGTTGACGGTAAGTCAGATTTAGATTCGTCGGTTTGTCGCTTGTCAGATTCCTGCGATGGGGGTAAATCAATAGATTCAGACTCTTCGGAATAATTCAAAGATTGTTCGGATTGCAGTTGTTCAATATTTTGAGGCTTAGCATCTTCTATTATAAGCTCTACAGACTTCAACTGCGGACCAGATGTTTGTTCAGCTTGCTTGTTACTTTCTACAGAAGTTTGAATAAAATTGGAAGGTAGAGATGATTGAGAATTTACTTGAGATTCTTTGGTTTCTTGGTCATTCTCTTCAGAATCAAGCGTTAGGGTCTCTGATATTTCTTTCACTTCGACTGCCTCTGGTTCGCATTCCGTTTGAGCCTGAGTTATTTCTAAGTCAGTCTTATTTTGTAAGTCTTTTGGTTCATCAGATTCGACAGGCGTAAGGGGTTCTAAAGTTAATTCTATTGTACTTGGCTCTAGTAGGGGATCGTCTGCTACTGTGGGATCAGAATTTTCAGAAGGTGCTGATGATATAACAGAAAGAATTTCTTGGACTAACGGTTGAAAATTTTGTTGGGTTTCAGCTACCTTGGGTTCAGACTTTTCAGACTCTTGAAGGGACGTCTCAGAGGATGGCTCCTCTATGACGTTCCCAGATTGATCAATTATTATTTTATCGTCAGACTTAATATCAGACCTTTGAAGTTCAGGAGTTTGTTCAGACTTAAGCGGGACTTCTCGCAAAGATGAAATCAGATCGTCAATAGATTTTTCACTATCGATAGTTTTAGGGATCGGTTCAGACTTTGGAAATTCTGTGCTTTTAAGATGTGGCTCTATATCAAATTTAGCAGATGAAACTGGTAAGGAATCAGGTAGAGGAATATTAGCAATCTCCTTTTTGAGATCTACTTTCTCTTCAAATAGAGGTTCCCCGATCTCTTTTCCTAGTACGGGATTTACTACAGTAGTAACCTGCAGCAAATTAATTTCTGTATTCAATATGCCGGCCTTGGTGGACTCAGCGAATGCGGTCAGCGAGGAGGGGGGATTAGAGGAGGGTAAGGGAGGAGGGACCTCCTCATTACGCACCTCTTTCGTCTCCTCGACGGGTGATATTGGAAGATTCGGTTCCTCCTTAGCGGATTCTACAGGTTCGGTTATTTTGGATTCTTCTACTTTCGCTTCCACCTTGCTTTCCTCAACCTTAGGTTCTTCAGCTTTTAGTTCCTCCGCCTTAGGAACTTCTTTTTTGACTTCCTCACTGAAAACTGGTTCGGGTTTTGGAGACTCGGCTATTTCTTCTTTGGAAGCATCGCCGTTGAGGACAGTGGCGGGCTCAGCCGGTGTTTCTGGTTTTTCGGACTTGGGTGATTCAGTCGTTGGGGATTTGACGTCTTCTACATTCTGAAACAAGTAAACCATTACAGATATTGAGTATACTACAAAAACGTGAGTTAATGCCAAAGTTAAGACATTCAAATTAGTAACGCCTAAAGATTAAGCTTTAATAAACCATCGAATTTTTTTAAAAATTTTTTAATGTAAAAAATATGTGGCTACAGTAAAACAGAAAAAATCTTACTAACGATACTATACAATGAGAACGTAAAGGTTGGGATACATTCGTTTAAACCTTTATTTAGCCAATAAGGAAAAATGTCGGACAAGTTCATTTTTTCTTTATGAGATGCGCATTTTTTGGTGTACGCACATTATTCATAACGTCACCACTGTTCGAGTTATGACGTCAACATAATTTTGAGGTTGAGGATCGTTTAATAGTATTTGCGAAAATGAGTCAAGAGCAATACTGCAATCGATAGATTACTAATTTCGTTATAAAACAGTCTTGAAAAACTCCCATCTTGTACTCCATAATAACTGTTTCTATATTGAAATATAAAGTAATATTATAGATTTATCTAATCGAAAATGGAAGTCTAGTTTATTCCACAGTTGTGTTTGTAAAATTTATGGATAAACAAAAATCCATCAATAATAAAAGAATTAAAGTGAATTTTCAAACTTATTAACAGTCATGTTAAAATTTATCGATTTAACTTAAATGGTTTTCTGTGTATCTATTAGCATTATTTGCAAACAGAAAACTCCCAATAATTTAGACAAATACCGTTGGTTTGTATCTAATTGAAAAAAATTACTTGTTATTTTATCTTTCTTTATAATAGATTCTAAATCAGCAGCTAAGAAATATTTTTTTGCTTCTAATATTCGTATACAAGCTTGCTATTGTTATTTAATCTATTAAATGCCAAGCGTCAATAATTTAAAATCAAAACAGGACATAGACAATTAAGATACCGTTGATGCTTCATAAATTACGGATTGCAACCGTGTAATGTTTCCTTCTATTTTTAGAACTAAATGCATTCTACAAGGTAGAACGGAAATGTCGTGCCTCTCTAAATTTAGAAAACAAATGCGAATGTTTAAGCATTTAAATAAATAAGATCTTGTTATAATGTTGGAGAAATTTTTTTTGTAACGGTATATAAGATCATTTTAGTGTCAATTTTCATGCATTAATTTTATATTCAAAATATTCGTATTTTCATAAAAAATAATATATTTTTTTGTATAAATATAGATACAATACGTAAATAGATCAAATATAAAACTATTAGTTGTCAACATATTACAATACTAAAATATAATCATAACACTGTATCTGGACATCTGGGTACTAGTGTACTTTTGTAATCCATTAAAAATTTTATGAAATAAGGAATGAGTTGTAAATATTTCTATATAAAACTTGGATACAATAAATTGACAATAAAAGCAGCTTGGATATTGGCCTTAAAACACATTAAAAGGGAAATGAATCAACTAACGGATTATGAATATTATGAAACGTATAACTAATACCAAAAGAATAACAAACAGAACGAAAACAAATTCTCAAAAAGGAAATTAGCAATAAAATATCAGTATATAAGATAAAAATACCAACTATAGCGAAAATTAGAAAACACGCAACTTTATGAGCACAATAATAGCAGCGAAAATGATAATCCTGAAAAAAATAGTAAGAATTACTTAGAATGTCTTTATTATTAAAATTAGAATTTCGCAGTTAATGTTAGTAACATGATGGTAGTAATACGTGTTTGTAGGTGTAAATAAAATACTATTTGATTCCTCTAAAATTCTTATTTTTTTTTTTAGAATTAGTTTTAGTTTGTTATTTTTATAAAATGATTACTACAAACTAGATTAAAATAAACACAACAAATTAGTCGAATGATATTAACACTTAGTATGTTAGTGGAATTTGATGTTTAGTACTTATTTCAATATTTTTTAGAAAAAAAAAAAACTTCACAACAAAAATTTCAATACCCTGCCATCAATATCAATTCTTCCATTATAAGCATTGACCACAACTTTTACCAAAAGAGCAATCACTAGCGATACGAAACCGTAATACAACACCGACAAACCGTTTTTTGTCAAAGTTACCTGAGACTCCATCGCTTAAACTTTTTATCGAAAAAACTTCCGCACAGTCTTACAACAAATTTGAACCACTTGGAATAGAGAGAGCTCTCGTAATTCGTTGGTCGTATGTTGTGTCTTCTCGGCTACTCGACTATGGCAAACAACTTCTCTTGTGCTATTCAAAATTAGCAATTTGGTAGGCGCGTACGTGTGTTGGTTGTATTTATAGTCTGTCTTAGGCTTGGTTCGGATTCGACGTCGTGTCCTTAGTCGACGTGATACGGTACCCCTACACCCCATGTGTTTTCTTTTCTTCTCGATAGCGATCCTCGCTGAGAGACGAGACGAGACGAGACGAGCCAAACCAGACAACACGGTACAGGATGTCACAACTTCCATAATTTCACTAATCAGTGCACATCTCGTTATAAATCGTCAAAAGGGTCTCAAAGAGGAAGCTGACATTTTCGTATATAGGATGTCCTATGGAAAACATCAATTATAATACTAATTACATTTTTTATTTATACTATAGTGTTTGTCTGCTCTATTAATTCCACACCCATTTTTGTATGTATCTCCCTGGTTTTCGTTCAACTTCTTTTGCAGCAGATAGGGACAGGAATACCACAGTGTTCTTAAATCCGTTCCAAGTTGCTACTCTTCGCCGTCGCTCTGGCATTCCATGACCAACTGGTTACTTATTACTATTTAGGCATGGCTGCCAATAAATATATGTTTTTATCCTAAGATTGGTCTAGTTTCTTAAATTATTTATTATTCCACGTTCTACACTCTACATATTATCTAACAGACGTTCGATTACTATGGTTTCAATTATTTGTTTGGAAACAGAGCAACATTGAAATTTGCACTCACATGGACTATACAGGAGTGAATGCCTTTTTTTGCTCGAAAAAGTATTACTCATTTAGCCAGCCACAAAGATTACTATCCACCTCTGTATGTTTAATCTAAAGCAAACGCAGATGACAAGTTAGAACTAATTTTAAAGTCTTAACCTACTTGATTTAAAACAAACAAAAAGCAAGTTTTAAATACCTACATTTGTACATGAAGCACTGCAATATATAAATTATTTTTTTATTTTATTTAATTATACTCTTTTACCACGTGAGGCTCTTGGTATGTTATTGAATGATAAACCCCTTTACGAGTTCAGTTATCTACAGTTATTTCTTAAACAATTCAGTCCAGACCTCTCCTAACGTGGTAGGGCATCGTAGGTTCTAAAAACTTGGAAGTCCCTACCCAATCTCATTATTAATCGGAGCGAAACGCAAATACAAGAGATAAGAAGTCGAACATCAAGTCGCCTCTTTGCCTTGAGTACAAATAACATTTAGGACGTTTATTATCTATTAATAGTTGAAATATGTTTTAAAAATGTTATGTATGATAATAAAGATATTTAAATTTTCGCTAGATATTTACTTACAATATTTCGTGCAAATTAATAAATGCTTAACATGAAATTTGAAACATTTTTAATATATAATTTTATGTAACTTTCTAATCCTCTGAATACAGTTGAAGTTGATTCATACAATAATTCGGAAAATGTAAGTTTCTTTTACATAAAAAATGTTACAAATAAATTTTAAATGTTTCCATTACAATTTACTGGAGAAATTAAATAGGAATCGAAATTAAGTTTAAATTTGCAGCGGACATAAAATTTTTAATACATAGTGGACCAAAAGTATGGAAACGGCCAATTGTCTCGTAAATTGCTAGTCCGAATTTGCAATGTTGTTAGATCTCTGATATTATTGGTCACTTTGGTTTTTTAAATACATCACCCTGTATATTCAGTCATTTTTGGAATCTTCTTTTCAATACGAGTTCAACGATGTTTAACACTTTCATTCATTTTTTATTTTAGAGTTACTAGAGATTGTGAAAGTAACAAGTATAAAACTCACTCGAGTCGTATTTAATCGCAAAAAATTCCAAAGTTGCCCACTGTTTACTTCAAAATTAAGTTTCATTACTCACGGCAAACTAAAAAGAGTAAAGTTACTCTCTCGCCTTAATAAATTTAACAATTAGTAAAAGTACTTATTATTTAAGATCTTCTAGACTACATAAAATTATAAGTTACATATGGTTGAACTCGTATTGAAGAGAAGATTCCAAAAATCAGTGAATATACAGGGAGAGGTATTTAAAAAACCAACGTGACTAATAATATCAGAGAAACGGCAAATCTAACAACATTGCAAATGTCAAATCTGGAATCTCCGTATCCCAAAATGGGCTTATTCCAAATTTTGTAGAATTCGGACTAGAAATTTATGAGGTAATTGGCCGTTTGTAGACTTTTAGTCCACTCTGTATAACTTACTTAAAGTTTAATTGTAGCATTCATTTGAAGAAAATTCAAAACGTCTTTCCATAAAAAAACAAAAAATTTTTTTACTCCCATTAAAATAATAGAGGTCTGGTAGTAGATGATGAAACGAGAAGGATAAGTTAGAGTGGTATTAAAGGTAGCACATTTATATATTAAAGAATATAATTACAAAAAAAATAAACAAAACATAAAAATAATAATAATAATAAAATAAAGTTAGAAAAAACACAGGGAATAGACGTGACTCCAAGAATAAAGAAATATATAGAATATGAACAAATTGAATAAAGTATGAATCAATAAGAATTAAAAGAAAACACGGGAATAATAATATCTATATCACAAACATTGAAACAAACGGGACTGTTAAGACAGGTTATTGAAAAAGTTAATAAAAAAAAATAAGAAATAGACATCTGCTTATAGACCTAGAAAAGGCGTAGATACATGAAGAATTAACAAACTAACTAACTAACTTTACCCTAGGTATGAGAAAAAGCAACCCTTTTTGTGTATCTTATATTTCTTTCTCATTACGACTTATGGGTCACAACTAAAATATCATATTACTTATCTATTTCTTTTAACTTTCTTAGAAGCAGCACTTAAAGATATTGATAAATTTTTGCCCATTTCATTATACAAATTTCAATAGATGCAAATGAAAAGATAGAAAAGTAAATTCACGAAAAATAATATATAATTCAATTAAAACAAAATATTTGAGAAAATGAAAAATTAGAGGTAAATTAAGAATAAAAAAGATGTAGATTAAAATAAAAGAAATATGGAAATATTGTCTCTTTTGTCGTACTCCCGATGACAGATTTGCAAATTATATATTAGGGAAATACTCAAAAAGAAGACGTAGAAAAACACGGAATGGCATGATAAGATAATAAGCAGCAAAAACAGAAAATAAAACGAGATAATCGAGAAATTACAGAAAAAAGGTATAAAATAAGAATGAATGTAAAACAAAGATTTAAAGTGCCAATTAATTGATTTAGGAAAGTAGGAAAAAAATAGTGGAAGTTAGTTAAAGGCTTCTATTAAGTAATACTTTTATAAAATAATATACAAAATATATATAGCTTTACATGTTTTGTTTATTAAAAATGTAACACGTGTAGTTATTAGAAACGAGAAAATAAATGAGTAACTTTTACTAGAAAACAAGTGGTCAATTTGTGAGATAGTTAAAATTCGATATTTTTAATAGGTCATCCGTAAAAGATATCTTATAGACTGGCAAAAATGAAGAAGTAAACAAATATATCGATATCTTAATGCCATTAATATCAGCGCAACAGTATCGAATGTCTGTAACAGTATCGAATTCGAAGCATTGAATAAAGAACTCGCTATGCAGACAGCAAAGATAAAAAATGCAGTGTAAGTTCTGACTGAATCATATGAGCAAACTTCAGGCTTTTTGTAAAAAATAGGTTAGTGAAAAATGTTACTTTTAGCACTGATTTAGTTTAGAAACAGCCACTTTCGTGCACTAGTTTAGATACCATCTTTTTAGCGGATAAGGGAACCATTCGATTTTAAAATTATAATAAAAGTAACAGTAATTTTAATAAAAATACTTATTTACCGTAGTTTAATCATATATTTTTTGTAATATCTTCTGTGTGTTGTCAAGTTAGTCACGATTTAGTAAGCTCTTATTTATCTACTGGTTGATGAAACTTTGCAGCATCGACAAAAAATGAATCGGTATGTACAAACAGTTCATAGTGCCATTTCTACCCACCGTAATTATAGAACGTCATTAAGTGCTAGAGTCGGCCATTAGGCACTATTAATAAACAGAGTACCAGTAGGGGTTAAAGCCCTCCCAGCACTTCAATTTGTTATCTTCTTCAGTCACCAGTCTCACGTCTGTAAAAAGAGCAATTACGATTTCAATTGCTTGTACACAGTCAAAATAACCCGATGAGCTTATTTGGAAATTTCATAGAGGTAAGTGCGAAAACAGTAGCGTTTCATAAACATTTTAAGTGATTTGTAAAATAATATTGTTTTAAGAGTTATTTCTGTTTTTATAGTTTTACTTCTCCATATTTTTTGATTCTACAGGGTGTATCATGCGTAACGGGACTGACATAAATTTTTGAAAAAAAATTTTTAAATTGGACAGACCCATATTTTATTTCAATGTTGAAATCACCTCCGAATGCTGAACAGAACTGCACCACCTGTCATATAATTTACTTATTCAATAAATGAGATGTGATTTGTCTAGTATTTCATGCTTTAAAATTTGAAACTAAAAAATCAATAACATGAAGAAAGGGCAATAATTCACAATAATTATCATTTAATCTCAGTTGACTTAGTGTATGTAGGATTTTCAAGGAATTTAAAAATTATAATGACAAAACCATTTAGTAAGCAAATAAATACCTATAAAAATGAAAATGCTTATATAGAAAATTGTCGCAAGTGTTTGAAGATAAGATTAACCTCCAAAACGTTGATATTAACAACCTACTAAGAAATGAACGATTGTCTATCAAGCTTCGACATCTTAGTGAAAGTAGATAAATAAACACTATTAGTTTAAATTCCCTATCTACAGAGTGCCTTCGAAAACAGTGCATATCTTACAGCCTACTTTTAAGATCAATGCGTAATTTTTGTAAAAAAACTGAAGTAAACATTTCCGGAATGACAAGTTCTAATTTTGAAAATCGGACCTGAATAAAATAAAACAAAATATAGGTAGAATATCAAAAAAATTGGTTTCAAGTTTCTGACAAAAAAATACTGCATCAAGGACTTTATTTTTAACGGATGGAACTTTCATGCGAAACAGAATGCTTTTTTTATTGCAGGAAGCCATTCGGACATTTTTATACTATCGTTTAAGATTAAAAGGAACATTAGCTTTTTTTATGAACTTTACAAACAATCTTAAAAACAGATACATATTGTTTTCGACTTTAGATACCATAGATAAGGCACGCCTTAATCGACTGGAATTTTTATAACCACTTGGTATATTCTTGAATAGGAACAGACGGGCGAATAAATATTCAAATGACATGGAAATCGATACTAGGGGACTGGGACTTAATTGTATGTAAAATTTATGAATGATATTTGCTACGGAGGAAATGAGTACTGTTTCAACAAAGCAACTAACCTCAAAACGCCTCTATAAGTTTGTTGTTTATTTCAATATCGCGCCGCCTACCGTAATTTAAATTAATTGCTTGTTTTAAGTTATTATTTTAGATCAACTTAACAGCGCTTAGTTTTTATAGTTACCTAGTTGATAATTACGATAGTTGTATATTTTTTGATCGAAATTGTATCAACATCTATTAATAATAACCAAACAAGAATTTAAATTTAAATAAAATTTACGCATTAAATTTAGTGAAATAAAATACGCTTTATAAAAGATGAAAAATTGGAGCAGTCTGTGTGTGTAACAAACTTGTATGTTGACATTGCAACACATTTTAGAAAAGTTTTGATTCTCAAAATAGAACATCATATGTACCGAAATGAAATGAATAAATTAATCGCTGCCTATCTGTGTAGATTATTATCAATGCATGTTGTGTTATTTCCGTTTCGTTATAACCCTGGCATTGTCATTGTACTTTTTAAACGAATTTAACGAGAACATAAATCATACAGGGGCCTTGTATATTAATTTGATAAGTTGGACTGTATAAACATAGATGGGATTAAAGTGTCTTTTTTAAATCACTGTATAAATCAGCTACTACATAGACATCTAGTTTTAAACAAGAGTTCCAGAAGTATTGGCAAATATTTAAGATCTAGCGATACATTACGAATATTGCGTTTTTGAGATAAGCTTTATATGGAGTTGTTGCTTAAAAAGTGAACTGTAGGTATTCTATGTCGACATTTCGGTTCTGATTAGAACCTTTATCAGGACACTGCCATAATTAAGTATTAGTTGTTAAATTATTAATTTTCAATTAAAGATCCACTCACTGAATAGGGAATGAAGGTTAACTTTTCGATATCAATGCTAATGTATGTAACATTTTTTCTTAAACGAAATTGTACATTTAAAAATAATAAATTAAACATGCCCACGCCAGAATTCGAACCTTTAACCACGGGACCGAATGTCTTTTTTTCACCGCACTCGACCACCGGTTGGCGAGAACTAAATTAGAATGCAAATTGGACATAAAGAATGAAAATTACAATAATTATTGACAAAATTAAAATTCCTAATATCATGGCAACAGAACGACAGCTAAGACTGTTCGATTTACATTTATAGGTTATCTAGATAATAGAAAGAATCACAGAATCGATTTTTGGTCTACCTTGCGGCCAGACTTTGTCTCAAGCTGGGAAAGAAGAGCAATGCTCTTCCCATAGAACCCTCACCTTTCTTACCAGAACTACAAGTAATTTGTACTTGTTTCATTTACAATTAGAAATGTTAAAATTTCGATTATTTTATGTTTGAATATACAGCCTTGGCCAAAAATATTGAGCACCCTGCACATATTATATGTGCAGGAATAACATGGCAGAAAAAACATCTTATTGTTTAGGGACTGCTTTGTCGGTATCTAAAAACGTTTATAAGTATTTACCCACACCCCATCTAGCAATAAAATTTGGTATTTCCTTATTTTTGAATTCCGCTGCTGTCACTTGTTGTGTACACATCAATTATTCTAGTGCGTTTTTAGTTAAGTCGTTGTATTTAGATATATTGTTGCAATATGGCTAAAAGAAATGAACTTGGTTTAGTAGAACGTGGGCTGCATGACTGATTCTGGAGTTGGCGAATTGTTCCTGTGTGAGGGCCGGATGAACTCCTCGAAGTACATCAACGTGTTAGAATCAGCATTGTTACCCTCATTTTCAACACTATTTGGTGATACAAATATGAATGGAGTAAAATTCCAGCAGGATAATGCGCCATGTCATAAATCTGCCAGCACAATGGCACGGTTTCAAAGCAATAATGTTGAACTTCTTAATTGGCCCGCCCGGTCGCCGGACCTGAATCCTATAGAACATTTATGGAGTTTATTAAAACGTAGAGTCAAGCGCTACACAATAAGGACCAAAGAATAGTTAAAAACCCGCTTGCGTCAAGAATGGAATGTTATACGTCCTGAAGACTGTGAGCAGCTTATACGGTTCCTACCGAAAAGAATTTCTGCTGTAATTAAGGCAAAGGGTGGACCAACAAAATATTGATTTTTCATTAATAAATTATAATATAAACCTACAAAAATTGTTTCAATCCATTTCAATTCGATTTTCCCAAAAAGTCTAAGAATTATCAAAGGTGCTCAATACTTTGGCCAAGGCTATAATGGTTAATGAAAGAAGTATAGTTCTGATCAGAAGTAATTTGTCTCGTTTCACAATTTTGGCGAGTCGCACGAAAGCGGACGAGGTAAGTTCGAAGTCGCAATGGGAATTACTATTATTAAATCTGATTATGGTTGAAGCACCTATTGTAAATATACCCAAATATAACATTCAACATTAAACATCAAAACATTTTATATACGTTTAATAACGTAAAATGGTAAAAACCGAATCTCATCTAAATTTTCATTTTTACTGGATATGTCTATAAAGTTTATATAATGAAACAGTCAGCCGAAAATACTCAATAAGTATGTTGTTTTTTGCACATAGCGAACGCAATTGGACCATATCTTTTGAGTTATACCTTTAATTACTTCTCGGATGATATATACAACGGTTTCAGATAATTTTTTTTCCCGACTTTCTTTTTGATATTGCTCCAGATTGATTCTATCGGATTAAAAGTACAATAGTTCGGTGGTCAATGAATTACGGAATAACCGAATACTGTAGCCATTCTCTAAGTCAATTTAACTAATTTTTTTATACCAGGTGCACACAAACTTGAAAACTTAATATTGAATTTTTTACAATATAGGAGGATAATGAACAGTGTCGCTCTATCGGGTCACACGCGGCCCTCTGCCAGCCCCGCTCCAAGATCTTAAATGACACCCTGTAATTTTTTTGGTTTATTTTGAAAGAACGCAATTTATTTAATATCTTGAAATTTATGATATATCAAGTTAAAAGTTTCAGATATCAACTCAGAAAAATCGTAAGTTATTGTATTGTATTTTTCTCCAAACATTCTTATAGTAGAAATACGAGGAACAGTCGTATAAATTCGGGAATCTGCCACCCCTGCTTGTGAGAATTAGCGACGCCTCAACAGCGATACCATACAATACGCGATAAAACGTATATGTTATGATTTATTATAGTTTTCGTTGTCGATTAAAATAACAAAATATGGAACGTTTAATTTTTGCACTTAGTGGTGAAGATCTGTCAAAAACATCGGTATATTGCTGGTTTCAAGAAGTTAAATTTCGCTTGAGGATGAAACAACGGAAGAATGTTCCTCAATATCAGTAGTTGTTGAAAAAAATGATGCTGTACGGTCTAATGATTGAAGAAGACTGTCATGTGACATACGATGAGATTCAGACCTTTGCACATTTATCGAACCATGATACATTCTATTTTGCATACTCATTTAGAGGTTAGGAAACTTTGTTCTCTATAGATATCACATAATCTACCCGTAATTTAAAAACAACAAAGTGTCAACCAGTGCAAAACAATGCTGAAAAAATCAGAACAGAACTTCCAAACACAGGTTTGGCGAGAATATAAAATAAAATATATTTATGCCAAATCGGTATATTATCACTAGTGACAAAACATGGAATTTCTCCTAAAGACAAGAAATAAGCAATAATCGACAGTTGGAGTGTTTTACGTGGCTAACAATTATTGCTTTAGAAGATGGCAAAAAAAATCTAAACATGCAATCTTTTTGTATCATTATAATGCAACATCTTGTACAGGGTCCAGAAACTTATTTTATTTTGTACATTTATTTCTTAAAATATGCCCAATCAAATTGCCTGAATATGATTTTTCAATTATAGTCACAGGCGGCTCATTTGAATGGCGAATTGGATACTTTTATCCATCATTTTTCTGTCTCTTAAAATGTCGCCATTTTGACATGATAATAAATTTCGACATTTTTACAAAAAAATTATTTTTCACGGCAGTCTATGATTATTCAAAAATTTATTAATCAAATATAAGGGCAAAATGAGGATATTTTTTAGAGAAAAAAAAATGAATAAAAATATCTAATATCCCACCCAAAGAGTCGCTTGTGACGACAGTTAAAAAATCGTATTTACGTCATTTAATTGACCACAATACGAGAAATAAATATGCCAAATGTTGTCACTTAAAAGAAAACTGTTTTGAAGTTATTTGAATTATATCTTTAAAGAGCTCTACCTCCCTTAGGAAGCATTTTTGGATTAGGCGATTTTTTTGGACACCATGTATAGAATTAATGTCCAACGCGCCCCACAGCCATAATTTGGCATTAAGTTCTTATCTACGATTCCTATAAATAAAAATAAAATGTGTGGTCAACGTTTTTCCCGCCTAGAAAAAGCACATTTGTTTACACCAACTTCGGAATTATTTTAAGTTGTATTTTTTGTTTAAAATAAGTTTAACTCTTCTTTTTATGTTTAATTGAGAAGATAACAATTAATATATGAAACAATAAATTTTTCTAATACAACAGTTAGGTGAGTCATCACTAAAAATCCAGTCAGGCAAGTGATTTTTTGGTCGTTGAAAGGAAAAGAGCATAGCATCTCGCATCCGTAGGCCTGTAATAAATAAATCGTACAAAATGAATGAAAAACCTATGGAATGCGAATACTGGTGGGACGAAGAAACTATTTTTTAAACGAGAAACTGGAATAATTCCCCGCAATGTTGAATTTCAATTGAAAGATACGAGACGCGACCATATGTGCATATAGGGGCTCGGCTTGCTAATAAGGCGTACACAGTTTATATATAGCAAGATAAATGATCTCGATTGGGCTTCACACAATCTTGGGAATATTAACTGGGGAAAGAAACAATTTATTTTCTAACCACCTCTGGTGGATCGGGTATATTTTGCCTAGGCCGTTTATTACCAATTAAAGTAGTATTAGAGTTACTTACAGATTGTTTTCGTATATAATTAAAAGAAGGTGTCTGAAAGCGCTCTGAAAGGGAGATATTAATTGAAGTTGCAGGGTCCATGTTTAAAGTTGAAGGGACATTGTTTCTAGCGACCACAAATGAGTATACATGTTTTGGAACCTATTTATTAGAAAAAAAGAAGTTAATATTGGCCATACTCATAGCCTCTTTAATTTTTTTCGGCGTTTAATTTCAGGTCAATCTGATAAGTTTGTGGTAAATTGTTCACCATGACAGCTAAAACAATTGGAGTATAATTTGTGCTAATGCATTTCTTTGTATTATTGACACTTGGCATATATTGCATCTAGGTTTGATTTTACATTGGCTACCTAGATGCACCCTTATCGCCAACAATTAAAACACAAAAGGACTTTTTATTTATATGGTTCTATCTCTTTTAAAACTTCATTAATTACTACATACTTTGGCAAATTTTTTGTCTTAAATGTGACTATACATGTTTTAGTTGAAACGTACTGATTTTTTAGCATCATTTACAAGTCGTTTCTGTTCTTTTAACATTAGCTACTTCAAAATTACAGTAAGTATCATATTGTCTGATTTTAAAATTAATATATTTTTCAGAAAACTCGATATCTAAATCTCTAAATAGCCTATGAATAATAAATTTTGGAATGTATATTTGCAAATTATTTTTAGAAAAAGCTTCAGAATTTTTTTGAGATATAAGATAATTGGCTGTTTTGGAATCTTTTAGTCTAATTCTTATTCTATTTGTACCTATTGAGTCAATACAACTAATATTATTCAGTCAGTTTCAGGAAAATTACTAAGAATGATATCTCCGATTTTTAACGTTTTGGTTTTATAAAGCAATAAAAACAACCATTTTCTTATACCAACACCGCAGAGGTTTTGTCTCATTCTTATGTTTGGAATGATCGATTTAGAGGAATATACTAACCTTGTATTTTGCTCTGTCGATGCTATCATACATTTTGTTTTTAAAATACCCGGTATCAAAAAAATCCCACTGTAACTGCAAAATTATTTCTTTATGCAAACAATTTTGTATACAACAAGTGCGTTAAATTCGCCTGCCACTCATGCCACAGAATTACAAAATAGGAGAATTCGTTATATTTTTGCAAATAAGTTAGATTCGATAAATTCTTCTGATTTTTTAGTTGTGTTCTCTATGGTGAACCCAACATTTCGAGAGGTTGATCAGGTGCCTTTTCCTGCAAAACTTATCCGTGATAAAATTATGTCGAGTATGCAGGAGCGTTACAATGAGACAATTTTATTGAATTACATTTTATTTAATTTTTTAAATTCCAGTATTTACGTTTTAATCCGAAGGAGTGTGAAAAATAAAAGATATAAAAAATAAGTGTTGGTATCGAAAATTTTGTCAGATGAATTTCTATGTTTAAAATGGAACAACACTGTGACGGATTAATAAAATTTAAAAGATAGTAATAAACAAAACGAAAATGATGATGAAGAAACGCCGTATATAGTCCTGAAATTAACGACATCCTGTAATTCAGTAAAAGGTAGATATTTTTATGTAGAAAATGATCTTTACCTTTTCATCACGTTTTTCCCGAAACGATTTTATTTAAATTTCTACATACGATAACTCCAGAAATTATAAACCGATTTTATTTCTTTTTATGAAAAATTTCTATAAAAACAGTAACAATGTCGGTACGTAGCTATTTACGTCAGTTTTGAAAATTACTATTTTTTGAGGTTACTTAAACAAATAAAAATATCTAAACAACCGAAATTATTTTCCTATAAATGCCGCCATTGCATCAAAAAATTAGTGATCCGGTTGTAATAAATTCTGACGACTCAACAGAGTTCTACGGAGTAAATAGATTCCTCTACTTAAAGTAAATTGGTAAGTATTAATATGTTTATTTGAAAGAATTTCAAGTAGTAATTTTTCATATAACAATTACAAACAATTACTTACTATGCAACTACGAAAAATATAATTTATTGTTTCGCTCGATACTGACACAAAATTGTATTAAATTGAATATTAAAGGAATTAACACAATATTTATACTTTTTAAAGAAAAACATTGTTTAATAATACTAATAAATTATTCAACAAAGCGCGTACACCACTGATATAATCTGGGGAACACTCTCCATCAGAAATTTAAGTAAATCAATAAAATATTCATCATTGAATCTATTAAGAAAAAGCCGCTTATCATTTTTTCTTGCCAAGTAAGACTAGAGATGGAATGGAACCTTTAGTTTTGAACCAAATTAAAATACTAAAACTCGACGCGCGTTTCGCTATGTACGCGTGATCTGAAGATGCTTAAAAAATAGTTTTAATTATCTCCCGATCAACAGTATCTTGATTGGATCTTTAAGTGGTTGAAGGGTAAGAATCGGTTGTTTACGTGATTCAAGAGTCAAGACCGTTAAGATTATTGAGCACATTTTTTTGGTTAAATTAGAAACGGATGTAGTTATTTATTTTATTAGTGGGATAACGTAAGTTGCCCTAGGTTACAAGAACAGTGCGTTAATCAGAGTCGGTAACAGCATGAGTATTTTATAGCCCTTTTCACACGAATTAAAATACATTTTATCCATGACTGCCAAGAATGATCAACATCTGCAAATATTATAAATATAAATGACATTTCAAATGTATTTGACAATTGGCGTATATTTAATTTAAAATCAAAGGATTCTGAAGTAGCAGTTATTTATTGATATAGCAACCTGATAAATTGTTACAAACGTCAAATATTTTTAATTCATCTTAGTTTCTAGAAAACGCGTTAATATGTGAGTCTAAATCTAAAAGTATTGCATCAGATATCGAAGATTGTGTAATGAAATCAGGCAGTCGTAGATAAATAAAGGCTGAGCTTTAATTTCGGAATAGATGTAAACAAAATTATTTAGAATTCAAAAAGTAGTTCTATTGCATTTCAAAATATTCCCCTCGACAATCGCTCTATTTCATGCTAATAAATCAGTTTTCACAGCTTTTTTTCTAATGTGAAGGACACCCTCATCTCGGCATTTTTAAATGCTTCAACTGCATCTTCTATACTTAATAAATGTTGACCACACAATTGATTTTTGATTTTTGGAGATGTATAAATGTCAGTTTAGGCTTCGGGGATGTATGGAGAATGCGTCCTTAATTTCACCTTTTGTCTGGTTAAACAATTAATTGTTCGTTGTGCTGCGTGGGAGTTTGCATTGTCCTGTTGCAGAATGATGCGATGTCCTCTATTGATTTTGCTGATTTCAGAAAAAAAATCTGGTAAAAGTTTGTGTATTCAAGTTCTAACATTTTTGAATAATGGAGACACTTGAGGCATGAGCGGTTATAAAACATTTTCACGTTAAGGCTTTATGATCCAGTTAAATTAAAGCTGAGCCGAATTCTACTTTAGATGAATGTGTTTCGTCATTTTCAACAGTCTAAACCGGGGATGCAGAGTGTGTTGCTATTAAAGTGCAATTCTAAACATGTTTTGGGTAGATTTATAAATATGGACACAACTGGGTTTACTATTACTCCTCGGAAACCAAACAACAGTCCAGACAATGGAGAACAAAAGGCGACCAGCACCATAGAAAGCGAAAGGTTTCGGCTTAGGAATAATCATTATTATTGCACGTATTCATCATACATTTATAGTTCGTGATTATTCGTTTTTTTTTATTTTCATCGAGCTTCTATAATATTTTTAATTTTCAAAAAGTCAAAAACGTTTGAGAAGACAAAAAACTTATGTGGGACAATGAAAAAAAGGTATTTCAAATTAAAATTAAAATTATGACCAGTAAAGTATACTTTTCTTCGATGATAAATATGGAAAAACGATATTACAAAATTATCTATACAGAAAATTCATATTATAAAAAGTTTACCAGGCAATAATAAAATTGAGTCAAAAAAAGTAGATAACTATTTGACTAAAATATTGTTTAAGCTTCTCATAATTTCTTATTAAAAGTTATAAAAGTTACTGTACTTTTGAAAAATTAAATGCTCAGAAAAAAAGTTAGTTATATTTGATATTGATACTGTAAATATATCGAAAACAAAGCATTGTATTTAATAGAATGACGGCCAGCCATTTATTTCTAAACCCTATTCAACCATGAGTCATTTTCGATCAATAAAAACCAATTCTTTGTTGGTTGGGGCAGGTCACGAACGTTTTTATTATTCTGGCAAAAGGCCGACAACTTCATCAAAGACAGAATTTTCGCCTACACAAATGCAGCAAGTCGCGGAATAGAATTACCGATTTGTTATTTTTGTGTACAAATTTGAGCGAGTTTCTTGCAGATGGCGCGCGTTATTTCGTTTTCTCTTTCATGGAGGTGTGTTTGTTAGATAGGGCAGTTCCGAGTAAGCACTGCGTATTATTTATGCAATTGCGACGTTGCCAAATAGGAAAATAAGTCTATAAATCTGTCAACTATTTTAAAGTCTGTGAAAAGTGTCAAAAAGAAATTTGTTTATAAAATCAACGCCATATAATGATGATTGGACACAAGAATTTGTTTTTGCTTTCACTATTTTGTTTACGAATAATCGTAACGAATGAAAATATTTAAAAAAAAATGGAAATTTCGGATCCATAATTATTTAATGCTTAAGGTAAGAAAATTCTTTAAAAAATATGTGTGAGTGATTTTAGTGTTATTTATATACAGAATGGACCAAAAGTCTGGAAAAAATCTACCTGGGTTATATCAGATGAAAGGGCCTTCATAAAAATTATATTTATCGTTTCTATCGAAGACACTGACAAATAGGTATTGCTGATTTGGCATTAGACAGAGCTTTAAAGCAGTGCAAATATATACCCCATATATCCCAATAAATATTTTGAAGACGATATCACGTGACCCGTAATGTGACGTCGCAACAGCGTCGCTGTTTACTTAAAATGGGAAAAACTACCCAGAGTTTACAATTGACAAATTTCAATATCGTAATTCAAACAGTTTGAGAGGTATATACTGTCCAAAATTACATGGGACTTGTGCTGTTATTATTTGTCAAATAATTCTACAATCTTTGATGATATTACATAATAATAAATATGAACAATTTATTAAGATTGTATGTATAAATGATTAATTCAAATTAATGAGACATCTTTAAATTACCCCTGTGGCTGTTTAATAGTTATTTTTGTGACTTGCTGTTTGTCCTATGAATTTTAGGTTACTATGTGGTATAAAAAATAACGAAGAATTTGCTATAACTAGACAGACCTAAGCTTGAGCTTAGAACAAAATGGTATTTTATTATATAAACCAATACATAACGAAATTATTAAGTGCCAAAAATTCATTTTTAGTTTAGTTTCAATATTTTTTTAAATGAATACATGAAGGTATTTATAAACAATAGAACTGATAAGTGGATTATACTAATATCATTCTGAAAATATGCCAAACTATTATTTAATTATAATATGTGATAGCACATGACTGAATTATTTTCTAATTAATTCGGTATGAATTAGATTCAAAGACCCCAAATTATGATTTTTCTAGGAAGTGGATTTTCTTCAGGATTCTGGCATCCCGCTGCTAAGTACAGAAAAGGAGATAAAATGGACTTCTTAGATGAAAGAAACAAAATGGCGAAAAGATTTTCTTTAACGTGTTTTTTCTATAACTGCATGTAAGCGGATCATACGCTTGAAAAAACGTTCACTATATAGCCACACTATTTATTGGTAAAATTCACAAAATTCATGTAAATTTGACTACATTTTTCCGTTTTTCTATGCAAATTCTTTTTAGGAACCCTCTCCTTCATGGAAATTGAAAATTAAATGCCTTCTTCTTTCCCAACTGCCTCCTCATTGGTTCTTACAGACATTTTCCAAAGACAATTTGATCAAGTTTTGAAGAAACCATTTCATTGGTCGTCGAGATGTCACTTGCTTTGAAGAACTGTCACAATTATTTGTCAAGTTTGATATTATTTAAAACTTTATTTTCATATATTTTTCTTTTTTAATTTTGTAGTAATTTTAGTCAATTAATTTTTGGAAGTTTTATTCTAATTTGGACTTAAACTTGAATTCTATTACAAATTTTAAAATTTGAAATTGTTTATTCTGTTCACTTGAGATATTAATTTACAGTTGATTTTTACACTATTAGAATATCATCAACTCAATTTTCTTCCTAATAATATTCCTTCTATTATGAATTAATAGTTGCATTTATTTAATTTATATACATATATTTATTTAATATTTTGTTCTTACTTGTTTTATATATTTTTCTTTATTTAACCGTCTTAATATTATAATTTAAAACTATTTTAAATTACTTTTGGTTTCAAATTCTTTATTTTTACAATTTTTTTTAATATGACAGTCTTCAAAATATACAGGGTGGTCCTTAAGTAATTGTACATAGAAGTAGGAAAGTGAGGCAAGTGCGTTCGCTTCCGATAAAAGCCTCTAAGAACTATTAACTTGTTTGAAAATTATTTTAAAACTCCCACCAATATTCGATACAAACCGCACAATGTTATGTTGGCACTTCTGTTAATCACGTCACATGGTAGAGGCCATATTTGTTGTCAGGGTCTTTTATGGTGTCACAAGTTGGTCAGTATTTTTTCAGAAATTTTTTGAAGTGGTTTATTTTTTAATATATTTACATGTTTTATCACTATTTGTTGTTATTGCTGTATCAAATTTAAATTTACTAAACAAATTCTTTCTTTTATTTGATTACTTAACAATATATTAAAGAGGGCGCACTTACCCCAACATTATTCCACATGGGGTAAGTTCGTTTTTAGGTGTGGGGCAAATGCGTAGATAAAGAGTGCACTTGCCTCATTACATCACTTCATGTAATTGTTCTTCTCAGTTTTAATACAATTATTATATTTTAAAGGCGACACGGTGAGAAACTTCAAAAAGAAGACAACCAGGGGGTCGCAGTATACATCTCAAGCCCTGGAAACTGCAATAGCTGGTATTAAAAACCAAAATATAGCATCTCGGGTTCATAACATCCCTGTGACCACGTTCCGAGATAATTTATCTGGAAGAAGGGGTTGCAAAGGTTCGGGGCAAGGTCGAGGAACCGATGTTCCTACGACCGAAGAGAATAAATTGGTATACGGACTTCGGACGATGGAAGCATAGGGCTTTAGCTTATCACGCAAAGAAGTTTTAACTATATCACAACAGTTTGTTGTAAGGAACCAAATTAAAACCCAATTCAAAGATGGTATGAGCGGGGAAGACTGGTTTCTGAATTTTAAAAAGAGGCATGAACTGTCGATTAAGAAACCTGAGCTTGTAGAATTTGCAAGAAAAAAGGCAATGAACCCTTTTTTTGTGGTCAGTGACTATTTCAAGTTGTTGGGTGTCCAAATAAAAAGACTGGGACTAGAGGAAAACTCGAGCGAATATTCAACATTGACCAGACAGGCTTCGCAAGTGACCCGTCAAAAACAAAAATTGTGGACAAGAAAGATGCAGCATGCACAAGGACCACCAGTGGACCTGGTTGAGAAAATACCACTGCGGTCATAACATCAGGTACAAATGGCTATAAAGTTCCTCCCTTAATTGTTTTTAAGGGTAAGAATGTATGTAATGGCAGCCGAAAATCATGCTTTACCGGGAACCGCATACGCTGCGACGAAGAACAGCTGGATTGAAGCGGAAGTATTCCGGAACTATTTTGAGCGTACATTTGTAAAAAATATTGATCCAGAGCGTCCAGTAATGGTTATTTACGATTGCCATTCAACACACTTAACTGCAAATTTGGTAAATTATGCAAGGTCAGAATATTAGAATCATAAAACTGCCGGCACATACCAGCCATATTCTCCCACAGTTTACATCAAGGATAAAATATAGAAATAAACACAGATAACGTTGCCCCAAATCCTGTGGTATGTAAGTGAGTTTCATGTGCCTTGTAAAGCATGACCCGATGTGCCTCATTGCCCTAAAGAAAGATTTTCTTTCTTAAAATAAATTAAGCTTAAGGACCAAATAATTCATATAGCCCAAAAAGAATCAGATCATATGAATTCGCGCAGATATGAACTAACAGTCAACTATACGAAAAAGGGATCGCTTTTGTCTCACTTTAAAATAATACGATTTAAACATAACTTGCTTTAATAAAATGTTGATAATAAGAGAGAAACAGGGTGTTAAAAGTGAAATTTTAATTTTAGTTTTTCTCAATAACTTTTAACGTTTCTTGACATGTATACATAAATATTTGGTAGTGGAGTTTTTGGGTATGAGAAACCATAATTTTGTACTTATTTCAATGTATTTTGTAGAGGGCGCCACATAGGCCACACTTGTAGCATAAATGTGCGCCAAACTTGTTCGCTTCTTTTGTAAAAGAATATTAAAGCCACATCATTTTAACAAAAAAAAGTATACTTATTAATAATTCCAAAACTTATCGGTTGTATCTATAGAAACACAAATTCCTAAAATAACATAATACCCCAATACACCTAAAATTATTAATTTCCTTAAACAAGATGATGCAATTAAAGTAGCGACTAAATCTTTAAAAAAAGTAGGAAATTTGTTTACGCAAGTTAAAGACAAAATTAAGATATTGGACGAAACCAATGTTGTCTATAATATTGGATGTGTAAATTATGATAAAAAATATATTGGTACCACTTCAATGCTCCTTAAAGCTAGAATTACTTCGCATAAAAGTGACATCCGCAATTTACCGCTTATTTTTGTATCACATAAAACATAAATATGTATAGAGAAAGCACAGAACTTAAAAATGTATCGTTAAATTCAAAAATCAAATCTAAATCTGACATAAGTAAAACCTTTCATTCAAAGACGCTTTTTTCTTTTGAAAATTTTGAATGGTTAATATATATTAAAGCAATTTGTCTGTTTTGAATTTAATAATATCATTTTTAAGTTTTTCCTCTGTTTCTGATGATGTCTGGTTTTTAAGCAAAAATTATCACTAACTCATGTAAGTTTAATATTTTTTAAAATTCTTTATTATCTTGTAGAACGTCTGATGAAGGAATAAAGAATTTCCGAAAGCTCTCCAATTAAGTGAAAAAAGTTTCTTATTTTATCATAGATTAACCGAGCTACATCCCCAAAATTTATATAGTTTATATATACAGGGTGACGCATTAGTGTGGCAAACCTCGATTAGTTCCATATTATTAAAGTTGTGAAAAAAAAGTATTTACAAAAAGTGTAGGCAGCCTTGAGATTCACATTTTAAAATTAGTCCCAAATTGTATATTTGAAATCCCATCTGATTTTTAATCACTCCGTATCAAATATTTTTTATGCCATAGTAAAGAACTTGAAAAGTTAGGATAGGGATATGTAAAGCTTTGTTACTGATTTTCAACGGTTTGGCTGCTACAGATATTTAAATGAAAAAAAAAAAAAAATAATTTTCAGGTAGCTGTAGATCCTTTATTAAACAAAATATACATGAAGTGTGAGACATCCTTGATCTTAGCTTGGCAAGAGGTTTATAAAAATGAAAAAACATACGGGGTATTCCATTTAAAAAAACGTAACTTTGGTTTGGCACTGCTTTCCTGAATACATATATATTTGAGACTAGCTTTAAAATGTGAATCTCAAGACTGCCTGTACTTTCTGTAAAAACTTTTTTTCCTAACTTCAATAAAAGCGGACTAATCGAGCTTTGTCATACTAATGCATCACCCAGTATATACCTAAATATTTTAAGCTAAAAGTCCTAATAGTTCTCATTGATAATATGAAGTTCTTTTAATTTGTTTTAGTACGTCACCTATATTTAAATTTATAAAGTTTATATTAAATGTTCACAATTAGAAATTCACTGCCACTATTTACTGAGTGTCCCATCATTTAATTATAAAATAATTTCATTTTTTCTTTTCTTTTATCGAGTACATTTTATTTAATTTACTTTGATATATCTTAGTGCCTTGTCTCTATCCCATTATTACAAATTCTATTATCTTTTAAAAATTAAAAAGATTGTTTATTAAATTTAACTTAGATATAGAAACTAAGAGTGTGGTATCTATATATATATATAATGAAAATTTAATTTCTTTGCAATATATACATGGGGAATATTTTTATCGTGTGTGAAGCTCCTAAAATGTGTTAAAAGTTAAAGAAAACGTGTGTAAATTTCAAATCATTATAAAGCGTGCAATTTTTTTATGAAACAATCCATAATATGAAATGATTGGTGACAGGAGTTTGACCCATTTTAAGAAAATTACTGCTATATTTTGGCGATTACTACTGAAATCTTGGTAGTAAAATAGAGAACCGTAATGTCAGTAATTGGAAGAGCCGAGAGAGGTGAACTGCGTAATTTGTACGGTTCGGTGGCCTTTGCCAAGTTTTTGAATGCAGGGCCGGATTTCAAATTCGGAAATATAAAGTATACTGTCAATAATTTATTTTAAATATAAAAAAAAACTAAGCTGTCGTAGGACGCTTATTTTGTTCAATTCAAAATCTCAACTGAAACTCGAAGACCCCAATAATATATTTTTGGGTTTAAAGTTAATTGTTGTCATACTCTTAATATTTTTAAATTGATTAATACCTTCGCAATATAATCGTAATTTAAACCGAGGGAAAAAAATGTTTAATTGTACGATTTAAAATACACTTTTTGGGATCTATTCCGGTTCTGGTATTCGCAGCTCTTTGTCATGTTTACAAGACAATACTCGGCATGATAATTTTTAGTTTACCGCTATCTATTCTTTATTTTTTTGCTGGTTGACTTTGAAGATTATTTCGGCTAGATTACTATTAGCTGGTAGATAGGTTTAACAATATCAAAAAAATTTAAATTGTGCTTCACTAAAATACCGAGAAGTAAATACAGATTACTTTGGAGGTTTTAAAATACAAAAATCCTTATGGCTTTTTAAAAAAAAAAGTGTTATAATAGATTTATAACCTTTTTTGAAATTATGTTCCTAATACGTTTTCTTACAATTCAAGTATTTGCCGAAGTTCAAGATTTTTCTGATTGGGGGCATTTACTTGTATAAATAACTAACTAAAGTCCTTTTCAAAACAGAAAAATAGCAAGAAAAACATTCAAACGTTCTTCTTTATTGAAGCTACTAGGGTTTAAAGTATAAAATCTACAGGGTGTTGAAAAAAGTTCGAAAATTTGAACAGGGTATAGTAGGAACCAAAATAAGTCAAAAGTCGTACCTGTTTGGAAATGGGAGGACTGCATTTTGAACATCTTATCTAACTTTCTTTCTTTTGATTTTGTTCATAAGTTTGATTGTAAATAATAAAAATAATGGGTAAACGCAAAAATAAATAACTCTGTATCTCCAAAACTGTCAATTTGCGGACCCATGTTTATTAAGACTTTTTGACTTATTTTGGTCCATACTATACCCTGTTCAAATATTCGAACTTTTTTTAACACCCTGTATAGTCATACACAAGTTAACAGTTCATAAACTGTTACATGAGCGTAAAAAACAATTAGCATTATTGAGGATTAAGGAGTATGACATGGGACAAATATGTAATCCTTGCGGTACACCGGAGATAACTATGCTTTTTTCACTGGCACAAATGTACTTCACTCCGTATAATAAGTACTACTATTACGTGCATCTTACCTGGGATTTTTATTATAGTTGATGAGTATATTGAATTTCTAAGATTTTGGGAATAAAAGAAGTTCCATCGTGGATTTAATTCCTGAGCTTAATGGCTTCCAATAATTCTCCAATTAACCGTAATCCCTAAACATATTTCTGATTTAAGAGATTTCGGTCTAAGTCTATAGTAATGGTTGCTGCCTATACTAATTATGATAGCGCATACTACTTTCAATAATAAATTTGTTTAAAAATCACATAAATAAGGTAGATATCAAATGAAAGAATAAGTAAAATTCGTTTTGTTAACGTACCTAGCGATAATGAAAGATCTATTGGGTCTAAGTCTCTAGTTCATTTTTTTTTGTTTAATTTTAACGAAGTCGATTATTTCCACTTCCTCGTAGCTACGATATCCACCGCGACCGGTCGGCACCGGTATGTCGTGTCTGCCGGGTGAGTCATTTGTAATGTGCAAGGGACACTCCCTATTTTCTGTATGTACTTACTAACTCTAGGCCACAGTTGATGGTCGGTCAAATTCAGATCGTCTGATATTCTTTTACATTATTAAATTGAAAAACACCAACGTGCGAGAAACCGACACGGCCAAGTGCGAATTGCTCTAAAACCTAGCAATTTTTGAGGGTCGGTTAGTAGAATGAAATTACTTCAATCTATTTATTATCTTCATTGTTATCATGTGACAATTAGAAATGTATAGGCAACGAATTTGCAATTCTCTTTTCAACAGCAGTGACAATTTACACATTAAATCTTATATGCGATAGATTCAATTACCCATAACCAAAAAATAATATTTTCAGACATTTTTCGAGTCACGTCTTATCTGAACACCTTTTCAAATATGTTGAAGAATTTTACCGAACTGTTTCATTGTAATACATCTAATTTTTGGAATTTAGTTAAATGATAACTGTAAGATACTGAAAACACGTTTTTCAGACACTTATAGTGTCGGGCATACAAAGGAGACTATTTGAAAAATGAAACAAGAAAAAAATCCCATAGAAGTTCCTATGAAAATTGGTTTTACAAGTAGATATGGGTCAATTAATCATTTTCCAGAAAAAATTCTAGTATCTTACATTTTGAGAAAACGTTGAAGATGTAAAAAAAATTTACTGATCGGTATCAAAGCCATGCGTATGAAAAATGTTGAATATGATAAAATCAGTTGCCTTGGTGATTACATTGATCAGACAACTTTTCGATATAGAATTTTTACTACAATTATGAACAGCACTGTGAAACTTGCCACTGATGCTACCTACCATCTACTTATGTTGTAGTATTGTAGTGACGTAAACGTCAAAAACGGTGGAAAGGACCATATACAGGGTGCGGCACCGAAAACGAAATAGATCGAATATATTGGAAGACAAATAATTTGGAATATATAACAATTTTTTTTGATGATCAAACTTATTACTTTCCTTATTTAAATTCTGTTACTGTTAGTGATGCAGGGGAGATACCTATAATAGTTGAAGATTTATTTAAAAAAATATTATCCTTGGAATAAACCTGTTTTTGCGTTTTTTCCACAAAAAATTTATCTGCTTTCGGTATATGTATACAAGGTGCGACGAACTTTACTGACTTGGTACATAAATAACTAAAATCCGGATAGCCATAGAAAAGGTTTAAACATGAATTGAATCGGGCTGGTATAAGACAGATCTTTTTCATAAACAAATAACAAAATCTATGTACGCTTTTAGTATAAGACGTATTGTAATAATACGATCTGCTTATTTTTTTAACATCGCAGAGATGGCCTTTCCCGAAGCTATGACGTTTTTTACTATTACTACCAACTTAATCGGGTTCAAAATCATTTAAACTAACGAGTTTATATGGCTTTAGCCGTATAAAGGCGAGGCATGGTTTTGGTCGTGGGCTCTTTAACTATTCCTATACATAGGCTCTAGAAGTTAAAATGTTATTGAGTATATTTTTTTACTGTATATGAGTTTACTAAGCTCGTTAGTAGTTTATATTTGCATAAGAGACACCTAACTATAAATCAAACGTAAATTAGTTTTTTCAACGGGGTACGACATATACGAGGGACAGTCGTATAAATTCGGGAATCTGACAATCCTGTTTGTATGAATTAGCAACGCATGTGCTGCGTTATAGTATAAGTCCAGAATCTGTCAGTTTTTTCTGATTGGTAACATTTTTTTGTCAGTTTGTACACTGCGTGGTCATAAAATTTATGTAGCGTATTAAATAAAACGGAATTAACGAGAGATAATGTTCGTGATTTATTATGATTTTTGCATTTTGTTGTGAAACGACGGTAGGTATGTCGCTGGTTTCAAGAATATAAATTTGGTCCTGCTTCGCTTGAAGATCAACCAAGAGAAGGCAACCCTCAACATCAATTGTTACTGAAAATATTATGATGTAAGTCAAATGATTGAAGAATACCACTGTGACATACGATGAGATTCAGGTATTTTTGCACATTGCTCAGATTTCGATACATTCCATTCTGCATACTCTTCACCGCTAGGAAACTTTTTTTCTCGATGGATACCACATAATCTATTCACAATTCAAAAACAAGATCGTGTAAACTGGTCAACAGCAATGAACAAAGGAAATTCCAAACATATCATCGATATTATTGGTGACGAACGTGAATCTATTCCTACAAACCAGAAAGAAAGCAACAATCGACAGTTTGGATGTTGTAACAAAATTAACTTTTGCAAACAAAAGTTGTGCGGTCAAGAAGCACTTCGAGGAAAATCATTGTATAAGTTGGTCGCGTGGTTACAATTGCTTTAGAAGATATATAATAATTGATCAGTGGGAAAAACACACTGTAAAAGTGCAATCATTTTGAATCATGATAATACACGATACTATACGATACGCACAACATTCGATTATTTGAAAAGTAAGAACGTCAAATTAATGACCCATCCGTACCATAGTCCAGACTTGGTACTAAATGACTTTTTCATGTTTCTTACAACTAAAAAGCGCGTAGAATCTAATGCCGAAAACTTCGAAAAATAATTATTTTTTTCATATATATTCCTGAATTTATCTGACAAACCCTCGTATGTAGATATTTCCGTAAGTTTTATACCACTATTCAATTAAAAAAATCGATAATTGAAATTTGAATACCATAAAAAACTTTCAATTCTACTTACATTGGTTTTTGGATTTAAGAATCAAATAAGCTTACCTGAAACAAAAAACAAGTTAAAACATAATATTTATACTAAATACCACAAAAGTTTTTGGGAATAATTATTTCCAAGAAATTTTGACTAGTATTAAGTTTTTAAATAGCTCAAGCGATAACCACGAGTATATCTATATCCAACAAAATTCCAATATATAGTATAATTTCAAATAATGAATTCAGTGAGGATCGATCAGTGTTGGAATCCTGTATTTTACGAACTCACTATCAAACAGAACAAAATCTAAGGATTCAAGGAAAGGCATGATAAAATGGTTTCAAACATCATTCAAAACGCTGAAGTAAAATTTCATGTATTAGATTTGCTGTTACTATATTTCTAACCGTATGTAGAAAACTAAGCTTAAATATAAATATAGTTCAAAAATGAGTTGGTTAAAAGTTATAGGCTCTTGTTGGTGTTTATTATAAAAATTAATATACATAAAAAAACCTACCCATTGAGATACGACCCGTTATTGTTGGCGATAGATACCAAAACGCACATTGTTCTTTCTTAAAGAAACAATGATTCAAAATCCTACGTGGACAACATTTGAGAGTTTAATATACACAAGGTTTGATTTTAGTACTTTATTATTTATAAGTTTGCCATTATTATAAATTCCTGACAAAATTAACGCAACACTTTATTAAACCTAAATATTTACAAATATTAAATAGAAAATAATAATGTAAAATGTAAACTTAGACATTATTCAAGTATAACCTTAACATGACCTTAGTTTGCTTTAATATTTCTTTAAAAAATTAATTTTGTTGGAAATGTATAAATAAGGTACAATTTGAAAAAGAAAAAAAGAAACAGTGATACAGAATTAATGAATCTGGGTCAATAGGAATAGGCCCCTCCTCTACTTCTTATCAAGCATTGTCCTGCATGAATAACAAATTAAGTCCAATAAACAGAACAAAAGCATTACATGTTCGATATAATGCTTTCCAATATAGGGTACTTCTAGATCTCGTACGTATAGGAGCCAACTCCGTACGAGCACTGTAGTACATTCCTCCCTAAAAAATTTTACAACCACCACCAAAAAGTACCTTCGGATAGATATTGCAGCTTGCAACCTTTCTCCCCGCCTTACATGATCACGTCCAGCTGGAGATTTAAGGCTAACTCTACTTTCATCAAAGAAAAGAACTTGTTTTTAATTATTGGTGGTGCACATCGTATGTAGCCTAGCAAAATTATATCTCTGAACTTTGTATTCTCTGGTAAATAAAGGTTTTTTTTGTATCAGAGACTATTTAGTGATATATAGAACATCTGCTAATTCATTTTTAGCAGATTGCTGGTAGCTCTGTTATCTCTGAGTGTACGTTATCTCAGAATATAATCAACAATTTGATGCAACTTTTTCGCATTTGCCTTGGTCTTTGATTTATTTTGCGATTCATTTTCCTTGCTTTATTCATAAAAGAACTTCCAAAGATGCATATGATAAAAACAAACAAAATAAAAATATTGCTTCTCACAGACACTTTGCATAATTACCATTTTTTCAGAAAAATGTTGACAGTTTTACTCTAAAATGAGGTTTACTACGAATTAATGTCAAAATAAGGTTCTATGTTACACTAGTTTCTTCAATTCATTTTAAGTGTTATGTTCATGTGACAATTTATCCAGTTAACTATATTATCCAAGTAATCTTAAACGACAACTTTGGTGCGTTAATTTTGCCTAGATTTTTTTGTATACGGACTACAAATTTTTATTGAGAGGAAAAATTAAAATGGCAAAGACCTTATTTACATTATCCGTTACTTTGACAAATTATCCATCAAATTTAACACGATTAAAAACATAAAATGTGTTTTCATTGCAAATACTAATAGAACATATCAACTTAATGTGTTTATTAACAACGAACAACGACGGCTGTAAATATTTTAAGAAAAAAAATAAAAGATCTTCGACAAACAGTTTAAGGCTACCATAATGTAAATAATATTTAATAACAACCGTAAATAACGTTATTAACACCTCAGTCGGTATTTTTAAATGCACTTTTCGCATCTTACGTGTACACAAATTCTTGTTTTTCTAAGAGAAGCAATAAAGTTTACATTTACTCAATTTAACTTGTTTCATGGTTTAATAAACATTAATACAATAAAATCGATAAAGTCCGATATAGTTAAATTAAATTTCCAGTTGTATACTTCAGCTTAAAATTGCAATGGGCCCGGCATACACACACTAAATTCGACAGTAGCCATTCGTCACCACAATTTTTACACATGTCTTGTCGCCGGAAATGGAATAATAACATAGATGGGGTTTGAGGCGCGAACTATTTCAATTTGAATTAAATGAACACGAAACATAATTAATACAAAGAATATTTATTTAGATTTCAGTTTTGTACATTAAAAATGAAAAAAAGGGGTTAAAAATAGGGTGATTTATTAAGTATATCAGTATCAAGAGAAAAAAAAAGTAATTTTAAGAGAATGTGCGGTTTTGGTCAGTTGTCAACATCATTACGTTTTCAAAAAATATATAGACCTACAAACAGATTACTTGTAAACGCGCCTTCTCTATTTCGATTTGATTACATGAAACAAAAAGAGAAACGAATAAGATCTCAACCAAAACTACTTTGGCAACATTACTTTTCTGAAATACACTGCGACTAGAACATTACACATGCCGGGTATATTCAATATTTTTATGACCCATACGAATGGATGGGGAAATGTGTAGTAATAATAACTATTTAGAACGGGAAGTGATAGATACTTTGTCCCTTTCAGATAGAAAATCTGTCGAAAGCGACAAAGTATTTTCTGCTCGAATTGCACACAAGGTTTTTTCTAAGATCACATTATTTTAGGAAACAGAGATATTTCAGTAAATAATGAATAATCGGTTTATATTAAAAGTAAATTGTCGCCATCGTTGGTCCATCGTAATTAATACAATATTTTATCAATTAAGATATATATAATATGGTTGATGACATGATGGTTAAATATATTTACATTGTGAAAACATGGAAAAAATTAAGTTAATACACTAGATATGTTTGATTTCGTCATTAACATGGCAAATTCATATCATACAATTGTGCCACATATTGTACAGTTGTATGCGTAATTAAAAGCAGGCGAGCGTTTTCAAAATTTTGTTGCTCTAGAGCGACAAAGCTGTCATTTGACGTTATTCCTCGGAAAACGTCAACTTTGCGGTGAATTTTCGAAGCGCTAAAGCACACTTTGGATGGTGATTGTAGAAAAAATAAATGTGTACAGTGGGCTAAATTTATGGAGAAGTGGTGCATTGCAAATGAAATAAAAACAAAGTTCCCAAGAACGGATCAACAATCACAATTCTATGGTTATAAAAATTTAATAGATACAACAAATATTTGCCGGCTTTTTTCAGTCAAACTTCAATTAAAAATGAAAAAAATGAATCTATAAAATTAATTTTTTGGCAAAATAACGAGTAATTGCGTCTGAAAATTGTATCATACCTTTTCATGAAAACTAAGTTTCATTTTTAATTGAATTTTACCGAAAAATATTCGAAAAAATCATAATAGGTTTTAAAACTAGTGAATACGATGGTGGTCAGAAAATTTCTGGACCTAATAGTGAAAACGACAATTTATGTTTTCAAAAAAAGTTTTATTTTCAACATTAACTTCTCTAATATCCATACATTTCATCTAGCGATGTTCCAAAGCGTTGACCAGCGAGGAATTTCTTCAGTTTCGATAACAAAAGGAAGTCCGAGAGAGTGAAATTTGGGGAATAGGGTGGATGTTCCAGCACTTCTAGTGTAGATCCCGTAATTTTCTCATTGCCAAGACACTTTTATGGGCAGGTGCATTGCCTTGACGGAAAACGATTTTTTTCTTCATTATGCAGGGTCTGTTTTCACTAACGTTTGAGTCCAGTTTCGTTAGAAGTTGAGAGTAGTATTCTCCAGTAATGGTTTTACATTTTTCCAGATAGTCAATCAACACCGACGCAATGATCACTTTTGTTTTTCTTAAAACATTTTTCGGAAAGTGTCGTATGAATACGTTTGTGATCCGCAGTGAGCACACGCAGTACCCATCTTTCCGGTGTGGTCCCAGTTTTTGGATATCCTTCGCGTGAATCATCTTGGACGCTTTCACGGCCTCGTTTAAATTCGGACACCCGTTTCTTTAAATGCATTTTATTAGAGCATGATACAAGATTTTTTCCATTTTCAGCACCACGCGCACTCCAACTACTTCAAACGACTTCCTAGAGTCAAATGAAATGTCAAATAAACAACAGTTCTTTAGGGATTATCATTCAAGTTTCATTTTCATTTGGTGCCACAATGTCTCGATAAAATTAATGTTGGGACTGTTCGAAGGCTACGAGAGGACCTTGATATTATTGTCCCCAAATCATTTTTCAGTAGTTTTTGCCGTATGACATGTAGCACTGTCCTGTGGAAATATAAAATTCATGTCCGGTTTAAGATCTTTCGCACTTGGTACAACAGTATTTGTTAAAATTACTTGATATTTTGCAGCATTAATTGTGCCTTCTACTACCTCATGTATTCCTAGACCCACTAAGGACATAGAGCCTCAAATTATAACACATTTAGGAATTTTTACTGTCCTTTTGAGGCAATCTTTATGAAGTGCTTCTTTTGCAGTTCTAATAACTCATTTACGAAAATCTCCCACTTCGACTCATCACTAAATATAACTTTGGACCAGTCCTCAACTGTTTACGACATTATCTATCGATTTTGTCCAATTGAGCCGACTTATTTTCTGCTTCCCTGTTAGGAGAGTGTTTTTCTTTTGCCTAAAATATTACTAATAATGAAAAATAATGAATTTAATAAAAACTTTTTAACCGACCTTATAAAAACTAATTCTTGATTTGTGTATCCACAGTGCTGTGATGGCTCTTAAAGTGTTACGACGACCCAGTTTACAAATTTTTATTAGTAATCTGCGATTTCTATCCGACACAATTCCCGGTCTACCCGAACTTTTGCCTTTAGGTTGGACGCTTCCACTCTCACGATATTGCCTAAGTGTGTACCCCCCATTGCCGACTTAGCCAAATCTAATTCATCCGCAAAATATACCATTGTATTTAAAAAATGTAAGTTTAAGTTGGCCTGCAGCTACGGAACACTCTTCATAAGTGAAAATAATTTTATGTTGTAAAGCTTAATACCGCCGACAATTTTGGCATGCAATTTTTTTTATTCCAATCTAATAAAGGAACTGTTGGACTTTTACAAATTATTGGGACATATTGTATACTGCAGAAGTAACGGTAATCTTGATGCCCTAAAGTACGTAAATCGGCACGATATAACCGGATTTCTCATTTTATTAATAATCCAAGGAAACATATCAGAGGTTAAGGTACCATTAATTGATTTTCGAAGTTTAATTATGAAGAAATAAATTGACAAATGGCAAAGCAATATACCAATGATTCAAAAGTGATCTGATTTCGAATTGTTCAGCCAAAAATATTTAGAAAACCATGGTTCAGCGGAGTCAATAACCGTCACTTTATAAAATTTTTAAATAGGATCAGATTGAAACATGGGTTATTTCCTGAGCATAAAATGAGTTTAGCCGAAACACCAAACTGTTTTTGTGAAGAACGAGGTACTCTAGATCTAGAATATATTGTTTGAATATTATAACCTCCAAATATATATGAAAGCTTTTATAAAGAGCTCCGAGAAGCCGGACTTGTTTTTCCTACCAACTTAATTTTAATTTCGTTCTCTCGGGGGTGATATCTCTTTAGGGGTTGGGATGAGAAAATTATAGGAAAGACTACTCATAATTTTCAACGGGGAATCTCAATATTTTTCTCATGAAATTGGAAATGCCCTGTTATAAGTCCAGTTTACTCTGGCGTCATGTGTATTGGAAGCTACAATTGCAACTTGTCAATTAATCTCTGCTGAAATTCAATGTTCAGCTGAACAGCAATTCTTTCCGCAGCTGTTTTACGTGCGTCTTTCTTTTTATATTTTGTGTCAGTAGGATTCCACATCAGGGGCGTGAAATATTTAACATGTCAAATATGAATCGTAGCGTGAGCTGTTCATGGGGCAGTCCTATTGCACGAAAACCTGTTTACACTAGTCGTGAAACACGAAAGTGTGGGCAAAGCACGTTATTCATGATCAAATAAATGCGTACAATACGCATGCGTGCATTCGGTTTGTGAAGATACCGTTTGGTGTTTACAATGTTTTCTGTTCAATCGTGAAAATGGCATTATTTGTATTGGAGGCTACAATTGCCACACGTCAATTGATATCTGCTGGAATTGTGAGAAAACATTTTTGGATGTGAAAAAACTAGTAAGAAGAAAAGATAGTGAACCAAGCAATGGGTTTTAAATAGAAATGTTACTGGAGTTTCAGCTGTTCGAGGAGCAGTCATACTTCTCGAAAATGTGTTTACACTAGTTCTGTAGACGATGCTCGTTATTCACTACCAATGTAAACGCGCCTTAATACTTATACAGAGTGTCCCATGAGGTTTTGGCCAATATGTCTCTAAAGCTATCTGAACTACAATATTAAAATTTGTCAATTGTAAATAAGCACTGGGTAGTTTTGCCCATTTTAAGTAAGCAGCGATGTTGTTGCTACGTCGCATTTCGGGTCCGTATATCGTCTTCAAAATATTTAATGGGTCATACTGCATATTTTTGCGCTACAGTAAAGATCTGTCTAATGCCAATTCAGCAATACCTATGTCAATATATCGTTACTATAGAAACGATAAATACAATTTTTATGAAGGTCCGTTCACCAGATATAACCCCGTTAGATTTTTTTCTCTAGGGCTATTTAAAGGTGTTAGTGTATGTTACAACTCTTACCGATGTAGATGATTTAAAAAACAGAATAAGAACAGCTTGCCAAAATTTTACACCTGAAATGATTCAAGCAGCATGCACAAGAAACTTATTTAAACGATTTGAATACTGCATTAATGAATGTGGAAATCAATTTATGCATCATATGTAATCGTTGAAAAAATGGGTTATTAACTTCCAATTGTTTTACGTTTGTAATATTCATGAAAATTGTATTTATCGTTTCTGTATAACAAAACCACTGACAAATAGGTATTGCTGAATTGGCATTAGACCGACCTTTACAGTAGTGCAAAAATATAGAGTATGACCCATTAAATATTTTGAAGACAATATCACGTGACCCGAAATGTAATGTTGCAACAACGTCACTGCTTACTTAAAATGGGCACAACTACCCAGCGTTTACAATTGCCAAATTCCAATATCGTAGTTCAGACAATTTTAGAGATATATTATACTGGTCAAAACCTCATGGGACACCCTGTGTAAACAGAGTGATGCATTAGTGGGATAAAGTCCAGTACAATATACATCCATAACTGCTTCAAAACAAAATTTTGGCAAATTGTAGACCAGCCTTATGGTTCATATTTTAAAATTAGTTACAATTTTACTATGATGTTACATATCGCCCTGTCAGTTCAAAGTTTTTAAATACTATACTATATTTTTTACTGCATATATGAATACCGATGACTTTTTCAAGTCGTTCAATATAGGGTTTTCTAGGTCCATTCCGGATGTTTTAAAAGTTATGAATACTTTTATGTCGAATCGATTTATATTTAGCGTCTCGTATCTGAAGAGAACAAAATTTAGATTTTTGATCACCGCTACTAGTTTCGTCGTAAATTATAGGAGTCAAAACTCGGAATCAGCATTTTCTCATTTTATTTGAATCGAACATCCTCTATTTTTTATCTCATTTAATATGTCTTTAATTTTCGTAATCCATTCCATACATTAGGCATATCTAACTGTAAGCGATTATGAAATACGGGTATTTCAAATACGAACATTTTCTTATGACGAAAATAACTCTTTTTGGGGAAACTTTTTAGTAATCTTGATTAGAAAACATAATGTAAACATCTTTTTTTACGCAAAATTGTTTAAACTTGTTGAAACATGAGAAGAAAAAAAAACGATACTGAATAGATCGGACTCTTGGAAAGTGAATTCAAATAATCTGTTCTTACATAATAAATGAAATAAATTTATTTGAATCAGTATCTCAAACTTGTGATTTCTCATAACCTAATCTAAACAGGGACGAAGAGAAAAAATCGCAATTAAAAGTGCAAATCTGTTGTAAAAGTGCAAATCTGTTGAAAAAGTGCGCGGTTGACCTGCATATTCCCAATGGTTCCATAACACACTGTGCAAGAGGATAATCCCGATAAATGGTATTTATGTTCATCCTGTATTTACTATCTTACTACAGGTATCTCTAACTAATATTTAATAATCAACACAAGCATTAGATGACTAAATCATGTGCGCCCAATTGGGTTATCATTCGGATCGTTCCGCCAGCGGAATAGATGGGATGATTCGATTACCGATGTTGAATTTCTGGTCATTGAGAATAGAGCATTAGTCTGGATTCTGTTATTCGTGTGTAGTCGCTCAATTGATCGATCGAAAGAGGCGGTCGCCATAGTTACCAAAGCCGAAGCACAAGCACCGGTAGCATCAACGGACAGCCGTTTCGTTGATGCCGCTGCCGCTACATCCACACAAATTTCTGGATCCAGTCAGCAACGTGAACCAAGAAAATGAAAGCCGGATGCTTTTTTAAAAGTATGAGCTTTCCGTTGACATTTGTTCAGTCTTTGTAAAACGGTATTGTATAAAGAGGTTTTGCTCAAATATAGCACAATATTAGTAATGAATATCTTAAATTCCGAACCAGTCACCTACTAACATATCGTCATTAAAATCAACCAAGACGAGACTCTTTTTTGTTTCAAAATAAAAATTCGAGATAGCCTCATTTTCACCTAAAATGTTTAAATTATGACAGCGGCCTTATTTTAGTTTAGTTACGATAACATTGAAGAAAACCGTTTGGATTTATTTTAAACTACCTTTGTTTTTTATAAAAAAGAAAAAATGTATCGATATTGATTTTTTCGTATATGTTATGGGATTGATCGGAATATTTTTAATTTTAGTTCTTTTCTTAATATATACTTTTCTCTAATTTTATCGAGTTTCGAATATCTACCATTTACTGGCGATTGTATTAAAAAGTATTATATGGCATTTTAAAATGCTACAAATACCAATCTTTACATGTCGTATAGGAGTGTACTATTAAGAAATACGTAGCCAAAAATCTTATATTTTATTTGGAAAAAGCTAATTGCTAGTGTGTATTCATGGTTTAAGTTTCAAGTACAAGTTAATGATCATTTTAAGAAAGTAATACTTCAATTTGAAAGAGTTGACAAGAAACCGCAACAATGGATCTTAGCCCAGGATCAATTCGTCGAATATTATAAGAAAATAAATTGCATCCCTATAAAATGAGCTCATGGAAGACGATTTCGATAGAACGTCTTGTTGTGATAGAATGATAGAAATGTTAGATAACAATGTGAACCATGGAACCATGTCATGGCCCATTTTTCATCGTGACAATTTGAATGGAGATAATTATTTAGAACTGTTCCAAAATAATGGGCCAGCATTGGTAAACTCCTCACTGGGTGATAGAAGAAAATACGCAATAAAGGTTAATGTTTGGGCAGGGATAATTGAAAACCATAAAATTGGTCCTTTTTCGTAGATGACGTTTTGGATGGAGATAATTGTTTAGCAAATACCGTATCAACTTTTGCAAACTCATATCCTGCTCTAGCAAACTTACAAGTTCCAGCAAGATATAGCAATGTCACATTACCGAATCAATCTCTGGCAGTACCTCGGATTAACATTTCCAAATCAGTGAATAGGGAGGCGAAGATAAATAGATGGCCAACACGATCACCTAATCTTACGCTATTAGAGTTCTCCTTACGGATATATGTGACAAGTATGTTATACCCAACTTGAATTAAAAAGAAAAATAACGCTTGTAGGTCGATCACGCCTCAAATGTTCGAGGAGAGCATTTTGAACTTCTCCTATACTAAAATATAAGTATTTTTTTTTTACATTATCAAGAACTGAACGGTATTACTTTTTAAGTTTTTAGTGTGTTGCGGCGGATTTTTTAATGTTATTTTTGCAATAAATTTGAAAACAATAACATTTTTAGACATAAAATGAAGAGACCAATCAAATGATGTAATAGAGGTCACCGAGGCGGTTCCAAATTTACCATATATTTGGCTCTGACGGTCCTTGTAACCGATTTTATGGATTTCTTCCTGGTGTCATAACTATGGAACTACCCAGTATTATATTTGTTTGATATTGGGTATGTTTCTCATTCAGAGCATAAATGAACCACTTATTAATCATAAGAAATATCCAGGTATGGATTAAAAAAAATTAGTTAGAAGCTAAAAAATGTATTGATTATCGACTTTCAATAAAAACTTTTTAAAACTATTGAATTCAAACTCATTTTAAAACTATTGAATAACTATTATCTAGATGTAAATGTTGGTCGTGTGTACTTTCAGCACGATGGTACGTCGTCGTATTGGCTCATTAGATTTTTTAAATAACAAGTTTGGTGATACATGCATCGGCCGAAGCGATCCTGAAGGATCACTCGGTTTTGATACCGTAGATTAACATATTTGTCTAGACCAAAATCGAGGACACGAGCAATTGCAGTTTTAATTTATTAGTAGGTTAGTTTTTTTTTTAGTTGTTTAAAACAATTAAAAATGCTTTAACTGAAATGAAACCAATTTAAGTTTTTTCAATGCTTTTTACTAAAACATTAATACAATACCAACTTTTATTTACATATTTAAGTTTTCTCAATGCTTTTTACTAAAACATTAATACAATGCCAACTTTTATTTACATAAAGGTCGTTTAAAAAAGTGCCAAAAATTTACAAGTACGTACTTGGAAAATATACATTAGATTGAAACACAGTCATAAGACGGGAAACCAATATAGATAATAGTTATAATAATTTATTAAAAGTCGTATTTTGAAAATTTTGACATAGAGGATGTTGTATCAAGGACACAATCGCTGTCTAATATTTTATAAGTCCGGACCTGGATTTTTCTTGTGATTTGTAAGTGTTTAATTTAGCCTCTGAATGAGAAACGTGTATCAAATATGAAAAAAATATACGAGGGGTTTCGATAGTTATGACCCCAGGAAAAAATTAGCAAAATCGATAAAACACATTTCGGTTATAAAGAACGCCAGATCCAAATATGTGATATATTTGGAACCGTCTCAGTTACCCCTTTCGCCGTTTAAATATTTCCGTTTCCAAATGAAACACCTGTATAAAAAATTACCCAGCAATAGTAGGTACCAAAAACAAATATTTTTAATTTTTATATATAAAAAGTCTCCCATAAAATTACGTTAAAGAAAGTTAAACTATGTATATCTAGGATTAAGTTGACAAAAAGAACATAATTTTTCGGAAAATAAAAAAAAGACCTATCTTTATAATTCTATTACCTGTTTCATTAATTTACTACTTTTGTTAACTAACATAAATATTTACATTGTCATGTATCTATTAAGATCTATGACCTTATTAAGACCGAAACGTAGGTACTGAAAAAAATAATTTTTGTTTTTTCTAGACCTCTTCCAACAATCTTTCACCTCTTTTAATAGAAAAAAACGTATCCCTTGTTTCTTATTAATTCTCTTTTAACTTCCTAAGTATAATGAAATGATGAATAAATAAAAGCTGCTACTGTTCAAATAATGTGACAAATGAGAAGGTACAAAGTTGCCGAGGGGTTACATTATTTTAAGGGTTGCGTCGGTGTACGTAAGTACCTGCCGTTTTTCATTTTATTGTTTGTCTTGGGGTCGTAAATTATATAAATATGATAACGAAAAATGTAATATCCTTATTCTTCCTTAGTTAAAGATTACTAAGTTTGGTAGTCATTTGGATATCCGAGGATGATTTGAAAATTATTAGCATGAAATGTATATGGAGATAGTACCTGAAAATTGTTACAGTGCAAACATGCATGTAGTTTTCTTTAATTTACTTGGTTCGTTATAGGATTTGATTTTAATTTTAATATTAACAGCCATCCGATCACCATTTAAGATATACAGAGCTTTTGGGAAGTCTCAAAAACAATTGCTTTAGGTCCTCTATTGCACCTATTGTTTAATGGTGAAAAGTTCTCATTGCTTCTTTAAATTTAATAATCACCCATTATATTAAAATATTAGTTGATTTGAAATATGCTCAAGGTAATTAGAAACATAAAATAGTCGTCGCTGTGAGTAAAGGCCTCAAAAAATTGACGATAAATTTAAGGAACATTGGCATAGGGAGAATAACATTTTCATCATCCCTTTACAACCGTGCGAAACAAAATATCCAGGCCCTATGTGTGTCGACTTAAGTTGCAGAGTTCTGGTGTCCCACTAACGTCCTAATTATCTCCTTCAAAGAGCTATTTACTTCTACAACTGTGTCAAGTCATATTGTGGAAAAGCCAACTTTCATTTTAGGGCGTGAAATGTTTATTGTCAAGAGGTTTCATTAAGAACTTCATGTTTACTTAATCCGTAATTTCCGAGAAACTAGCGCTTAAAATTTTTGTACCGCGTATTGGTTTCAATAAAAACTATAAAAAAAATTACAAAAACTATTAAAAACGTTAATGCTCGCAATAACTAGAACTGTATTGAAAAAAAGTAAATATTTTTTTATAAATGCATCCATAGGAAGTTAAAAGTTAATAAAAATAATTTTTAAACTAACTGAACAATAAATATTCTTTATTCAACGTTGATGTATGATTTGCTGTTTGAAAGTCTTAAATTTCAATGGAATAATTTTGAAATTTTTTTATAAAATAATTCTTACTGTTTGTGGAATAACCTTAAAACAGTTCATTTTTCGATAAATGCTATCTATTATTTGAATGAAATTAAAAAAAGGAACAAAACATATTAGCTAGTGGCGTTGAAAATACGGAGCCTAAATTGTCGAAATCCTCTCTATTCTGCTTCTGGGAAACATCAATGTATTATCCACAATTTAGGATTCTCAGATACGAAATCATATTCCAACTTTGAAGAAGAACTATCGAATGGTTTTCTCCTTATAGTGAAAAATATCCTGTATTTCGAAAATTAAACTGTGAAAGAATTTATGTTCTTGTCTCATATATTATAATCATTATTGTGCAGTAACACTTGTCAGGTGTTGTCGGTTAAAAATAGGTACATCCTGTACGTTCTTTTTTGAACGAATATATTTCATTGTCAATTTTTAGAACTATTCAAGTAAATTACTGCCTCATACACTAATTACACATTTGCCAGGATTTAATTCGAATGTAGGTTCCTGCGAAAAAGCGTACCAGCCTTTTTAGTGTTTTTCTCATCTTTTTGGATTGATAAATTGCTTTTAATTAAAAAGGGAAGTATATAAATGTACTCTGAAATTTCGTTTTATTTTGATTCCCTAACTTCTAACAAAAGTCCTGATTCACATTTAGGTGTTCCAGAATTGTCTCGGGTATATTAAAATCACGAAATATTTCAATAAATATTGACAAGGAACTCATTCCGGATATTTAAAGAAAAATGAACGAGTAACTAAAAATGTATACAAGCATTTTTTCTTAATACGTAATTAAGACAAATAAAAACATTTAAGAATAATAAACTTATTTCGATGTAAAAAATGTTTTTAAAACTTTTCAAATGAGGTGTCAAGTGACGTACTTTCTCTTTTAAATGATATGATACCAAAATTCAGCCAATATTTGGTATTTTAAAAAAGCTGCGACATCTCAATTTTTAATTCAGGAATTAAATATGAATGTTCTTTTAGAAGCCTTTTAATTTTAGCGGCTTTTGACAAAATACAAATCGTTACGTATTCAAAGCGTGACAATTTAATTGAAGGCTAGTTTTAAGTTACGGCTAAAGGTAAATAAATACCTTTATCATCTACATGAAATTAATTAGACCAATTACTTATTTTAGCTAACCAATTATCAGCGGATGATTTTCTACCATACAACATAGACTTTTATTGTTTATTTTATTGATAATGAGGTGCTAAAATGTTTGAATAGCCTGGAAAAACTTTTAACTTTAAGAAAATGTTTCTATCGGTGACCAATTAATTAAATCAATTCATCTTTTATGACCATCTTTTGGTCTTTTAGATAATATAATTGGCTTTTCGAAATTTGATCATTGCGGAGCTAGAAAAGGATCTCCATTATCTTTTGGTTAGAAATTAGATTTATCGCTAAACTTGGAAAATTTCGCTTGGAGTAGCAAAATTAATCAAATTACTTTCACCTCCAGTGGTTAATTCTCATCTTTTAGTTTCCTTCGCTAATATTAATTGATAATAACGGCTTAATTAACGGTTTTATTAAATATATCTGGAAAGTGGGAGAAAGGGGTCTCGAATCTGATTGGTTAGTTTAATGAGTTTCACCGGCTCTTGTAGGAATAGTCGATTTGGGAAGTTCTTTCAGTTCCATTTAAAATTTTTTAGCACTAATATAAGTTTATTTTTTACTTTCTATAGTGAATAAAATCGTTTTACAATGATTGAAGGTATTTTAGCATATTTTCATTAGATTAAAGCTTCTTTACATCAATATAATAATTATTTATACGCGTGTTGAATATGCTCCAACTTATGTTTGGTTTCCGTAATTTTAGCTTTAATTTCTTTTAAAGTGTTTTCAGCAGTAGTTGATATTTTCTTTTAGTATTTGCAGTTTTTTCCCAACTAGGTATTTGAAAGCAGTTTTTAATGTGGTTGAAGCCTATGGTTAGTGTTTGCCATTTGAGCTTCAAATTCTTAAAAAAACTGTTTCAAGCCCCTTTAGTGTGATTACTATCATTTAACAATTAGCCAAAGCTAATACTAAACAAAAATGTCGATATATAGCACTTTAGAACCTTGAAAAGATTTATTTTTATTTTGATTCCGAGATTAAAATTTTTGCGTATTATCAGTATCACTGAATTTATATACAAAAACAATTAGTGCTATTTTCGTAATAAACAAGCGCATAGTTTATTTTTTTTTTTGAATTGGAACTGGCTTGCATGAAATTCCATTGAAAAATGTGTCCTTCCTATTTACCCAGAGTCGCCTGGAATCTTAAACAAACCTTTCTTATCGAATAATTATAAAGTAAATAATAATAGATATCGGCTCTAATCTGCACTTTTTTAGATAAGGTCAGGAACGAAAAATATTTAATATTTAATATTATATAAACAGAAAAACAAGTGTCTGGTGTCAGTGGATCAGTGTGTAATTTTACGGGAAATTGTGAATAAAAATAACAAAAATGCATTAAATAAATGGAAATAGTGGTGAAATATCTTTTGTTCCATTCTTTTCTGTAATTTCTAAATTATTTTTATATACTTCCAATGTATTTTGTTCAACCTATCAAATAAAACACTTCTTAGTGTTTAAAAAAGTTCCCTATTCCGGCCCTGTTAATTTATCTGAAATAAAAAAAGAGAAATAATGTTGTGGCGTTCACCGAGGATACTAACACTTGGCATCGATATGTTCGTTTTAATTTTTTCTTCTTTTTCTTTTGTCTACATCTCTTTCGTAATTGTAACCTACAGAGGATATAGATAACATTTTTATTTAGATATAGTCATAATTATGATTTATTTTGTTGAAACATAACCGCAAATTTTTACAAGAGACATTATTCAGAGGTCGAAGTTGATATTATCTAGAAGAATTAAAATATAATTTTTATTTTTCACCTACTTTCAAACTCAGCAACCCAGTGGTGTATTGGTAAAATAAGAAGTAACTAAACAAAATATTAACAAACACAAAAATAAGAAATTCGAAAAAAGATAAAAATAAGAACCTTAATGGTATTATTATTTTTATGTAGTACATTTATAGTGTACTACAAAAACTCCCAAACACAATTTCATCATTTGCACCTGCTCTTTGTTTGTTGGTCAATAGCGGATCGATGAGAACGCAACCAGGTTTTTAAGAATAAAATTGGATTCCAAGGGTGGTCCATGAAGATTTATAAACAATACATTTGCAACATGATCAATTAAAATGCGTGATCTTCTTTCCGTTACAATTAAATTCATGCTGTTGAAACCACGCTCGCATTCTGAAGAACTGCAAGCTATAATTTTAGAATATTTTTTTAACGTTTCCAAATCGTCTGAAATGTAACGACCACAAGCCAAGTAATCTCTAAAGGTATTTAAAATTTTCCCCAAAGGTAAATTAATGCGTTGGCAGTGAGATTCTACTTCTTTTTCTCCAAATTCCATATTAATTTCAGATGGCCATTCGGATGGTTCAAGAATTCGCAATTCTTTAACAATGTCGAAACTGTCGGAAGTCAAAGTTCCGCTTGAACCTGATCAATTTGCAGATGTAGTGTTTAGCCTATTCCTCATACTATTAATAATACTAATTAAAAATTTATTTCTGTGAATCAATTTGGCCGTTTTATTATCCGTCAACGAAATTGAAGATAATTGCATTATTTCAAAAGCAGAAACTGCTTCCAACGACTTCTCTCCTTTCCGAGGATCTTTTAAATATCCTAAATAAGTGATTGTGCGTCGAATCAATTTGTCTGTATATACTATTGAAGTTTCTCTTTTTTGCAATGCCTCTGATAGAATAGATAGCTCGAATAAAACATCATACATTAAGGCTAAATCTTGATTAAATTGTTTCGATGATATTCTTTTATATAATCCATTGAACATGGATTGTTCCGTTTTAGTGCGGTTGTTGTCTTTACTCGCATTTTCGAAATGTCTTAAAGATGAGCAATTCTACTAAACTGCTGATACAGTCCTAAAGGAGCTGGCCACCCATCTGACGTTAAATTCTTTATTAATTAACACATATTTTTTTAAATGTTTTTGCAAATTCGCCTATTTAAAATATAATTTTCATTTGAAATTAAAAAAATAACTACTAAAAAAAGTACCGGAACGGCGTTACGTTTCTGAAAAAATGTGCCGGAACGTCGTTCCGCCACGTTCCCCCTCCAATACACTACTGCAGCCACCCCTCTATATTGATTTTAAAATATGTGGATAAAATAACTATATTTACTTAAGATTTCAAAAAGATTTTTTTCTTCAAGTGTATATATAATAAAATTAATGTAACACATTTTATAGAAATATCCGATTATTTTACTAGTACAAATATTTTTCAATTTTGTGCTAGTACAAAAAAAGTAACCATAGCAACGTATTAAAGAAGAGATAGATCTATGTAGGTTTGATTTATTAGAACTGTCATTTTAATACTTAGTTATGAGAATTTTTCTATTTTACAAAATTGCCTATTTAATAATAATGTAATAACTTTTTTATTTATTTAAAACTTATTTTTATATCGTTAATGTAACTCTTAGCGGAATGAATCTTATATCAACTTTTGGATCTCTCCTTTTTTATATCACCATAGACAAAAACAACATCAAAGATTTCGTAGAACATTTCTCATGTGACAATTAATTCAACAGCCTACCCCAAACAAAATTAAACAAAACATTACTATAAGATTTTGAGATAAATAATTTTCAAATTTATTTCAATTTTACACTACAATAAATATATATGTAATTTAGATTTTGTAGAATTTTGAAAATTGTTAGCATTTATTATGTTATTTTTTTTTATTTTTTGGCTAGATAGGAAATAGTTCTATAACTGTTGAAGTAATTTTATATATATATATATATATATATATATATATTTATTGTTATGGGTGATGCGCCCCTTAACGCCCGGTATAAATTTAATATGAGATGCAATCGACTACTTCATTTCAGGATGAGTTCAAATAAAATTGTGGTTTAAACAATATTGTTTGTTCTTGCCAATTCCTATGTGTCAATTCAAAATGTCCGTCACTTCACGGCCTTAAAAAAAATTCAAACTTCTTAGGGGACTTTATTCACAATAGGTAAGGTTTATTTACTTTTATTGGAAACCATGTCTTTTTTTAACGTTAAACACTTTATAGTTATGTTTGAAACTGTCTTTGTAATGATAAACTACATTAACTGGATACTTCAGTTATATACTAGCAGGTAACATTAACAAATTTTAATGTAAATTCCAATGGGCTTAAATAGTTTTCCGAAATCATAGCATTTTTTTTGACACTTAATCATCCGAATTTCAAATAAATTATTGACTATTTATATTTTACCTATTTTTGATTGTATCTAAAGAATAAACTATTTATAATTGAAATATGATGTCTTTACTTGCATCTTGGCATCACAATTTTCAAAGCTTAATTTTTTTTACAACGAATTACTTTAATTTTGATATAATTTAAATTTTTTTTGTTTCTTACATTTTTCTAAATATTGACCAAAGTTTAATTAAACTCTATTAAATTTACTGAATCTTTATCATACTTAAACTAATAAAGATTCAGTAAATTTAACAGAATTAACAAATTTTATTTGATTCAGGGGTTTGTACTTCAATTTGTTCAATTCAATGCTAAATTATTTGATTTCTCCTTTAGACCGTTACAAAATATATACACTCACCGGCACGAAAAACGGGCACCCTTATAATTTTTGTTTAAAATGCCTAAATTTTCTATTTTTTTATATTGTAACTTTTGTCAACGATAGGCACGTATTAATACATGCTTTTAAAGTATGCTTTCTTCAGAAAATGTTTTCGGAAAGCTTTTATTTAAAGAGAATCACGTCTGGTAAACATTAACACAAACAGTTATATGTACAATTATCATCAGAAAAACGGAAAACAATTTAAAAAACCAGTATTTATCACTTGTCTGTCTAATTAATATCTCATATTACCTCCACGAGCCATTAATTCTCCTAGGCATACTGTTAATTAAGTTGATTACTTCACTCTGTGGAATTGCTTCCCATTCCTCTAAAAGAGCCACTCTGAGCTGATCCAAGGTAACAGGAGCAGCTATCCGGCTTCGAATCTTTCTACCGAGCATCTCCTAAACATGCTCGATGGGATTTATATCGGGACTGCGCGCTGGCCATGCCATTTGAGAAATACCAACTTCGTTCAAATATTCCATGACAATGCGGACGGCATTAGGGCGTGCATTGTCATGCATGAGTATGAAGTTGTTACCAATAAATGGTGCATATTGGACAACATAATCTTGTAGGATCTCATTTATGTACCTATCCGCAGTCATAGATCCCCTAGGTTCCACGTACAATTATGTACGCGCCTCCAAAGATATTCCAGCACACACCATAACTGAACCCCCTTTAAAACTGACTCTAGGGCTAAAAGTGCACTCGGCATATCGTTCACCTTCTCTTCTCCAGACTCTTTCGCGACCATCTGGGGATCGTAAGCAAAATCTGGATTCATCAGTAAACAACACAAAGCTCCAGTCGTCTGCATTCCAATTTTGATGCTCCCTAGCGAATTGTAATCTGGCTACCCGATGTTCCCTGGAAAGTTCTGGCCCTATAGCAGGTCTTCGAGATCTCAGATTAGCTTCATTCAACCTTCTTCTAACTGTTTGTTCACTAACATTTACGTTCATGACATGTTCAAGGTTGTTTCTAACCTCTACAGTAGTTGTGTGACGATTTCTTAGCGCTGAAGATATCATAAAACGGTGATCTCGATGAGTAGTTCTTCTCTGGGGACCGGTTCCGGGACGTCGAGTGTAAGCTCCCGTCTCTATAAAACGTGTAAATACACGTTGCACGGTACCGCGTGATACCCCGAATCTGTTAGCCACGTAAATTTGACTTCTTCCGTCTTGAATAAGAGCAACAATAGATGCAACAGTTTCTGCGCTTAAAGACATCTTAAAGTTCGCACTAATTGACATAAGCTAATAAACCATAATAAACACTTAACCTTGAATGTCATCGTGGAAATCACTGAAAATGCATATCCTTCTTAGAACACTGAAGTAAGGACAAGATGATAACTTTTACATTATTGAGATTTTTGGACAATATATTTAATATGTTCAATTTGGGAAGACATTTCATGATAAAAAAGCTTGAGGATATTCTACTAAACGGTGTTCATTGTTGGCCAAATGTTTAAAACCTAATTAAAAAACAAACTAAAAAATTAATGCATTTTTATCAAAAAATATCGAGGTGCCCGTTTTTCGTGCCGGTGAGTGTATATAACATAAAAGCGAATTATTTGTTGTAACTCTATTCAATGGTTTATGATGGGGAATCCAACAGTAAAAAAATGTAAACTCTTTAAAATTATATCCGAGCTTTCGAAAATTTTATTGTCATCGTCAGGGAACTACAAATTAAATTAAGTTTATAATAAATAATAATTTTATATAAAAAATAAAATTTATAAAAATATGTTACTTACAATTTTATGAGCTTGAAGAAAAAATAGTATATGTAACACGGATTAGAAGGCTCATTATGTTTCTGGCTCAACAAATAAAGTTATCTATACTCCTAGTACATAATGCACCATTATTTTACTTGCATTTTTTAGATTTATCCTTGTATGTAGATTTTGAATAAAGTTCAAACATTGTATAATTTTCAGATTTATCCTTTTTGATTCATATTTTCAGTAATATTTTTTCAATTATTTACCGTCTTGTATTAAAAGAAAGTAATGTAAAATTCTGTATGCGTCTTCAGAGGAATTCCAGTAGTCCATACCATAACCGAGCCAGCACCCTTTTGTAGTCTAGTGTAGAACTGCAGGTGCATTCTGCAACACGCTCATTTGGAGATCTCCATCACTACCATTTGGAGACCACAAGCTAAACCAGGACTCATCGATAAAGATTCGTCTTCATTCCAGTGCTCGTAATTTCCGGCAAACTAAAATTGCCTGAGAAGATCTTGGCCTGTTATAGGGTTGCGATTGGTAAGATTGGCTTTTTAAAGTCTTCGTCAAACGGTTTGTTCGCTTACGTTCGTATTCCGGACGTGATGAGCAGACGATTTCTAATTTCTACAGCCGCAGCACGACGATTACAGATACATTAAAGCGATCCATCGTGGGACTTAGTTCTTCACTAGGGACAAGTTTCTGGTGGTCTGGTGTAAGTTCCAGTTTCAAAAAAAAACGTGTAAAATACGGTCCATAGTGCTATTAGATATCTGATATTGTTGGGCAACATATCGCTCACTTGAAGGAATGCAAAAATAGCAACCATTATGTTATCATTTACATTAGATTACATTGAAGCAATGTAAAAAACTTTAAAATGTGTTTTACATACATCTTTCAATATTTTTTAGTCGCATCCTTTATTTTTAAAGTATTTTTTGTATTTTTTGTAATTTCATTCATAAAATTATTTTCTAATAACATAAAAAAAAGATGCTAAAATAAATGTAAATAATATAAAGCGCTTCATAGAAATAGTAAATGCATTTCATCTTAAAAAGATTTATGTTTAAAACTCTGTCAAACTGATTCAAGTAGTAATTAAACCCCGTCATTATACAATAATTATAAAAAGTGATAAATAAAAGTAATGTTCATTTCTAAATCTGTATTTTTTTGAGTAAATAAAGCTTCTAAAGGTAAACCACGACAAATCTGTTTTATGTTTTAAATAAAAAATAATAGGAAAAAATTCGTCACACATTAGCAACTAACACTCATTCACATTTCCACATCCTGTCTCCAAATGTCCGAACGTGATTTTCATTTCACATCCTCTTTTAATTCCTTCAATCATTGTCGTGGACTTGAATAGGCGTAAGCCACAAAAATACAAAAGCTGGTTTGTGTTTGGACGATCGAGAAAATATCAAATTTTGTTATGGTGAACAGATTCTAAGTAAAAAATCAATTTTGAATCGTCCAAGTCAAAGAAGTCATTACGATAAATTAAAGTACTAAATGCTACAAATTATTTTAAAACTGCATTTTCTCACAACAACGTTCGTGTGGCTTAGACATATTCATGTCCAAGACGACGCAATGTTGAATTTTAAATACCCTTTAAATCAACACAATCGTAAATTCAATAAGAATATTTGCTAAAAAATGTTACTCCATAACCTTGGAGAAATTAGTTCAAATGTAGCGCATAACTATATTTTTTGAATTAAATTATTTACGCTATAGAAGAATGAAGTTATCGAAAGTCCCTGTATAAATTTATAGTTAGTTGCAAAATATAATAATTGGACTTCCCAAATCCCCAAAGAACGGCAGCGATTTCGATAGTATGACATTAAAACCATTTCGAATAGGCAATATTAAGCCTTATGTTACTTGTACATTCGTCAGACTTTCAGTAGAAATTTCTGGTGCATTGGTACGCTTTCGTCATGTTTAGTACTATTTGTAACAGGGTTGTATTTCGGCGAACTGCTTAATACCGGATAATCTTCGACAATAGTGCTATCGTAATCGCGTTAAGATATTATTTTATTTTTGAATTTGACAGAGTTAAGATGTGTGATTCAGAAAGTGAAGAATATATTCCCGAATTTGATCTCAGGGCGCCTGAAATAAACAAACGTAAACGTACCCATACCATAATAGGATTTATTTATATTCATTCTTATTATTCACAATCCTAATGCCTACCCTGCCCATGAAGAGCTTATCGAGGGATTTGGAAAGTCCATTTCTTATATTTTGCAACGGACAATACTTGTGTCAAGATTTAAGCCTTGTCAATAAACAAAACGAGTTTGGTTATACACTGAGAAATAGTGTACTATAAAAAACGTACTTTTTACCATAAACCTACAAAAATAATTAAAATGTGCTATTCAGATTTGAATTTATTACGAAATTTCGTCATTGTAAATTAGAATTTACTCAAATTATTTTTTAAGCAGCCGCACATGTTATGTTCTGTTGCACAATGAGATAAATAACACCGCAAAGAAAATTTACCTCTTCCGCGACTTCTTTGACTTCGCCATTCTTTTCTGCATCTTTGCTTGGTTTCGATTTGTCCTTTTTCGAGAATGATATACTCCTAAAAGACCACTTCTTTTTTTTCTTTTCTTTTTGTTTTTTTGTCTCGGCCGTTGCTTCTCCCTCTTTACCTAAAAATAATTTATTTTCAAATAAAATGGAAGAAAGGGAAATTAAACTTGTCAGTCCAAAAATTTTTTGATAAAACTATCAACATGGATCAAAAAAGTTTTAACACTAATATAACATACCTTCCGTCGTTGATTCTGGTGTTTTTTCTGATACTGCTGATTCGTTTAAATTATCTGCAGTCGAATCGGATTCAGGGGTTTTTAATTCCTCTGAATCGGATACTCCGTTTTCTTTAACTTCTTTAGATTCTTTAATTTCTACGGACTCTTCTGTATTTTCCACTATTTTCTCAACCGTAAGGTCTTTCTCATTATTATCTTTTTCCTGAAACAACAAAATGAACAATTATTATTTTTCTAAGATACAATTTTTTTGAATTGGAAATGACAAATTTCAATTATTTTTAAATTTATTAACATCGCAATATTGTCCTGAGTATCACTACAAATGATAAAGTTTTAGCATAATTAAAATAAGCCATAATGATAAACATCCTCGGTTTAAGCGTTGTTGTGGTCTGACAACGGAATTCTTCTGGGAAATTAAATATAATTAAAACTACCGCGCGTATCTTTAATTATCATCGCAGTTTCGCTTATTTTATAGAATCGTTTGTGCTTTATTGCTAATACCAACTTTTGAAAATATACTTTTAAACATAAATTTAACCCATTTAGGGCGAGTGATCGCACAGATCCCTTCCAACTTTTTTGCACTATTGCAAAATAATTAATAATGATAATAATAAATGGCCTTTATATACGTATTGTAATATACTGTACAATGTACGGATTTGAAAGAGGTGAAGTAGCTCACCACTCAACCTCTGTATATATTAAAAAATACCATAAATTACAAAACTAACAATTGCAACCACAGAAAATATAAAGAAAATTAGGTGTATCTCAATGTTTTAAATTTGTTTGCGAAGGAGGATCTCTTTGTAACTTTTTTAAAATTGTGCAGAGTCCATGACTTTATGTTATGAGATAAACTATTACAAATTATTATTACGTTTATGAGAAAGATCTTCTAAATAACGCTCTAAGTGATGTCTGGGTAGAACTAGATTTAGTGAGTGTCTAATATTCAGTTGGCGAATTTTGCTCCTAAATAGAAGTTTATCACGCAAATAAGGGGGATTGTAATCTTCAATTAACTTTTTATTTTGTAAGCCTTGTAGATGTTTGTATTGGTTTTCAATCCTTAACCGATGCAAATCGTTAATTTTACTGTATAGTTGGTCAAAGCGTCGGAGGTTAAATAAAAATCTGCAGCAATTATTTTGTATTTTTGGCAAACGATATTTAGTCTAGTTAGACATGGAATGAATAGAGTAATACCATAAATTAAAATAGATAAAATTAATGATTCGCAAAGCTTTTAACGGAAAATAAGTTTAAAACACTACCTTGCGAAAAAGCTGTCTTAGAACTAAATAAGATTTCCTTTTTAGTAGAGAGAATTGCTCTCAATCTACTATCAAAAATTATGTTACTTTTTCCAGCATTTAATTTAAAGGTATGGACAGAGAGTAATGTTCAATAGACGATAAATCATTATTTAGAGAGAACAACTAAAAATATGCGTTATATACTGTGCAATTGAATGTAAACAGAGTCTTAATATTTCTATGGAGATTCCATCTGATCCTGTGGCATTTAATATGATATTGAGAACAATGTCTTTTATTTGCTCCACTGTGACCAGCGTAAAAGAGAAAGATATATTATTATCGAACCTAGGTGATTTATAATATTCAGAAATTTAAACACAATTATTTCGTGGACTAAATATAGACAAAAAGAAAGTATTTATTTTTACTGTATCTTTTAAGTACATAGGCAAATTCATAGAATTTTTGTTTTTAATATTCCCACAATACCCTAAAATTGCGATTTGTACACCTGTAAGCTAAACAATAGGATTACTCTCGTTTAACTGCAGTTATATTATTTTTTATATTTTTGTAACGCTTTATCCCTTAACCTTATCATACTTTTGAGCGTTGGGCTTAACCAAGGAACTGGAGGTTTTGTTATTCTTTTTTCAATATACGGTGCGCTTCTTTATCAAATAAGGAGACGACATAGTTGTTGAATAGGATTATTTTAGAGCCAAGAAAATTTTCGATGATAATCCAATTCATATTTGCCAAATCGCGGTTAAAACTTACTACGGAAAAATGAGCGAAATTTCTATACCTTATCATTTTGGGTGCAGTTCGCGCAAGTGCCAGATTATTTCGCAGTATTACTGCTCGGTGATCAAAAATACCATGGGACTAGAATGTGGAACTAAATCAGGTATATTAGTAAAAATTACATCAAGTAATGCTTCCGATGTTATGTTATACGACTAGGTTCAGATATTAACTTGGTAAAATTATAAGATTCCATACAATCAATTGTAAAATTTGTAAGTTGTTCAACGTTTATGTCTCCCATAATATTATCATAAATCGGTAATACAAACGATAATGGTTAATCAAGATATTCAATAAAATTGATAATGTTATATGTTGAAGTGCGACATATAACTTCTACTACAAAACATGATTTTCCAATATAAAATTCGATCCATACATGCTGACTACCATTTGTACAAACAAAATCATTTAAAATAACAAGGCTTTTAAAAATTTCTTAAATATAGAACCCCACCCCTCAGCTCTACTTCCCTGATGTTTACGAAATAGTTTATATGCAGGTACAATTATCATACTAACAGGAATAATTGCTTGTAACAAATTTATTAAATATTGAACGTGTATTGACATGTAACAACAACAAAATATATTTATTGGTTTCCCAAAAAGCTATCGACCTAGGTCTTTCAGCCAATATAATACAATTTATATTTCGTAAAAAAATTTTATATATATATATATATAAATGCACATAAAGATTAATGGTATTACAATTAAAAATAATATATATATATATATATATATACAAGGTGATCAACTTATGCTCCGAAGCTTGATATCTTGACAATAGGAAAGATTGTTTAAATAAAGTTATAGATATAGTCAGCGTGTCTCATATGGTCACAGCATATGAAAGTTATGATTTTTTACTGGAATACCCTGTATATTATCTTAAATTTCAATTTCACTTACTTTTCCTATTTCGACAATATAGGCTTTTACTGGATTCTACAGTGTGCTTTTAAAGATATATTCACTTTTGTGTGAAAATCTTAATTAAATTGTCACCCTGTATTATTTAAAATCAACAACTGAGACTTAATCTCTTAAGGCCAAAATAATTTATTAGTAGTCTAGTTTAGCTGCAACTCATAACGATTTTGATAGCTTTCATTTTGTAATACATTGTGACCCAAAACTAACGCCCATGATTTTCTCAGTTATTTCAAGTAGAACACCCTGTATTTTATATTACCTTCAAAAACCACTTAAAAAATACTTTTACTTTTGTTAAGCATTCCCTATACCTAAATGTTGCGGTTATTTAGTTTTTTCGATTTTTAAGAATAAAAACGACATTTTTGGGAGATATTTAAATGTAAGTTCCACTTTGTTCAGGTCAGTTAATCTTTCACGTATGAGAGTTACCTTAACATTATTATATAAAAATTCGTTGGATGGGTTGTGTAGCGGATTTTCTGGATGTCTAGTTTTCGTAATTATTCTCAGACAACTTTTTTTCGGCAACTTCTAGGTTCTTAATTGCCGGGTTACGGTAGCTGATGAATATATTAACATGTATTAATTTTAATTTATTAGGTTTGTGATTTGACAATGTCTATTTTCTGCAAATGGTATGAACAATGGAGCTGTGCGTGTCATGATCCGTAGGGGTATTAGTTTTCAACTTAACATTAATCTATTTACAGTTATTGCAACATAGCTCGATTTCTTATCATACTAACCCGAACAATTGGAACAGTCTACAATTGCTGTGCCGCCTCACCCTGTCTAGCATGTTGTTACCAAAGGAAAAAAATAGTTTAGTTTGTTGTTAGATTTTTTAAGTGTTTTACTGCTGAAATAACGTTCTAAGAAAAATTAAACGCATAAATTGCTCTTTCCATATTGAAAACTCACATTTCGCGATTGTGACAGGACATGGATTTGTAGGTGCATTGTTTCAATTATTACAAGATGGAAAGAGCTAAGAAAGAGAGGAAAATATATAGAGGATCATTTACAAGACAGTATAATAGTCTTACAGAACTAATTGATGATCCAAACAGGCCGGTACTTGAAATTAAAGCCTCTTTTAAAGCACTAGAAGTAAATTTGAAGAGATTAGTCAATTGGATAGAATTAATTTCAACGAGTTATTGGAATCTAATGCAACTGAAGAACAGTTAGAAGCAGAGTCCGTTCAAGTAGATGAATATATGGCGAAATTTGCAGTAATTAAAAAAAAGTTAAATTTCTCAGAAAACTTGTCTTCAAACAGTGAAAGTCATAGAACTTTGCATAATAGATGTTCTGATGCTCATTCGCACGTAAAGAACAGACTCAAATAACCAAAAGCTTAAGATGATCTGACTGCCTTAAATCGATCTTTATCGATGTTTATTCAAGAAGAGATAACAAGTTGATTATAGGTATGAGTTGTATCTACTGTTATGATTATCTCCGATCTGTATAATGAGGATGACTACACGCATCAGAATTCACTGTTTGGGAATATTTTATTTTAGATGTGTAGAAACCCTATAATTAATTAAAAACTGATGTGTTTTAAATATTTTAACACTTGTATTTTGTGTTTGAATGACTACATGTTAAAAAATTTGAACCGGAAAACACGTGTAAGAGATAAAACAAGCCCATTGGCGTCAAAAAAGTTTTGGTTTAGGGTTTTACTTCGAAGATGATTTTTTTTAACTTAAAAGTGAGCATTTCTCTAAGCTTTTTGTTTTCAATTTTATCTGTCAGGTTTTTGATGCCACTGATGAAAATGCCGTTCAACCCTTCCTAAAATACCATTTTAATTTGTTACTATTTTTTCCAATTTCTATCTTTTCTGATGTAATATTTACCATCCTTAAAAGCTGAAAAAGTTGGAATTTTTGAATAAAAGAATAAAATTAAATTAAAATGTATATTGAATATTCAGGAAAATCTTAAAAACTCAATTTTTTTTACTTTTAGAGTTTAGCCGTCTGTCCTGTAAAAATAATATATTTCTTACACTACAATACCGCATGTTAATTCAATTGGACTAATAAGACACCGCGCTGTGTCGCGTCAGTTTCTATTTTTTTTATTTCATTGTTTTTTCTTCACTTCATTGAACCCTCAACCGACTCTAATCCATGAAGATTAGATTGCAGAACAAAAAAAGACAGCATAGAATAATACTAATAAGACTGGAGGGAGTGGTTAACGTTTAGATAGGTTAGTATCCGATTTCAAAGTCAAGGTCATGAGGTCACTACTTCCAAGATACAGAGTCTTAATGTTTGCGTTGTCGAGTTAATAATTAAATGAATCGAACGAAACGTTGATTACTGTATATAAATATAATTTTCTTATCCGTTTATTGACAACAACGTTAATGTTTGTTGGAATTTGCATAACGAAAAGGGCAAAAGTTAATGAATATATTTAAGGGCTAGTTCTAAGCAAATTACAATAAATAGATAAGTAATATGATATTTCACTTGTGACCCATAAGTCGTACAGAGAAAGAAATATAAGAGACACAGCAAGGGTTTTCAAGTGTTCCTTTTTTCTCATCCGTAGGGAAAGTCAGTTAGTTAGTTAGTTAGTTAGTTAGTTAGTTAGTTAGTTAGTTAGTTAGTTAGTTAGTTAGTTAGTTAGTGGTGACCCATATGTTCGGACGTGTCTTTCTTAATTAATAAAGCAAATAAACTTATTTGAATCAGTATCGCAAACTTATTATTTCTGATTACATAATCCCAACAATATTGAAAGTACGTTTAAAAGTGACATTACTATTGTTGAAATTACAATTATTTTTCTTATTTTACTGCTAAAGTATAAATTAACTGGTATTCATTATATCTTTTTCATAAACATAAATTGATCGAAAAACATACATTTCAGTAGTGGATGAACAAACAAATTTGTCTTATGGCATACGTCAACTCATTTTAAAAAGAGCTTTTTCTAGTGGATTATGAAAAACTCTAAAAAGTAAAAATATTCTTAACGCCGATTTTTTCTCAGATGAGCCTTGGTTATATATTTCTGGATACGAATTAGAGCCTCATTTTTTTGTTGAAGAATCATTACATCTCTAAAAAGTTGGTGTTTGAATAGGAATTTGTATAAGAAAATTGATGGGCCCCATATGTTTAAAGGTACACTTACTGCTTCACGATATCGCAATGAGGTACTCGAGCCATTCAAACATCAACGGGATGATAATGAATTTCAAAATCATATTTCCAACAAGATGGTGCAACAACATATACGACCAGACCAACATTTCAATGTCTTAGAAATTTTTTTGATGAAAATAATAAGCGGAAATATTGAAATCCCATATCAAACTAGGTCTTAAAAAAATGTAATATATTTATTAAATAAATGCAACAAATCAAATGGATTAAACCAGACTCAATAATGTCCTTTAACATAATTTCAATATATTCATTAAATATTAGGCATTTTTACAGATTTATTTCTTATGTATCCTTTTTGATACACTACGTCTGTCTTCGCTACTATTTCTTTTTCTATCTCCATTCCTACTTCTGTTTTTGTCTGTGCGGCTTCCGTCATGTCTCTTTTTTGTTTTACTATCTTTCCTATTTTTGCTTTTCTTTCTATCACTTTCTGAACTTGAGTCATATTTCTGAACTTTTATTTTTTTTAGAACTTTTTCGTTTTTCATCATCTGATGATTCTTCACTTTCATTTTCATGTTTTCGCCTTTTTTCAGGTTTCTTTTCTAGCTTTTCCAATTTCCTTGACAAAGCCTTTTTCTGTTTCTTAGTAAGGGACTTTAAAAATGCAGTCTCTGCATTGGCATCTTCTTCTTCGTTAAGTAAAAGATGTTTGTTAACTTCTACAGAATTGACCTGCTGCTTTTTTAAGGCAAGACCATCATCTAGCATTTGTTACAATAAAAAATTGTATGTCACCGTACAAATCTACATTCTTAAAGAATTTAATTACTAGCGAAAGGATATGTGTAAGTATAGATATCGATTTAAATTGGCCTAAAATACGCAAAACACTTCGGAGTCAGGAAATAAAAACAAAAATCGTATCTGCTAAATATCAGTATACGATTTACTTGTTATTGGAGGTTGTCAGATAAATGAAAGCTTCCCATTCGGTCAACAGGATGTCGGTATAATAAAAATAAGAACACGGAGTTCGAAACCGTAAGAAATTGCAGATAAATAAATGGCTAGAAATAGCAAAGGATTCAGCTAATATGTACAGGTTGGTTTTTATCTTTGAATACCCAAGAGAAAGTAAGTCTATCACATGTTTCGACCGTTTTTGTAAATATGGATTTGCCAAAAAATATTTCCTTTTGGAGCTAATATGTATTTTCAAATTTGAAAATAATCTAAACAAAATGAATATAAGAATTTATGTCACAGTATTTTTTTTGAGATAAAATACAAATATGCGTTTTTTTACTGGAACGCTCTGTACATTTTGACAGTTTCATATGCATATTGTTCCACTTATTCGGTTACACCATTGACAAAAATTAAAATATTAATTTATATTCACAAACGAACAAATTTTGAACAGTTAAGTATATAACGTGTTAAAACAGATGATCAAGTTGGTCGTTTGCCTTTGCACATGTCGTAGCGGTTTTTATTGATTTTATTTCAATCTTTCAATGATTTGTGATTTGAACTAAAACTGATTTTATTACTTCAGAAAACTCCACGCAAAAAATATCCAAGGGAACGAGTCCTAATGTCCTGTGAGGATACTGTTCTTTACAATTATTTAGTAGTGCTTTTATTTGGTTGAATACGTTTGAAAATCTGTAACAAACCGAAATATTTTTAAAATGCCAAATATTTTACTTATTCAAGAAACCCTACCTCCATCAAAGAACTAAATTAGATTTGACAACAATCTATATACTTTAAATGTTTTCTTGATTCCCCCAACATTTGTTAAGAATGTCAATTTTTGGCGTTCCAAATTTTGTAAATTTTTATATATTTCTATATGTATGGGTACAATTAACAAGTTATTTGAGATAATAGATTATAAGCAAGTTTGAAATCAACCTGTAATTTCTTAACGGAAGAATTTATAATAAAACTAACAGTAAAATGTATTGTGTCTAAATAAAAAAAAGAAGCTACATTATCGTGCTTTAATATTTGCGAAATCACAGATACGAGCAACCTGTAAAATAGTCAAATTTGGTTCTCTTTGTTCTCTTTAAATGGAATCTTACTCGTCAAAATCATTAAGAGGAATTCATACTCGATTTACATTTTAAAGTTTTCTTCATCAAAGAGATATGATAATTTTTATCTCCATACCCCGTCTAAAGAATTTAATAATAACTACAGATATTGGATTATCCGAGAGAAAGAAAACTAATTAATTTCTCGTACGTCTTTTGTTCGAACCGGAATTTATATAAATCTTGTTTTGGTGTAAAATTCCGTTCCCCAATGTTTTGGGTGTGAAATTATCGTATTTAGAATAAAATTATGCATTTGAGGAACTTCCCTGGAATTAACTTGTGTACTATGAAATTGTTAAATTTGTCGAGCGCAATTCCCTCGGAACAAAAGAAGTATCCGTTATCCTCGTGGCCAAACCGGATTTCCTCTTTAACGATAGACTTTCCTCTAAAAGGTAGAACACATCGCAATTACAACGAAAGTTCCATCAGTTTTTTAATAGTTATGTCACCGTCAATATTCAACTCGTAAATATTTGGTATCATATATCTAAACATTTTGCAACGATTGCAAAAAAATGCAATTTTCTTATGCTTAAGTTTGAGACATGAGCTAATAGGATATTTCACTTAACAAATTTATCTTTAAAAGTATATTTGCTAATATGATTTTAAGTTTCCAAACTCATAAGTGATTACGGACATTAGGCAAACAACTTCATGGAGTTCGTAGTGCGACAAGAATACGAATTTTATATTAAAATTTAACCACGTTACGTTGAGAGATATCAAATTAAGTTTAATTTATCCATCTTCTTTAAAATAATAATAAAAATCGTTGTAATTTCAAAGTTTGGTCAATATTACTAAGTAGAAAAAAAGCGGTTCGTTTTAAATATAACAAAAAATTCTAATTAGGTCTTTATTTACAGTGGAAATGAGTTCGAACGAATACGATCTGAATTTTCAATTCAGCAAAAAATAGAAATGTTCTGAACGGATCCTACAGGTGAGATATTTATTTTTTTACGAAGTTTACCTTTAGAAAATAATTTTTCCTTAAGAAAATATGTATAATTTTCATTACTGATTTTTTTCCTAAAGAATGTATGCCTTTTATACTATTAATTTTGTTTTAACAAAATCGTTATTCGCTACGATTTTCCATTTTAATAAGTATACACATTAAAAGAACACGTATATTTAAATTTCTTAATTAGTATGTTTATCATATTAACAAAACTGTAAGATATAAACAACAAATTAATTTCCAGTAGGAGCGGTGTATACAAAATGCGTAAACCCAGTCGACCATGGAAATTAACGATATTTAGTTTACTTTACCTACCAGCAATTTATATACGATATACAATTGTTTTGAATAAAAAAAAAGCTTTTAATAAAATATAATGAAAATGAGTCCTGAGTAACAAGTTATTAATATGTAATTGTAAATATTCTAAAAGGAAAATCCTAGAATATTCTGAAGAAACCTTAGACAAAATATGACTCCTTATTAGGTTGCAGATTGCTTTATTTAAAAACTATTTTGCTCATTACTTTCGATCCTTTTCTCTATTATGCGTGGAGGTAGGTTTAGGAACTTTAGACATTAAAATGTGTTTTTTACTCATATTACACAACTAGCGGTATCTTCAATTTACTACAATTTTTCAATTCTCCAATACTTTCTATGTAAATAACCTACTCTTCCACAAACTGCTCATGGATCATCAGAATACTTTTTATAAGGACATTCCATTGAGTTTTATTATGTCCAATATTTATTGACGAGACAATGAGTTAAGGAGGTTGGGCCTCAATAGCAAATGGAAAAAATGTTTTTTTTTTTAGATTAATATTATATTTTAAAATATTTCTGAAGATTAGAAAGATTCTTGTTGAGAAAATACAAGTAGTCTTATGGAAAATGGGTTTATAATCATTCACTTTTGGAACATTTCATTTTGAATGCACAAAATAATAATCACAAAATAATAATCACAGAACAACCAAATTTCAGTATGTTGTTGTTTAAACTTTTTTCATACAAAATAGAAGAGCTTTAGAAAGATACTTATGTATTAAAATATATATATATATATCAATAAATTACCGTTTAAGCCATTAAATAGTTGGTGAAGCGGAAACGCTGTATGTGTCATATATACATGATTGGGATAATGTATGGAACCAAGTAAATATCCTTAAAACGAAAAGGATGATATTTATGAAATTTTGTAGATAAGTGCAATGTTGCAAAATGCAGCTGATGTACATCTCTTTGTTAATAATATACTTCCGGTTTAACCGGAAATACCATCAACATTTTTAATTTAAATGGGACACCCAGTATTAGTTTGCAGATTTTGAAAGATCTTGTTATTTCAAATTCGTACATACTGGGTTTAGTGTAAAAAGTCGAACCACTTTTAACTTTTTACACGTTAGAGTAAAATACCATTTAGATAAATACATTGATATTGTTTGTATTAATAGTAAGAAATAAACGAGCACTATTTTGAAGGTAACTGTTGCTAAACTGTCAAATTGTAATTTACGGAAATGAATTGTACGAGTAAGAATGGTTCATTTAAGAGAAAAAGATCGTACTGAAATATTAATGATAATCAGTTATGATGATCGATTCATACAATGGGCCACTCGTTCTCCGGATATAAGCCCATTAGATTTTTTTCTTTGGGGTTATCTAAAATCACGTGTTTACGTTAAATGACCAACATGCTTGCAGGATTTGAGACAAAGAATTATTGATGAATGTGAACTAATGCGTGGGGAATTCTTGGAAAGAGTGACTCAAGAATTTGTTAATAGGCTGGCATATTGTGATGAGCATTTTGAACATTTGGATTAATTTTGTTTAAATTCTTATTAATATTAGTCTAAAGTAAATAAATTTATTTATTCTACAACTAAAAGTGAGTTATTTCTCGTTTTTACAAATTATTTCCACTAAACCCAGAATGTACAAATTCGAGAAATAACAAGCTCTTTCAAAATCTGCAAAAATATACAGGGTATCCCATTTAAATTAAAAAAGTTGAGGGTATTTCCGGTTATACTGGAAGTATATTATTAACAAAAAAATGTACATCAGATGCATTTTGGCATATTGCACTTACCTACAAAATTTCATAAATATCGAGCGATTCGTTTTAAAGATATTTACTTTGTTCCCTACTTTATCCCAACCCTGTAGTATTTTATGTTTTGGAGGTGATCTGAATTATTATATGTTCGATTTTGAGCGTGTTTTTGATGACTCAAGTTGTTGATAATATACTTTTTCATTGAGGTGTTTTCTTTTTCAAATACATATTTTCTTTCCATTCTTATCAATTTTCATTTCCGCAAAATAAAAGTTAATTGTTTCATGTAGCACTCATTACAAATCAATCCTCTAAATACATTGATTGCTAACCGTACATGTACATACATACATACATAAGCAAATTTCCAGGCTGAAAACTGTTTAAAATTTATACCATTGCTGATTAAAGCGGGTCAAAGTTAAATTATTGCAATTAGCAAACAAATATTTGTACTAAAAAAACCCAAATATTTATCTATTTATTTGCATTATTTATATTTCTTACTTCATTTCTTTATAATAAATTTGAGTAAAATTCTTAATAAATAATATTAAAGATTTCTATATTTTTTTTTATAAAATCCTCAAAAATTAATCCGTTTTTAAAATATTCCTAAATCATTAACATAAAAACTTTTCAATTTCTGAATATACATATGATTCAAAATAATTTTCATCCTGAATATTCCACTCCAACTGCCTTAAACGTTTTGAGGAGATCCACGAATATGAACGAGCTTGGTATACATTTTCAAATAATTCTGCCTAATCGATTTGAAGAGATTGGCGGTAGAAATCAGCCATAAACTCAGCCGGCGGTCAGTACAGGTCTGTTGTTATATAGTTGTAGATACCTTCTGGTTATGTTTTTAATTTTTGAAGTACATAGAATGAGATCTTCATTAAATCGACCTAATTTTCTAGATATGCCAATATCACATCTAGCCTTTCCAATATATTGTAAAATAATTTAAGCTGATAAATAAAAAAGAGGGAATGTTTTGGATTTCCAATGTTTCATTTTTTTTAGTTTTCCCAACCTTTTAAACAGTCGGGTATTGCCAAGAGTCTTCATGTCAATGTTAATGCATCAATTCCAGAGGACGTTCTTTTATTATGGTTTTATGTATCTGAGACTTTTGCTCCAAAATATTCCTCATTTACCATATCACTGTATTCCTCGTAGTGTGTAAATACTTTCATGGTGAACTAACTGAGTAAATGTACAAGAATTAAATATAGGTCTACAATTATTATAGTTTTTTCTTAAACTATATATACCCTTATTTCTTAATAATTTCTGACTAGATCATACGCCTCTTTTATTCAAGACTTGGATGCTTCTTCTCGTTCTGTATTTGGTAAATGTAGTTTTTCGATTGGTTATTTTGTATTTTCGGTTTCATTTTAAAGCTATTCTTGAGGTAAATACGTAGGTGAAATTAAAGCAGGTGTACCACAGAAAAGGGAAACCGTTTTTTAGAACCCATATGTTCAGTTCTATGTTCTGTGTTTAATCTACACTGAGAAATTGTATTGTATCTAATTCTATATTTCATTGAACAGATTCTCATGAGAAAAATACCTTTTTTTTTCTATCATAGTTTACAATTTCTGACCTATTTTAATATTATTTATGTAAAACATTACATCTGTACTTACTCAAAACAATAACAATAAAATCCAGATGTTCAACTACAAAATAAAGATTGCAAATGTATATATAACCTAGTTTTTTACAATTATTATAAATTTTTATGACTCAAAAAAATACTTAGAATTTAATATTTTCTCTAATTTATATATAAAATACCTGCGAAATGTGTTTATTTAAGTAGAGTAATTACAAATATGTAGGCGTGTTCCTAGAAAGTGACTAACCACTTAAGATTTTTCAGAATATACAGTGGATTTATACATCTATTTTATTTATTTCATACACTGTTCTACATTTAGTAAAAAAATGCTTAAACTTGGGAATTAATTTTAGTGCGAAATAACAGAATTGAATATCCTAAACCATTTTTTAAATTGTGGACTTAATTAATTTTAGAATTCTTATCTGCAATAAAAGTTATTTTAACTTTTACTCATTATTTTTAAGGAAAAGGAAAATAACCAAAAGTTAGTTTCTTTCCGTCACAATTAAATCGTAAATATTTTTCAAATGCATAAGAATTCAATTATTCGTTACAAATTGACTTAGTGTGTAAAAGCTCCTCTTCTAAGAATGGATATTTGATAAAAAGTAAATAATCGCGCATTAGTGCGCAAAGTAAATATCATTTGTCTTCAATAATACTGAGAATTAACGTTACGGTACCAAAAAAAAAATTGAATAAAATATTTTTTTTCAATCATGCTACGGAATTTCAATTCCTGAAAAAATTTTAGACATTCGCTGCGAAAATAACTGTATTCATCAAAAAGTGATGTACTTACTGCTACTTCTACATCTTTTTCTGTGTGTGGCACCGTCCCATTCGTTGCAGCTTTGACGTCTACATCACCAATTTTAACTACCCTTCCTTCACCTTCACCTATGACTTCACCACCTTCGGCTGTTTTACTGGGACTATTCGTGATATCTACTGACCTCTTTGACTGTTTCGCACCCATTGTATAGTTTCAATTACTTACTAATTACTGAAACAAAAAACAATACGTTGATTTTTCAGGATTAAAAATGTATTTTCCGTTTCAAACATTTTAGGGCTTTTATCAGTTGAAGAACAAAAGATTTTAAATTTAAAAATCACGCAAATGAGCCTGGTGTATTATTATTATTATTATTTCAATAAGAATTGTTTATACAAAACCAATACCGATAAGAAATGAATCATTGTGTATTGCTGATTAAATTTCCTATAGCGAAACTTTTTCCAATATAATAGAATATTTTTCATATAATTTACTGTTCAATGATGATAACTATTAATAGATATAATTCTAATTAACAACCTGTTATTTGGAGAAATTAAATTTAATATTTCCCAAAATTTCATAGTTGATTTTTTTTCACTATACATTTTCTCCATAGGTTCAACATTTATCAATCAAGTTATTAAATGTTGCATCGTTCAAACACAAATCGAAAATAAACTGCGCATTAAATTAGTTTATTTTTAGAATAATATTGTTTATTTCAAATACCTACTATCGCTTGAATATAAAAATAATGAAGAATACATACAAAAACAGGATAGATAAACATATCACAATTTTTTTTCCTGTTTGGAGTATACTAAATATAAAAATTATTCTCGTCATCACCATCAGGTATGAAAAGATATGTTTAATTACAATTTGCTTCTAAAGAAAATTAAAAATGCATAAAAAGATAAATTTCTATATTTTAGCAATAAAATACTGAAATGCTTACCTTTGGAATGTTAAAACTATCATCATTTAAATATTGAAATATTTTTAGAATCAAAGACCAAAAAAATGATTCTTGCACTTTCAAATTTAAGTTTTAAGACAGGAAATGATATGAATTTATGATGGAATTGGATGTTTCTTTTTAGTAGTTTTATATTTTCACAATGACAGCTACTAGACACTATATCAATCCATATGTAATTTTGACGTTTAATGTCATATACTTACTATGTTATAAGGTATGTTTTTTTTTAAATATCAAACTCGCCCAAGCAACATTTTTAAAAGCCAATCATGTTGAGATTCAACACGATTTTTATTGAATTAAAAATATTTGCTGCTGTTTTATTAATAAATTATTCTTCAAGCTATATTATCTCCAAGATTATATATTTTTATAAAGAAGCTATAATTTTAGGAGAAAAAAAAGACAAGCCACTGACTCTTCAAAACGCTTCTTTTTTAATTCCCATGTTGCAATTAATTGGCATTATTTATAAATATTTTGATTTATATAGATTCCAAAGACTAGTTGTAAATATGCTAAAAGAAGTGCTTTGTATCTCACTAGGGCCTTAGATAATGCTATACATAATAAAAGAAAATGTCCTTATTTGATCTTAGTAACAATGCGTACATAATCATTCTTTTATCCCATCAATATAACACAGTTAATTTTTAATTAAATATATAGGGGCTTCAAAATACTCAAAAACGATTTTAATTATTTAACATAGGGGCGTCTCAATTTTTTCTCAATTTCACTTCATGCGAAATGTTTGTAAAGTTAAATTGGTTTTATTGTTAAGTTAAGTATCTTCAATTGACAAAGTTTTTTGTCATGCCGAATTCTTTTAAACATTTCCATTATAAGTTAATTTAGAAAATATTGTAGCAAATATAACTATGGGAAAATTTTATATATTAATATTAGCACTCTCAGTTGTAAAGAGTAATGAGATATCAACAATATAATTATAACTCATTGACTGAATGTACATTTTATATATCCTTTAAAAATTGTTACATCATTTAACGCTTCTCACCATAAGGTTTTAAAGCACAACATTAAAATAATTTAATCTAACCAAAACATCTGGTAGTTTTAAATGAACACAACCATCTATCGTGTAAATTGTTGTCTTTTTCGAGAAGTACCATCAAAATAAATGAAATCATATTTTTTGCCTCATGTAGTTTATTTCACGAAATCATGTCATTTATGGTTAAGGTCATTAAATACAAGGAATACTAATAATTTTTTAAATAGTACGCCGGAGTACTCGGAAAAATGTTTTAAGAACGTGTCAAAAACCACACCCATTTCTTCGAATGTTTGTTGTAAATCTTCCAACTAGATATTGACTCAAACCAATTTATGGAAACAATAATAAATTTATCACCAGTTAACAATTTGTTATCTAAACCAGATAATATTCATGTTCTCCGTAATTGTAAAATAATTTAATATTATCGGGAATCAGTAGTCAAGAAGGAGGAATGACATAATAAAGTCAATATACGCTTGAAATATTTGGAACAAATGACCAAAATGAATTAGGGTAGGTAAAAATTTAAACGGAAATGGTGCTAGAAATATGGTTGGTCCATCACCCATATACAATGTATATTGTAATAACACATTGTTATAAATAGATATTTCATCCCTACTTATACTTATATAACCCCTATTAAATGATAAGTTCTTTCCTAATTTTATAAATAGTTTTATATGATCTTATTCAACAGGCCTAAAATAAACCAGTTTCTGAAATTCGGAACTTATAAAAGTAAACAAAAAAAAATAGTTCCAACTTTTATATGTTATAATTTGAAAACGAAAATCGTAGTGGTTTATTTGCTACACTTTATAATTACATTCAAACATATGAAATTAAAAGTAATCTAAAAGAATTTAAAAAATCTGTTAGAACAACAATTTGGCCTAAAAACAAATGAAGCACCTGCCAAATAATTATATATGGAAACACATTTTATGTATACCACATAAGAAAGTCAAGAATTTCGCTTTCGAAATTAAAACAAATGTTTACTTGCTAAGCTGTGGGTGGTTTACACAGGGTGTTCGGGAATCCAAGTACAAAAAAATTAATTATGCAATTCTTAGTCAAACGCAGGGCATTTTTCTGTACAGTCTGTCTAAGTTATATTGGAAGGTTACCGTTTTGAAAAATAAAGAAAGAGCGTTTTTCTAATCTGGTACAAACAAATGGCATCATTAATCTTTAAGTCACCCCAGAATGTCATGGGAAGCAATAAAATGATCCTCTCCCTGCACAAGCTCTGCCTGTGTATCTGTGGATCACTCTTATGTGGGTGAATTATAACGAAAATATAATTAGTATACTTGAAAGACCAAATACATTGGCTCAAAAAACACCAAAATATTCTATACGGTTTCTCCCGTTGGAATTATTCTTTCTTCAATTATCAAAACTTCCAATTTTTTTAAGTTTTTATTTTAGAGAAAAAATATTTTCATATTATATTATTTAACCCTAGCATAGTTTTTTAAAATCTCATTAGATCTCGGTTTACCATTATATTTATTTTTATTTTAGATTGAATTTAATCTAATTTATTTTTATTATTTTGTTTAAGAGATATTTTATCAACTCAAAACAAGTCAAATATTATATGATTGACCACCCTTCACTTTGCTCAAGGAAACTACAATACATTTTCTATATTTCATTCCCGGACACCTTGTATACTAAATAGAAACATTTCTTTTGTTCTTCGATTTAAAAATAAATGGTGCAGTAATAAAAATGCTTTTAAACTATCTAATCGTTAGGCATGCCATGTCAAAAGAGGAAGTAGATACGACGATAAATGTCGGTTTTCAAATGACAACAAAAAATTACAACAATGTCTACGAATGCATTTTTTCCTGCGATATATTTATATAAATATATATGTACTTTTGTTTTATTAGAACATTAAATTATTTATCTAATAGTCATTAATTTATGTTATATAAGCAAAGAAAATTAAGTGCATATTCTATAAGAAATTTAATATACAGAGTGAATTTTAAGTATGAAACACCTCAATTATCTCGGAAACGGCTGGAACGATTTTTATAAATTTTGTTTTGTGAGGGTTTTCTAATACGGCCGATCTTATGGTGATATTTACATTGTTGTCAGATCTTCCGTTTTTCTGGAAATATAATGAACTTTGTTATTTCAAATGGATCACCTGCATATTTTTTTCTTTTTTCATGTATTTCCTATACTTAAATGCCATAATTTCGAAGTTATAGCTAAATTTACATTATATCCGCTCAAGTTAAAATAATACATTAAGATGGCTATGACTGCAACAACAACAACAACAACTTTGACGTTTCAATAAACTATTATTAACTGAAACATTTTAACTTATTTCGTTTGAATCAGTGTCGTATAAGTAAAGTTGTAAAAATGACACTGTATGAATGTATGAATGTACATGCCTAAAAGGAAAAATATATAGGGTGCACCATTTAAAAGCCACAACGATGACCTCATATCCAGAAAGTGGCAACATTACAAATGGTTGTCCACCAGGATTCAATTCGAGTTCGAAAATAAAAATAGAAATGTTTGAATAATTTCGAAGTTATAGCTAAATTTACATTATATCCGCCCAAGTTAAAATAATACATTAAGATGATGGCTATGACTGATTAAACTCTTTTCATTTGAATAATCTTTAATACATTATATCCTAACAGAAATCCCATAACAAGGTCTGCTGTCATTACATTAGTAAAAAAGTTTAACGAAACTGGTGCAGTAAAAGGTTTATCCAATTCATGGCGCAGAAAACCTGCAACAACTGAAGACAAATCTTGAGATATTTGTGTCGTGTTAAAAGAAGGTCCACATTTAAAAGGTAAACAAATAGGGAACTTTAGAAAACATAAAGTAAAGGCGTTTAGAGCAGATGCTCAAAATGTTGTCCGTTTACTTCAATACAACAAGCCAAGCGATCTTTAAAACTTTGTAATACATCTCTACGGTGGTCCTATCTTTTAATTCCTGAATATTAGCAGGGTTTGTTTTATAAACGGTGTTTTTTAAGTGACCCCATAGAAAATAATCTAAAGGATTCATATCAGATGATCGCGGGGACCATTCGATAAAACCATCCATGCCTTCCTATCCATCTTCTTGGAAACACATTATTAGTTATTTTCTCATTTTCTCACCTCACGCGCATAGTGAGGGTGGAGCTCCATCATGTTGCAGCCAAATTTTGTTGTTTGGAGTATTATTATTGTCTGAAAGTTTCAAATTGAATTTCTAAATTAAAAGGCAATTGAAAATACTTGGATTTGGAAATAACCGAACCAATCCAATTATTTTGTCACCTATTATTCCGGCTCCTACCTTAAGTTTTTCTGGATACTGGGTATGGTATTCACGCATACAATGAGGACTGTTACGTGACCAGTATCTACAATTATACCGATTTACGTTTGCGTTAATAACAAAAGTGGCCTTATCGCAAAACATAATATTATTTAAAAAGTTTGGATCGTTTGAATCGGAACATTTTCCCATAATTATGTCTGCAAACTCTTCACGTCTAACAACTCTTGAACCAACCCTACTTTGTATGGATGGATTTAATTATCACATAAAATTCTCGTTACGGATTTTTGCGAAATATCAAGTTCCCTGGATATTTGTCTAGTACTCAAGTGTGGATCGTCTTCTAACATGACGCAAACCTTTTTTACTGCACCATTTCGGTTAAACTTTTTCCCCAACTTATTCACAGTATATCTTGTTAAGGGATTTCGGTCAGGAAATAAAATGTTAAAGGCATTACACGTTTCTTGTTGACTTCCACTCATATCGCTATATCCTAATATCATTAAAATTTAAATTCGTTCCTTTTTCAGATAAACGATGCTTTGTGATTTTCAATAAACCCCAACAAACAAATTAAATTAACGGTTCAGTCGAATATACCTAAGCCTACGAAGCGGCTACTACTACAGCAGATGATGTATGGGTAGTTAAAATAAAACTGAATGTTTTATTAGATTACATATCGTGTTTTTACATTTTACTATTAAACAGGATTAATGGACCTCTACGGCACTGGGACGCTGTTCATGCACGGGGACGCAGTTCATAGACTCTGAACCAACCAAGCCGCTTATGACAATTAAAAAATCGTATTCAAGTAATTTGATTGGACGCATTTCAAGAAATAAATGTACAAAATAATATTATTTAACACTAATCTGTTTTGATGGACAATTCTGTCTGTTAACTTCGCCATTTGATGTAAAAGTGAGTGCATTCATTAGAAAAAATTATACTTTTGCGAAAAGGTAGCATTGTTATACGAATTTCAAACATTTGCTCGAAATATAAACGGATTTTAAAATAACAGTGGGCAAATTATAAATAATTATATGGTCACTGTACTTGAATAGAATTCAAGTGATAAATAATATCATTAACGAGTATTAAAAAAATAACAAGCATACTTAAGTTTTTATAATTATTCAGAATACAAATAAATAAAAACAGAATTGATTTAAACATGATTGTATCTTCAATTACCGATATTAAGTACGATTTTAAGAATCCTTTATGAGTGTACAATTCAAAGAATAATAAGTATATACTATTTATTTAAAAAACCAAAAGATGACATGAGATCTAAAAACTGTTGTCTACACAAATAGATACAGAATACTTTCGAAAATAAAAATCGACTTGTCTATGATTTTCTCAAAATATTTATTTCGAATTTATTTTATTCTTTATTCACAAGTGTGTATTAGTAATGTTAGAATAATCCGTTAGTATGAGTAATAAATCTTAGAACTTCTGATTCATTGCAGATAACTTAACCCTTGGTCAAAGTTTAGGAAACGGTCTGCAAAAATGTAGACAATAGTTTTCAATTATTAAATATATTTTTCTCATTTATTCTTTCTCTTTGACAGTTAAAATATATATTTATTACGTTATTTAAAAATAATTTTCGCTCCACTTGAAAGATTAAAAAAGCAACAAAATGTAATTCTTATTTTTTTTACTGTGGTTTTGAGGAATATAATGCTGATCATTATTCCTTGATGCAATTTATATTTATAACCCACATGGCAATTAGTGGTAGTATCTAACCTCGCTGGAAGTTGAACAAAAGCATAATTTATTAAATTCATCTAATAAACGAGGGTCTCTCAAGATTTAATTATTTTCCATATAATTTATCGAAGAAAATTATTAGTTTGTACATGAGATTCGATAAATATTCATGAAACATTCAGTTTTAAAAGCATTTTAATAAAACTAAAATAAAAATAAAAATTTTAACAAAAGAAAAACAAAGAAACTTACTGATATTATAAAATTCTCTCTATACATCCAGTCAAAGAAACAACCACAACTACAATATCACTATCTATACAAAAAAAAAACAATTATAACGATACAGAACAAGTTATTTTGTTTTTGAAGGCACACACTGAACTCGGCCTATTGAAAATCTCGCGCAAACACCGGCCGCTTCAAATTCAGCAATTAAGTGTGGATCAGTTGGTCGGTTACCGACCGGATCGTGGTCGTATCAAAAGCGATGGATGAGCCAAACCCGACGCGAGAGGGACCTAAACACGAAGCCCGAAAATGAAAAAATGGGGGAAAGCCTTAACTTTGTCAGAATACGAGATATTTTATACACTAAAAGAACAGAATAGAGATGGGAGTAACTACGACTAGAAAATTATTTAAACCTAGGTTAGCTTGGTTTGAATTCTTATACGAGATTCACAACCAGAAAGCGCAGTTTACTGCGACATTCTAGGACCGTATTTAAATGAGATGACATCAGCAGTTCGTAGCCTTAAAAGTATTGATGCGATTTATATCGCAAATACGCAGTATTTAATACCTCTAACCAGTATTCGGGGAGAACTAGTATTTATAAACGATATTTCAGCATAATTCCTCAGTCATAAAAAACTTACAACAGCACCGTATAAAGTTTACTTTTGAAAATGCTCTAGGAAACTAAAGCCAGTTTTACAAAACCATCCGGGATTTGCCACTCTGGATTGTATAGTGCATTTTTTTATATGGTAAAGAAATGTTTGTTAAGCATAAACCTGGAAACTTTACGACATTATAAATATTTGCGTTAAGCGTTAATAACAACATATTTGGTTTGTGTATTGAATATTTCAGTATAATTATTTTATTGCTGAACAATATTTTTTTTAAATAAATACTAATTAATAAAAGCGATTTACACTTAACGGACAAGGGATATTTAATTTTTAAAGTTGGCAATACTTTACAACGTTGCCAAATGGATCTTGCCAAAATACTTGTCATTTATCGATATTTTGACATTCCTTCTTTGGTTAAAATACATAAGCATTTAAGCAGTTAAGTACTAACCATCAAGAATAACTGAAACCGCAAAGGTCGGATGCGCAGTAATCGAAACAAAATAAATGGTGAAATTAGTCATTTGACAAACATCCTTGGAGCTGACTCTTCGTAATATCGAGGGTTGAAAGTAAAGAGTGCTTAGTGCAGTGTTGCCGAGTTGATAATGACCACACAAGTAAAAAATAAAACTTTAGAGTCACAATGACTTAATATTAAAGGAACCCTTCATAGACTCTGTAATCGAAAACGTAATTATTAATGTGATACAGTGGTGACGATTATATTACTGAAGCTGAAAGAGATTGTGATGATTCGTTGTAAATACATTTTAGTTTATAAATAATAATAGGTGTTATTGATAAATAATTACATTTTGTTTAATTATTAATGTTTTATTTTACTTTTTAATAGGACTTTTAAAATTTTAAATAATTATTATCAGGTTCATCGTTTTTTAATATTGGCACTAATTTAACCTACACACGTTGCAGGGGCCAAATTATTGTGAAATAAATAAACCTTAATTAATTAACTTTTTAATTCGACTTTTCAAATTATACATTATACATACATTATATTAAACTATTCAGTTACAATAGCAAAAAAAATATTCTACTGTTCGCGGCTAAAAATTATCCCCTTGTTTGAATAACAAAAAAAACTGACGGTTATAAATATTAGAAAAAAATATATTTTTCCCTGATCCCTAAATAGCAAATATATAAAGAATGTAAATTATTTTATTATTATAATATTATAATGATTTATGTAGTGTAAAATAAATATTATAATAACACTGTACCGACTGACCTTTCTAAGAATATACAAAATATTTTAATATCAATGGATTGAACCGGTAAGCAGGTTTAATTGCTTTATAAATATAAGGGAAATAATCCCTTTTTCTGCTCTGGTCCTACAAATTCTTTGCCTGGTTCTAACTTGTGGTATCGCTCCTCCTTTAAGAAACTGCGCATCTCGCGGCTTCAGATTCTTGACGGACAGTAGTACATTTCAGCAAATGGTAAGAGACTTAAACTATTTTGAACGCAAATACCAAAACGTAGTATAGTTTAGAGTTTCGATTTAAAATTAATTACATATCTTGAAATTGTAAATTTCAAAACTACTTCTACATTTCAAACATAAAATAAACTAACACAAAACACGATACAACATTCATTAAACAGAAGCGCTGTCACAGTATTATCTTTAAGTGAAGGAAAAAACTGAGACATGACAACGTCGCAATTCTTTTACTTGTGACGTCATTTCAACTTTTTCGTGAAAAGCCTTTATATGCATTATATTTATAAAATCAGTTCCTTCTCCTATTGTATCCAAAATATACAGACATCGATATGCAATAAAAAATGTATCATACATAAGTCTTTTTGGACAGTTTTCACGTTAATATATAATACAGGGTCCGGCAAATCTGTCGTTGTTCTACAACTTCTAATATGAAATACTTAACGATTTATTTCAAGGATATCTGTCAATAGGGGACAAAACCAAATATTCTAAAATTATTATGATGTATACAGGGTGATCCAACAATAAAAAGGTATGATTTCCTTATTTCTCTATTTGAATTATTTTGCTACTTGTATATTAAATTCTCGTGTTTTTGAATTTTTATTGATGAAAAGTTCCATCACAGGGAGCAACTGCTAAATTAAGGCTTTTACTTAGTAGATTCTTCTATTGAGTTAGTATGAGAATGGAGCTTTTAGTTTTTCATTGCTCATAGGCACGTTAACGACGACGTGATGAGCAAGTTTTTCCCGCTTTGGTTTTTTGGTGTAGTTTTATTATTATTAAGGCGCGGTCACACTGGCAGTGAATAACGAACGTAACTCTTGCTCAAATAAATGCGTACACTACGCTTGCGTGTTTTCGGTTCGTGAAGATACCGTTTGGTGTTTACACTGTTGTTTGTTCAATCGTGAAAATGGCGTCATTTATATTAGAGGCAACTTGTCATTTAATATCTGCTGGAATTGTGGATATGAAAAAACAAAAAACAAGAAAGCAGAGAAGATGGTGGACCAAGCAATGGATTTTAAATAAATATCTGTTTTTGACATCTGATGATCATTTCAATTATCTTTTAGAACGTATATCCCACCGCATACAAAAATCTGACACACATCTTAGACGAAACTAGGCCTGCTAAAACGAAACTTGAAATAACTCTTCGTTATTTAACTATCGGAGACTGCTTCAAAAGCTGCAGTTCTTTCCGCGGCTGCTTTACGTGCGTCTTTCTTTTTATATTTTGTGCTAGTAGGATTCCACGCACAGGCTCATTTTCATACAATACAACAAATCTAAGTGTGTGTCGATCGTTCATTTTTAAAATGGATGAATTTAAAACACGCATATTTTTGAGGTCATGTTCTTGAAACCAAAAGAAAAAGACAAACGACTTCATTTCTAAGCGTCTTAAGACGAACTCATGCTCTCCACGACTGAAATATTCAACACGTCAAATATCAATCGTGATGTGGCGTGAGCTGTTCGTGGAGCAGTCGTACTTCACGAAAATGTGTTTAAACTAGTTGTGAAGCACGAAAGTGTGTTTAAACTAGTTGTGAAGCACGAAAGTGTGGACGACGTTCGTTATTCACTACTAATGTAAACTAGCCTTTAAACATTATTAATATTGCACATACTCAAAATAAAGAGATTTGTTTTATGAATATGGAAAATATTAACGTTGAGGTCCTAAAATGTCGCAGTAAACTTCTAGTTATTACAAAAATACATCACGTAAATCTTGGATTTTCAGCTCTATATTTCGTTTCTCAATATAATGAAAATAAATATAATCCCATCTCTATCGATGTCTGCTTTGTCATCTTTTTAGTACTGTAACGGATGTATTAAGCACCGGTATCAACATGTCGTGACCAGTCGGATTTACCATCGGTTGACGAGAGACTACCAGAATTAAATACGGCGTATGCGATATGATGGATAAATAAAGTTTAAGCGACATCGATGAGAAAGTATATGAAATATGTAGGTTGAATTTCGAAACTAGAAAAAAGAATCACTGACTTAATTATTATTCTATAAGCAATTATTTATGGTACTTCCGACTAGTAATATATTTCCTTTAGCATTTTAAAATAACTCCGAGAAGTAGATACCTCTAACAAAATAAGTGTCCGGTTTAAAAAGTTGAAGTTATCTTCTTCATCTACATATTGTATCTTCTTTTTTTTCAAATTTGTTTCCAATTTTTCTATCATATAACTTCTGTGTCACTCACTTTATGATGGTTCTTTCTTAACTTACTTGTTTAACGAAAATACCTTTTTCTTTTTTCTGTACGTTCTTGCGTTTTAACCATTTTTATCTTCATTCAGTGTTTTTATTATCCATTTATTATTTGTCGAATTGAATTTCTTTACCTCATTAAAGGATGCTATCGAGTTTATATAATTAAATTAATAATTATTAAATAATTTCGTCTCTTCTGGATGATTCTGTATTTTCAATATTTCGGTTATATCCTGGTGGTCGTTTACTTTCCTTTATGTTTATTAATTTATCTCAGTATCCCATTTTCGTCTTTCTTCTAATTGTAAGTCTCCGACATAAAAAGCCTCATATTCATTTATTTGGCAGTGCAATTTTTATATAATTTTTTCCGCTACAAAGAATAAAACAATTTTATTTTATTCGAGGTATGATTTAAAATGTACACAGGAAACTATGCTTTTGCACTGTATAAGTTTCCGGGAAACGAAATTAGTTTGATTTTTATATAGAGGTCCTATTGTAATTTTAATTGTATTCATGCTTATGGGACAATCTGTACAATTGCGATAATATTTCACTGTTTATCATTCTAAATAAGCAACATTATAGATTTATATTTTCATATGACGACAAATGTATAACTGATTAGTTCCGAATGGAATGTCTAAGTCATAAAATTAAATGTCTTTATATATTATAGACAGATAAAAAAGTGAAGCGGCTGCAAAGATATATATTTTGTAATAAAATCAGGCACACTAAAATTAATGCAAATAAAAAATGTTATAATTACCGTAAAAAATAACTCAATTTTCGTATATTACAACCTTAAAACCTTTTAGTTTAAATAAATAAATAAAGGGTAATTCAAAATTCGTGTACTAAACTGATTGTTCTCATGAAGTAATGTATTTTTTCTGTATATTAGCAGTTCTATTTAAAAAATTTAAGTACACGTTTAAATTAAAATCCAAATAATATTTTCTTCAAAGTTGATTCGCTAGTTTCTATCTAAAAATTTCGGAGAGTAAAGGTAATCTTATTCCCAATATTTTCTAAGTATCTTACTAAACGTCAATAATTGATTTCCTTATTAAAAATTAGTTTTTACGAAATAACCTGAAACAACGAATTTTTAGATAGTTCAATTAAAGCTATATATTCTTTATTAGAATAAAATTTGTTTGGTATATTTTTCGGTCAAACACGAAAATCCGCCCAATAACGTGAGTACCTTAAACGGGCATTGTTGATAATTTATCAATGATAAATCAGATATTTTGTCTTGTATAGTCTCTGATAATACAATGCTGAAATCAGAATTGTTAACCAATGTCAAGAGACATAAGGAAAATTACAAAAAGTACATGATTGAGGAAATTGTCAAAAATGAGGAATCGAAATTCTTAGCTATTACTTTCGAAGATTATTTCATATTATCAAGGTTTGGATATTAATTTATATAAAATTCTTAAATTGTTAAATAAATAAAAAGATAGGTATTTTTATATGTTATTAAATAATTTACAAAATACTCTGTAAAATTAATTGTCTCAACTCTTACTTTATGGAAATTATTCATAATAAAAATGGAAAGATAAATAATACTTACCTTGAATTTCCACATTCTTCCAAAGTGTTTTAATATATATTAAAGTCTACTAAGGTTTCGGTATCTGACAATACGATTTTCTGTCTTGGAAAATTCAAGATAAGTATTATTTATCTTTCCATATTTATATAAAATACTGTGTTCTTGAATTTCCCTTGATTTTGGAATCGCATGTCTATGATTTATTGATTTTGGAATTGATTAACGCAACATATTTCTCGAAATTTACTGTTTTAATGTTCAAATAAAACATAAAGATAAATGTGGACCTTCTGAGTGTTGAATTTTTTTATAATTATGTTATGAACAATGTATGTTACTGCAAACACTCAGTATACATTTACTAGGTTCTTGTTGGGATTGGGTTATGAAAAATAATAAGTTTGGGATAATGATTCAAATAAGTTTATTTTATTTATTAATTAGAAACCTCAAGAAAGACAATCCCGCATATATAGGTCACAACTAACTATTTTCACCCTACCTATGAGAAAAAAAAGGAAAACTTAAAGATCCTTTTTCTCTGTTAATTTCTTTCTCTATACGTCTTCATTCATTTCATTATACAATTCCAATACGCCTATTTTTTTTTAAAATCACTCTACTTATATAATCTAATCGAATTAAATTAAAAAATGAATACAAAAAAATTTTTGTTTATATTTGATGTTTTGATGTGTTTAGAATCTACTATCTATATAAATAAGGATAATTGGTAAATAAATTACTGGTACCGGTTTGTCTTTGTTTTCTAGCTATCAAGTATAATGTCACTGACACCATCGTACCAAGGTTAATATTCCTTGAATAACGCATTCAAAATAATTAGCTTGATGAATATATGTGACGGTTTACGCGACAAAAACTTGGATTCTTTTACACAATAAAATTGTAAAAGTAAAATTCGAGCTTTCAGCTTTGTTTAGAATCGAAAATTTATAGATATTCCTAACATTCTATAAATAAAATTTCTATACTGATATTATTGAAATACACACAAATGTGATAAAATAATGCATTGACTATAAAAAGGAAGTTGTAAACAAGTTTGAACTATTATCCGTTTCGACAGCGCGACTGTCAATGTGCTTTTAATGAACTTCTAAAACAACCTGTTGAATTACTAACCGGCAATCATAAACTTAAAATATTCTATTTATATATTGAACCCTATTACCTACTATTGTTTATCAAAACCGTTTAAAATTTATTATATTTCGAAATCCCACACGCAGACACAAAAAACCGATCTTTATTCATTTCATCTTATTTTAAGTTGAACGATATTTCTTAGTTTAACGTCTTCTATATTTTTTATGTAGTTACACATTAAAATTAATTTAAATATAATATTTTTTTAAAAACATCTCAAAAAGTACCAGCGAGAGCCACTGAGTTAAGAATTTTTTTTATTATTGCTAAGAAAGTGAGTCATGAGAAACATTTTTCAATAAAAAATAGGAGATCGTTATGAATTATGGGAATATAAGACACCCCTTAGATTCTGTTTTAGCTTTTTAATATTATTGTACAAATTTACTTTGGCAACAATTTTGATTGAATTGCTTGAAATCGGTTTAGTTTTTCGTAGACAAAAATTCGCATTTACTATCGATTAAAGTATTTTCAAAAGTCATCTATCATCTGATTGTTCGTTTATACCTATTTACCAATCACAAAAATCGAAGATACTTTATCAACATCTTAAAAATATGTGTGATATATATTAACCAACTAATTAATATATTAGGTGCATCCATAATTAAGTTTATTTTATTATGTCAAAAACATATCAGCTGTAGTAATTTGCTCTAATTTGTCTTAAACTATCGAAGTAAGGTAGTAACAGACAAATTACCAACGTGCAAGTCGCAAATTTCTAGTGTTCATTTGTATGCCATAATGTACTCAACAATTTTTCGTTAATTGTGCTATTTCAAATAATTATTGAATCGTCAATTTAAAACTCAAAAGCAGGAAATATTCTAAATAAATATATGAAGGGTAGTCAAATGAAAACTGAACACACCCTTCATAAAACACATTGCTTACAAAACACTGTCGTTAATTATTAATACTGATTCCGAGAAGGGCGCACATCACTTCAACACAATTCCAGTAACGTCATGATGACCTTCTTTTTCGATTTCAGGGGCCTTTTGTTTGTCCTTGAGCATGGGACCACAATCAATGCGAAGCGTTATAAAGTCATTTTGCAGAAACTGAGCCAAAACGCCCTGGAATAATCCATTTGCATGATAATGCCCGTCCTCATATTGCCAATGTGGTGATGCATACGCTTCAGAGATTTGGGAAACACTTCATCATTCTCCGTGCAGCCCAGATCTTTCCTTTTGCGATTTCACATTTTCGGCGATTTGAAGAAAGACATTTTGTTAACGTCTGTTTCATTCAGAAGAGAAGTGCAGGAATTGGTGACGTTTATCCGTCAGTAACCTAAATTTTTCTACAAGACTGGAATTGATCGTCTCATCTCCCAGTGGGATAAATGTGTTAACACTTTTAGCAATTAATTCTGAATAAAAAACATTCCATTCTCACTTTTTAGCGTGTGATCAGTTTTTATTTGACTGCGCTTCATATTTGGTTGAGAAGGAAAATGTTACAGTAAATAATATATATATATAATTTTATGCAGTTGAATCACTATATGTTTAAAATAATAAATAAAATCGTCAGCTGCATTTTTAATGGGGCTAAGACCGTCAGTCAGCACCATAAACATGCTGCGTACTGAGTGCATCTGACAGTTCCACAGTCACTTTGGTAAATAAACGGACTCTCTTTATACTCACAAACATTCAGCTGATAACGATTTTTATTTTTATTAACAATAAAATTACTCTGTATTTTAAATTCAGTCAGTATTATATTAATTTAAGATAAGTAATACCTCTTTATATTGTGAATGAGGATTTACTTTACACATATAAAGATTCAACTGCATAAAATTCTTAAGGTATAAAATAACTTTATGCGTATTGTCTATTGCGATTTATAGTAGAAAATCGTTTCGATTTACAGATGAAGCAAGCTTGTACGTTGGCCTAAACAGGGAGGGTGCGCCCAGATGGGTTACGAAAATTTATTAATGTCAAATCCCGTTTGATAGTTGTTCAGGGAACAAATAGTAATAACATTAATATTAGGTAAAAATGTTTATCAGATTTTGTTGGTGTCGATCCGTAAGTTAATGACTATTAGGTATAGGGGAAAAATAATTGATGACGTTAAATTCAGGATTTGATCTACCTCTCTTAATACTAAAGACTTGACGAACAACTGTATTACAAATTCATGATCAGGAGATTATTTACTCGATGTTTTTCTTGAACTTGAATAGTCATTAACTTAGACAGCGATAAGTTTATCTACCGGATTAAGGGAACAGGTAGTCTTAGGATCGAATTTACCATGGTCGCTTTAGTTTAGTTTTGAAGTTTATGTGGTTCGGTACTATTTTAAATAATTATAGAAAATGAATGAGTTAGTGAATTGTGATCAGTGTTCTTCCGAAATAAATTTGGACAAACAGGAATTCGAAAACCGAAAGCGTAGTCATCTTTCTAGTGATGCCAAGGAAATAGTTCTAAACGTTTATTCTGGTGAGTAATTGTAATTATACTTACCTGTAAAACATATTACGTATGTAATATAAAAATATATTTGATTTTGACACAAGTCTTATTTACAGGGCTAAAAAATGAATTGTCTTCCTCCGAAGCCCTAAAAGAAACTGTTTTTTTAACAAAAGTGCCACAGTCAACTGTATACAAAATTATTCATGAAGGGGTTCAACCTAGAAAAAGGCGAAAGGATTCTGGGTCATCTCATTCTATTCCACAGGTTCTTTTAGAACCGATTAGAGAAACGATTTATAATATGTTCTCTGTAAATAGTTTTCCTACTTTAAACACATTATTTTTGCGTCTAAAACAAAAAATGATAATAGAAGACTGTCATAAAACGACATTATGGAGATTTTTAAAATCCAACGGTTTTAAATTTAAAACCATTGACAAAAGACAAACCATCATGGAATCCAGCCGTTTAGTAAAATGGAGAATAGAGTATCTTAATTCTATTACTCAGTATCGGCGAGAAGGCAGGGACATTTATTTTTTAGATGAAACCTGGTTCGACACTCACGATATCCAAAAAAAATGTTGGACTGATGGAAGCTCAAAATGTAATGTAGACACTCCTCCATCTCGAGGAAAAAGAATATGTATTTTGCATTGTGGTGGAAAATCAGGTTGGGTAGAAGGAGCTCTCTTGTTGTCTGCAAAGGATGTACGGGATAGTAGTTTAGACTATCACCAGGACATAGAAAGTACTCTATTTGAAAAGTGGTGGGAGACTACATTATTACCAAAACTGAAAACTAACAGTGTAATAGTTTTAGACAACGCCCCGTATCATTCCCGGTTGGTTCGAAAAAAACCAAATAGCAATTCTACTAAATCCGTCATTCAAGACTTTCTGATGGAGAATGATATATTTTTTGAACAAGATTACACGAAAAAACAGTTGTTGGAACTTTTACAGTTAGTTGATTTTAAACCAGAATTTGTTGTTGACAACATCGCAATAAATCAAGGATTTAAAATTTTACGTTTACCACCCTACCACTGCATACTCAATCCTATAGAATTGTTATGGGCACAGTTAAAAAATATTTCTCGATCAAATAACTCTTCTCCTAAGTCCACTTCTTGTGTCATCAATGTAATAAGAAATGCATTTAACGATATAACTGTTGACAATTGGAAAAACGCAATCCAACATGTTAAAAAAATTGAAGACAAATATATGACATTTAATAATACCATTGAAAAAATTATAATAAATTTGGACGATACAGACGAAAGTGATATTTCGGAACCTAGTGACTGTGAAAGTGATTTAGAAATGTAGACATTTAGGTATAGGTATTTCTACCAAATAAATCGAGTTATTATTTTTTTATTAATAATACTTAATTAGTTTGAATATTTTTGTTAGCTAAACATGTCTATAATATTAATCTTTTTGAAATGTATACTTTCATACCAATGGAAATCTTATTTATTTTTTTATAGTTTCAATTAAATATTACTGTGTAGGTCAGAGTTTGGTCATTAAATAGTTAGTAAAAATTTAATAGGAAATATTTTTTTCTTTAAAAAAAATTCTACCTAAAACTCACTTTTTAGTAAAAATTCTATTAATTTTTATTAAAACTACTACTAAAACCTCGACTAAAACAAATACAAAAAATCAAATTCTCGAAATCTAAACCTCGAGATCTATAAAAATACCAATGTTTAAAACTACCCTAAAATCTTCCAAGTAACCCATTTTTTGAGCACCAAATGACAACTACAACCTAAGCCGATTCTGATCAGCATATTGGCGAACGTTTCAAGCGGTTGCCAGATCTTTGCGCTTTCTACTATAAATCGCAACGCACAATAACTGACTTATAACCTACCCGCTTCTACATCTAATTATTATTTTTAGTTAAAAATGATCTGAAAAATCAGCTCATGAATTTTGGCACTGTATGGAAATACTTGGAGCAGATTTTTTTGCCTGTTGCGATTTCTGATCATTAAACAGCTGGTTAAATTTAAATTTATTCAGTATAAAATTTGAGATTATTATTCTGTGTTCTATGGTGATAAAAAGAGAAGGAGAGATCCAAGAGTTGATATGAGATTAATTCCGCTAAGAGTTACATTATTAACGATTTGAAAATAAAATAAGTTTTAAATAAATAAAGAAGTCATTACATTATTATTAAATATGTAATTTTGTAAAATAGAAAAATCCTCATCACTGAATATCAAAATGACAGTTTTAATAAATCAAGGCTACATAGATCTCTTTTCTTTAATCCGTTACTAGTAAAAAAATGAAAAATATTAGTACTAGTACAATAATAGGCTATTTCTACAAAACACGTTACATGTATACGTTTGAAGAAAAAAATTTATTGAACTGGTCTAATTATTATTGTCTCTGAATTTGTCCCTTTAACTCTAAAGAAGTATCAAAGTATAACTTGAAGTTTATGACTATGGATCAAATAATAAATAAATATAACCGCAGAAATAAGGTATTTCCTGGTAACTGATTCAACTTATTAGTAAATAACTAATGTTCGTCCATAAATTTCCCCGATTTTGAAAGATAAATAATTTATTTGATTAATATCTTCTACATTCTCTCAGACAAGCATCAAAATATTTTAAAACCTTACATGTTTTTGGAAAAAATTTTAAGTAAATGTTCCTACATTTTCATTCCTATTGTAATACTGTCGAATATGCAAGGTTATTTTAAAAACTTATATTTTCTTCTAGGAGAAATGTTATCTTGTAATTTTTATTCATATTCAAAATTAACCACGTATATGCGACACAATTTTATTTAGTTTATTTTACCTGAAATATTTCCACTAAAATGTTTTCGATGGAACGAAAAAACGGACCGACTCCAAAATTATTTCTCTATTGAAAATTATAGCGAAAAGCGGAAAAAGACACTTTTTTATGGATATTTCTACATAGCTTGGAATATCTAACGTTTTCCGATTATAGCTACAGCTCCGCTTGTACTGGATTGTACGGAGAATTTATGACCAATTTAATCAAAAAATCAAAGTGATTGCGCTACGTCCTATATATTACTAAGATTAAGTTTATGCATACCTTGATTAAATGTATTAATATAGATTTGTGGTAAACGTGACAGATATGGCAACACCGATTCCCGTACGTCAAATTTGACATCGAATAGTTTCAACATTCTAAATGGTAGACATACACACAATGTGTTCAGAACTTTTTGTCATTAGAGTGCTATTCGATTTGTTTAGAGTGACTCGAAAAATGCATCTGTGCCGAAAAATGGAATTTTATATTGTGGTTATTATCGTGCTATGATTTATCTACGCTAATGATAAATTATAGATCGAAACAATTATCATAAGAATATTTAAAAGCCTTGAAAAACCGTGGACATTTAAGATATTATCTTTTATATTAATAATGGTTTACAACCCACAAAGTAAGGGTAGAAACAATAATTGTGCTACGATTTTCGTCGTATATTTTCTGTGCCGATCAACCCGTTTCGATTTTTCTGTTGTGCCAGAATACATTGATGCTGTTAGTGACCTGACATCGAAAGATAGTCATTCGACTTATCGTGAGATTGAGGTATGTCTGGACATTAGTGTTACTTCAATATACTCAATACACGTTTGTTCGCGTTGAAAACCGCCTAGTCAAATGAAATGTTGAAAAAATTCAATGGCGGTGCTTTAAAGGATAAGACCGTGACAGGTGATAAATCATGGATCTATGCGTTGTTCGTATTTTGCGTACGAATTACTTCAAAGCAAATGGTCGTCAGTTTCTTCGGGAAAATCGGACATGTCGCCACCGTATCATTATAGCAATACAGAATCAGTTTGAATGGTAGACAACCATTTGGAGGCAAGAAATATTCGGATAAATCAGAAAAACGAACCGCCAAAGAAGAATCATTCTCCATCACGATAATGCGAGCTCTCACATATCGCGCACTCAAAACATTGATGGGTTCCCCAATGACCTTTTCCGCTCATCAAAAATAAATTGCGTGGTCAACGTATTTCAACATCTGAAGAAGCGTTTGATGCGTTCAATTTTGTAGCTACCTCATTCGGAGTGTGAAAAGTGCTTCGAAAATTGATTGGATCTTATGCAAGAGTATTGATTTTCATGGAGAATATTTGAAAAATAATAAACCCATTTTTAAAAACAAATATTTGTTTTTACTTATTTATCTCAAAACTTATCTAATACCCTACGCATAACAAATATTTCGTTTCTTGTCACAAAAGTTGATCATCCTGTATATGGTTGTAGATTCTTTCAAAAAATAAGGGTTCTTTCTAAAAGAAAATATATATTTACATATCGCTTTATGGTTTACTTGGGTATTACAGTGATTACTGATATCTTTTCAACAATCGGTTAATTGATTCTGATTCCGGCCATCAACAAATTTATATACAAAATTATACAAAAACTCGATATCGAAAACTATGCTAGTTATTCTAGTATTTAAAAAAAAGCATTGGAAAAAAAAGCTAAAACTTTTCTTGTACAAAGTGAGGAAGGTAATACTATTTTTTTCTGGTACCTTATTGTAATCAATAACAATACTTGTCTGAATTTCCCCAATATTCTAAGACTTTTTTAGTTATATTCAATTTACCCAGGTTTCGATGTCTGACAACATCATTTTCAAGATTTAATAGAAGATTGACAGATTTTTGACAAGGATAAATAATTTCATGTCATAAACATCTTAACCACTCACCACTAAGCAATATATACATTACCTGTAATAATTATCCATTACGTCTAATAGATGCGTTGACTTATAAAAAAGAAGAAAAGTCTGCCCTTAATTTGATCTTTCCGAAACAACCTAAAGATGACGGGTCATACAGAACAATTACATATTTTGGAGATATTTCAAGCAAAATATCAAAAATTATATCTCGTACAACATCTTCAACAATATCTTTTAAAGTAGGAAATAATGTAGGTTCGTTTTTATTAAATGTGAAACCTAAAATTTATAAATTTTCAAAATCGGGTAATTTACAAACTAAATTGTGCGGATTGTAACGCCATCTATCTTGACCAGACATTAAGACATTTTAACATACGCTACTGTGAACACTTACGATTAAAACACCCAGATAAGTCACCATACGCAAAATATATCATTGGCACTAAACATAAACCTAAACTTAATAACACAATGGAAACAACAGTCGAAATACTTCATATAAGTGACAAGAAAGAAAAACTTGATTTTCTGGAAGAATACGAAATAAAGAAATGCCCGAATGTGCTCTATATACAGTATTGAATGAACACGAAATACCTGTATAGATTGCTTAGTGGTGATTGGTTAAAATGTTATTGACATGAAATTATTTATGCTTGTCAAAAATCCGTCAATCTTGCATTAAATCTGGGAAATTATCAGACATCGAAACCTGGGTAGATTGAATATATCTAAAAAAGCCTTAAAATACTGTGGAAATTCAGATCAAGTATAATTTATCATTTCCATATTTATTATGGATAGTTTCCAGAAAGTAAGAGTTGAAACAATTAATTCAAAGACATACTTACCAATAAAAGTGAATCACATCCTATTAATTATAGCAAAACAAAATTTGTTAGGTTCGATCCATTTAAGCTACTATATAACATAAGTCACAATATAAATAAGTTAATACTTTAGGCTTAAGACGTTTCAAATTTAGATTAAAGCCTGATATAGTTTACGGTATGCAGCGAATGTCAGAATAATTTTTCTAATGACAGCCGGATTACACCGATGATTAAGGTAGGTTTAGAATCAATAAAAATTTTGGCTGCAGTCGGGCTATAGTATTACAGTATTACGTTGGACCCTTTTCTATATACCTATCGACCATCGATGCAATCCGGCTATGCCCATATTTTGTACAAGACAGTGCCCAACAAATACGAAGAATCGATTACGCAAAAGTAAGTAGTAAAAAAGTTTGCATTCAAAGGCTAAGCGTCAAACTTGACAATAATGACAGCATTTCAATTAATCTTTGCATCAATTATATACTTATACGCAGTGTGTGGAAATTGTTCAAATTTGTGTGGAAAAGAAACTTTACTTGGATCCGAAGGTCACATAAAGTACAAGTCGCCGGATTCAGAACAAAAAAACTGCAGTTGGATTATTTCACCGAATTCTGGTACAATCACAACTTTAAGGATTTTTAATTTAATTCATAAAAAATTTGTAACCAAGAAAAGGTGCTGTTTATATTTAACTAACAACGAAAATGTATTGTTTAAAATTTGTGATAGCGAAGTAACTCAACCTGCAATATTTACTTCACGAACCAAAAATAACATATCCTTATTTGTTGAGTATCCCGAAGAAGTTTGGATAAATTTTACCAGTAGAAGTAACAAAGAATGTCCAGCTCACGATTATCAATGTACAGATAAAAGTGGCTGTTACAATTCAATCGATTTATGTAAAGAAAACTTCATTTGTAGAGATCATTCTGACTTCTTAGGTTGCGGTCAATGTAATTCCACAACAACTCTTTGTAACCTAATTTCGGACCAATGTTACAATCCTTTGAAACGATGCGATGGAATTTTGGACTGTGTAAGCGGTGAAGATGAATTAAACTGTTCTGTTACGTGTCCTGAACTTATCCAGTGTCCCGCTGAAGACAAGTGTATCAGTTTGGCGCAAATTTGTGATTACAGATACGATTGTGTTACAGGTTTTGACGAAAAGGACTGTTTTCGAGCAAATACTTTTAATATAAGAAACGCTGTGGTCACAGTAATGTTTGTTATTTGTTCCTTAGGTTGTACTTTATTCGTATGCTTCTTATTTCGATGGATATTTACGAGACGGGATATGAGCAGATTTCTACGGACTATACCTGAATTTCCACTGGAACCTTTCGAAGGACCCGGTGATCAAAATTCGGAATCTAGACATGAAGACCTGCTAGATTCCGAGTTTAGACAAGGAGGAGATATTTTTGAGCATTACATGGTAGCTGTGAGGAGGAAAGAAAGAACTTCAAAGTCGATACAAGCAGGATACGGCATCATTCCCAAATACTCGCATCTAGACCTTGACGGAGACAATGAGCTCGTGGTTCTAGCTTCGTTAAACGTACCTACGGATATGTGCGTAGGTTTAAATTTGACAGAGTCTTCCAAAAATTGCTTAAAAACTCTAAAATCATTATCAAATTGTCCTTCTACGACTACGTCTTATGGAGAATATTCCGAATCGAAAGGATATTCCCCGAAATACACGTATCGCCTTCATGAGCCTTCCGCTTCGATGCCCAACACAAATTTAAGTCGACCTGGAAGTATTCCTACTAGAAGACGAAGGTCAAAATCGTCGAGCTACAGTGAAGGAAGCGTAGGTCAAGAACCCAAGACGCAAATCACCACTGTTGTAATAGAAAATGATGGTTTGTCTCCGAAAAAAATATCAGGAAAGAAAAAAACCGCTTGGGAAACACCTCCAAGACAAAACGAATCCATTGAACAATTAACTGAAGTTAAAGTTGAAGAGGTAGTTTCTAGAGATAGCTTGAATTGGACTGATATTGAAGATGATATGAAAGATAATATTACGTACACGGTTGGTAGTAAAGTGAAAAAATGTAATTACTAGATATAATTATTATTAATATAATATTTTAATTGTTGGTTGTAACGTAGAAACGGTGTTATTAAAGTCTTAAGAACTTGTTGTCTGCTATTTTTTGTATAAATAAAATTTATACACTAATAAAAAATATATTTCACAGAAGTTAAAAAAATGTATTAACATAAATTTTACGTTACCTTTTCTAATGTATGTAGATTTGTGTTAAGACTCACAGCCTCTAAAAAGAAACGAAAAAATTTATCGATTATACAAGTCAGTTGCATAAAAAAGTTTTTTTTTTAGCTGATCTATCAGGCAACTGAATATGTTCGATCAACGTAAAAGTAGGCCCAAAAAAAGAAAAATGATGCAGAAAAAAAAAAGATTGGAGATATGTTGGATCTCGAGACAAGAAAAACGGGATCGAAATTATACCTGGGATATAAGAAATCTGAATAAAATACATTACCTTAAAATGTAGAGAAGGGAGGAAAGAAGAGAAGAAAAATATGAAGAATAAAAGGAAAGTTGAGCAGTGGGAAAAATAAATTATTACAAAATTTGTAATGCCAGATGTCTTACTAACCTCACAAGGTTTTAAGCATTTTAGACATATATAAATATATTTTCTTTGCATTTATTTTTGTTTTACCCCTACTAAATATCGTTTAAATAGCTTAAAACGGAAACCGTGCAATAGTAATATCTTTAATAATGAAATACTTAAACGACTTAAATTACTTGTTTTTAACATCTGAGTGCCCAGGCATTTAAGAAATGTTAAGAATTTTATCAAGACTCAGGTAATCATGGTAAAATAATGACGTTTTCTTGTTTCTAAGACGATTACAATATATACAAGTCATGACGAAATGTTTCGAGACTATTCACTACTATTCTTTGTCAAGTTGATTATTAATGTAATGTCAAAGCAGTTAAAAGGAATCAAAATACGAATATTTTATTTCATTCTATGAATGTAATTCACTAAATTATATTTTAAATAAGCTGTTCAAAGCACCGCAATATATATATTTCAGCTTTGTTGGTTTACAAAGTTTCCGCGTTGCGGTTGAAAGTTTTCGTGATAAATCAGAAAACTGTCCTCTAATAAAAGGCTGTCCTGACCCTTTTAGACGTATACGAAGCGCTACATAAAATAAATATGCAGGGATGGAATTTCCGATCATTAACAGACCATAAAACATTCTAGATGAATAGAACCAATGTAGATTTCAAGAAAAGTCGCTCATTATTTGCGTAACTTGTAATTTTGGGAATAAAAATTGTCATTTTCTACACGAAATGAACTAACTCGATTGATACGATGCACTCGATTTATAATGACACATTAGAATTAAATATACCAGAAAATCCAACAGAAGCAGATAGTAAAAAAATTAAAACAGCGTTTGTTAGAGGCAAAATTTCAACTTAACAATTTTAGTAGAATTGTATGAGGACCAATAAAAAAGTGTACTTCATAAATTCTTTTCTACTTTCAAATATGTGAAATATTCCCGTAGGAATTTGAACTGTTCTGTAAGAATTCTTTAATTCTATTATCAGAATGGCTTAGTTAGCATTTTCTTTTTTGGTATTTTTTCCTTACAGGTCCTGATGCACTTCTGATTTATTCATTATTTCTTACATTTTTTCTGTCTTCTATCTTTTCTATTTTTTTAATGTTTTTTTTAATATGGTCGTATAATTCTATCTATCTAAATCTTATTTTCGGGCTTTTTTTCATTCTATTTTCTGCTCCCCATTAGATCTTGTTGTATTATATCACCCATTTTTTTTAGTCGAAACATGATCAGACCATCTTAATCGTTGAGACTTAATTGCTTTTACAGTGTGTTTTTTTCCTAAAATGTTATCCATTTCATGATTCATCATGGGCTTAATTTCATTAATGTTATTTTTCATTGGTCCGATTATCATACTAACTATCTTATTTTCCAATATTTTAAGATCTTCCTCTATTATTGTAAGGGTTCACGTCTCAGTTGCATTTCTTACAATATGTGAGTTCATATGTTTAATAGTATTAATTTTTGCGTCTCACCCTATATACAATGTATACACTATTTTTTTAGGAAAGATAAATCGAGGTAGACAAGTTATGGGCCACCTTTAGAACTTTTGAACGCTCTAACAGATTTTAATATTAGGGTTGGTAATATTAGAGACAGTTTTGAATCATTTAACGTAAAAATTCAAAATGGCCGGACTTTCGATTTGCCCGGAAATCATTCAAAGGCTAGAAATTTAAATGGAACACTGTATATTTTTACATACAAAGTTGGGATAAAGTATGGAAACAAGTATCTGTAAATATCTTTAAAACGAAAAGGCCAATATTTATGAAATTTTACAACTAAGTGCAATGGGGCAAAATGGAGCAGATGTATATTTTTTTGTTAATAATATACTTCCAGTTTAACTGGAAATACCCCAACTTTGTATATATTTGCAGATTTTGAAAGATCTTGTTATTTCGAATACGTACATACTGGGTTAAGTGTAAAAAATCTGTAAAAACGAGGAATACAGCACCTTAATAAACCACTTTTAAGTTTTTATACATTAGAGTAAAATACCAATTAGATAAACAAATTGATATTGTTTGTATTAATAGTTAGAAATAAACGAGTACTCTCTAGTAGGTAACTGTAGCCAAACTGTCAAATTGTAATTTACGGAAATAAATTGTACAACTAAAAATGGTTCATTTAAGTGAAATGATCATATAGAAATATTATTGATGATCGTGTTAGAACTCATATTTTTAATGAATTGCATCCTGAACAAAATCCCATATCACGTTCAACAGTTACTAAAACATTACAACGTTTTAATACAACTGGGATGGTCAAATATTTGCCAAAACTTGGAAGAAGATTTACGAATAACCAAATTATTCCTGGACTTCAACAGAATGGGCAGTAACCACAAAATGTTTGGTTTCAACAAGATGGAGCACTTCCCCACTCTGATAGACGGGTTAGGGATTTTCTGGATGCGAATTTTCCAAATCGATGGATTGGACGTAGAGGATTCATAGAGTGGCCTGCTCGTTCTCCGGATCTAAGTCCATTAGATTTATTCTTTGGGCTTATCTAAAGTCACGTGTTTATATTAAACGACCAACATGCTTGCAGGAATTGAGACAAAGAATTATTGATGAACATGAACTAATACGTGGAGAAGTCTTGGAAAGAGTGACTCAAGAATTTGTTAATAGGCTGGCATATTATCAGGAGGGGAACGGAGAGCATTTTGAAAATTAATTTTGATTAATTTATTATTGTCATTAGTCTAAAGTAAATAAATTTACTTATTCTACAACTAAAAGTGAGTTATTTCTTGTTTTTACAAATTATTTCCACTAAACCCAGTATGTACAAATTCGACAAATAACAAGCTCTTTCAAAATCTGCAAAAATATTCCTATTTAAATTAAAAAAGTTGAGGGTATTTCCGGTTTAACCGGAAATATATTATTAACAAAAAAATGTACATCAGATGTATTTTGACCCATTGCACTTACTTACAAAATTTCATTTTAAAGATATTTACTTGGTTCTATACTTTATCCCACCCTGTATGTGGATTATACGGGTCAACTGTCAAATGTCAATTTAGGTCTAGTTTTTCAAAATATTACGTTTTATTCTAGTTATTGTGACCTTATTTAAATTACCAAAAAATCACCTAGAAAGTATTCATTTTTCGAATAAAAGTATTTGCGTTTACATATTTTAATAACGATTAAATCGAAGAACTACAATTTCTTAACTGGAGAACTCACTTTTTTCCAAAAGAAATGTAAATGGGATACCCTGCACATTCAATTGTACTTTGAAGTACCAGTAAAATTATGTATATAGTAATTTCCTTAGTTTCTAAGTACAGCAGTTATTTATCATTTTCTCAAAATTCTAATACCAACATACTCCTCAGCCGACTCTTTTTAGATCTAAAGGTACGCTTAGAGAATCATTTATCAGAAATATCTCAAAATGTTCAGAACAATGTTACTAGGAAAATACAATGCCGTTTAGAAGAGAATGACGGAAATCTTGAATACACGATTGATTAATTATAGATCAAATTAAGACGTTAACACTTTGTGTATACATATTATGCACAAGTGACAGGTTCAGAACGCCATATGAATATATATATATATACGATCGGTCCTTCCTTCCAAATCATGTGTATATGAATTCTGCATAGCTAGCGTGTTTTTATTATGAGAATTTTTTTGCCTTATCGCAGGATTAAAATAATACTAAAATGGTCTGAAAATTACTTTTATTTCACTGTTATTGTATTTATTGTATATCGCATTTCTTTATTCAACAAAAAGAAAAAAGCAATTGTAATAAGTGTTAGTTTAAGATAATAGCTTTTTTGAAAAAATAAATTTTTGATTTTGCTTCAATTTGAATAATTTCACGGCTACTAGATTTAAAGTTAAAAAAAAATTGCAAAAAATTACTCTAAAGTGAATTTGACTAATATGTATTTGGACCCGCAGAATCCATTTATGTAAAAATATACAGAGTGTTCCATTTAAATTTTTAGGTTTTGTATTATTTCCGGTAAAACCGGTAGTCGGTCGGTTTGAATTTTTACGTGACAAAAGTCAAAATTACCTCTAATACAATCAACCTGATTTTTACAAAAATCTGCCAAAAGTTATAGGGGTTACCCATAACTTGTTTAATCTCGGTAACGAAAAGGGAGGGAATTAATATATATGTCAGACAGAAGCATTTAAATTAAAAATTTATGGAACAATGATATATTTTATTTGGAAATTTGTATTTTGAAACCACACACCCAGAATTTCCTGACGTAAAACCTATTACCTCTACTTACAGCATATGTACGTTTACTAATGAAAGAGGCTTTCGTAATTTAAAATCATTTTAAAATGTGAAGTTTAAAGTTTTTCGTAACTAATTTGTTATCATATCTTGTGTAATATTATTAATAATAAATAATTAAATTAAAAAAACTTGCTTTTTGTGTGACATTATGTATATTACAGATATTATGTGATTCACTCAGTAGGAAAAAAATGTAAGCCAAATTTGTCAGCCATTTCCTGACGTATAGCTATTTAAGCGATATAAAACTAACAAACAACAATAATTATTATCCCAAGAATGCAGTGTTTACATTTTGTTGGCTTTAAAAAATAATAATACATAGCTTGAGATATAAGTAGACGACTATCTATCAATAAATAAACGTATTATTTATCCATTCTTTCATTATAGAGAATCAAAACAGTGGACGCCTTTCATAAACAATTCATATCAACAAAACCAACTACAGCAGATAATTTGGAAGCGATTTTATTTCTATTGTTCTATCGCTCGAAAAAAATCTGCAGATAAATACATACGTTCATTATCGACGAAATTTGAGAATATAATGGCTAGTTAAAGACACCTGCAAATAATAATTCCACAAGGTAGCTTCACTATGAATTAATTTTTAAATGGAACTTGTATGTCCGATCGTCATGACAATAATACCTATTAAAAAAAAATTATAACGTGCTTATTATTGCATAAACGTAGTTGTCTACGTTATCAATACTGACCAGGAATTTCAAATACATCCTTTTTTATAAAGCATACATTTCCATCAAGGTAAAGAATAGTATATTATGGTACTAGGAGCAGAAGGCTAACATTGAGCCAAGTATATTGCACAACCGAAGATGTACAAATGGGCCGAAACATATAATGAACCTTCGACTCCGAGTGAAATATACTATTTTTTCTTCAAGCGTTAAAGTCAAAAAATTAGTATAAAAAAGATTATCTCAACTGTTATATAAATATTTCTTATCTAGTTAAATAAAAATAAATAACATAATAAATAGAGTAGGGTGTTCATTTAATTGTCACATGAGAAATGACAAGGAAAGTTTTGTGTTCTAAGAAATCCTTGATTTGAAAAGTTGCATTAACGATTTGAAAATAAAATAAGTATTAAATAAATAAAAATATTATTACATTATATTTATTAAAGGTACTATTTTGTAAAGAGGAAAAATACTCCACTAAAATATCAAAGCGACAGTTTTAATAAATCAAAGTCACATAGATCTCTTGTTCTTAATCCGTTGCTATGGTTACTTTTTTGTACTAGTAATAAAATGAATACGTTTTAGAACTATTACAATAATAGGCTATTTATACAAAACGTGTTAAATGATATAATGTACCGTATTATTTATCATACGCTTTAAGAAAAATCTTGTTTTGTGTAGATTTCCCATACTTTTAATGATTCGAGTACATTTTAATGGATCTACACTGAATTTTATCACCCGCGAAAATTAAATAAATAGATTAAAAACAAAATTCAATCCAGTAGACACTTATTGATCATTAAAACGTTATTTGTCTTTAATAGCTTTGTTCTTTAATTAAAACCGAAATTGATGTAAAGACAGTATCTAATAATTTACAGTTCGGAAGATGCCTCTTCCAATTAAGTTATTAAGGGTGATAAATTATTTTCAATCAATTAAAACGGATCAAAGGGTATTATTTAACTTACAATTTCAAAAATCATGTATTACTCTAATTTGGAATTTATATAAACATTAAGGGAAACAATTTTTGGTAATTTGATTTATTCGTAGGATATTTCTACTATTTTTACAGATTAAATTGTAACATCCCAGTTAACACAAACTACTCTGTTATGTAGGTAGTTCAACTATACTTTCACAGAAATATGAGAAGATACATATCTGAAATATACCATAGAAACTGTTTCCGAGAGATATATGTAACATATTATACACATTTCTAAGTTGTATCAGTTATAATTCCTCTAAAACATTTATCATACATATCTGACAGATTACCTAGATCTATATAACATTTTGAAAATATTCTTTACGTGTATGAATAAATGATTATTCTTTGTACATTTTCGTAAATGTCAGAATTTATTTATGATTTTAGAATCATACTCATAATAAAAATTACAAAACCTATCCTCAATCATGGCATAGAGGCTCCTTTTACCACCTTATTTCTCTAATGAATGCGCGTCGATGGTCGTGCTGCTTAAAAGTTCAAAAATGAGCGTATATACTTTATAATAGTGTGTTCTCAATATTTGCAGGTAATAGCAGGTGAGTGTGAAATATTTGTACAATATATGTTTTCTATTCAATAAAGGATATTCAATAAAGGATATTAAATAGGTATGGAAAATAGAATACACTTGAAACCTTTTAAATCATCAAGGGGGTAACAAAAGAGAGGGATTAGAAAATGCATAAATAACCAATAGGAAAATCAAAGTACTACAAAAAAAATAAAGTTGCAAATCTGCAGAAGAACAATCAACATATAAAAGTTAACCATTCCGATTTCAGCGAAAATCATCTTGTTTAGAAATAATTAGTAGTGACATTGAAATAAAATTACAAAAACTACCAGCCATTTTTTTTAAATATTTTGTTAATAAAAGGATTATAGAGGAAATAAGTCCTTTACTCTCACAGTCTATAAGATTTTCATTTTTCATAGAAAAAAGGAAAACTATCGGTTTCGTAGCAAAATGGCCCACATCTTCAGGTTTAAATCACAAAAAAAATATAAAAAAATAATTTTTCCTATCAACTACTAAAATTAAATTAAATACATACTATAAAAAAACATTACTTTCCAAATAAAAAATAAGATATCTATTTTTTTGTGATTTGAACCTGAAGATGTGGCCCATTTTGCTACGAAACCGATAGTTTTCCTTTTTTCTATGAAAAATAAAATCTTATAGATTGTGAAACTAAAGGACTTATTTCCCCCATTTTCCTTTTGTTAATGTACACTCGCATATGGCAACAACTCATTTATTTTGTTAATGACATGATAAATATTACCAATAATTCATCAAAAAAAAGAAAATAATTGTTCAAATTAGGGTTAAACGTTGTGATGCACCGGCTAGAACATATGTTTATGGTGTAAAACAATTTAGTGGGTTTTTTGGGTGTCACAGATGTATTCAAAAAGATGAATATATTCATGGAAGAATGTTGTATCCATAAATAAATTCAGCTTTGTGAACTGATCGGTCATTTAAGGAACTTTGGTAAGAAGAACATCATTAATGTGATTCTTTGTTAGAATCATTAGAAATTGGGATGGTTTTCCAATTACTCATGGATTATTTATGTGTTTCAAAGAGATTACTTCAGCTTTGGATACATGGGCCTAAAAATATAAAATTAAACCACGATCCATCGTGTTGCGGATATTAAGTTTAGTACTTTGGATACATTTAGTTCGTGCCCGTTTGAAAATTTATTCAGAAAATAAAATGAAATTGAAAACTTCACAAAAACCTCTCCAACAAATTATAAATAAATTTACAGAGCAAAATTATTTGCATAGCAGTAAAATTTTTACTCCTTTTCCTATTATTTATTGTCTTTGAAAATAATCAAGAGGACACAGATTAGAAATAATAATGAAAATGCTTTTAATTAAGAGTACTGCTTATAAACATAATGTTTCTTTATATAGTAGTGCCAATTTCAAGTCTGAGATTATCAATATTATTAAATAATCTGTATGTGAACAAAAATAAGTACATTTAATATGAATTCTAATAAATCTGCCATTTGATCCCAATTGTTCATACTTATAATTTTTAATTATTACATAAGTTAACACCATCATCACCGTTTTATTTTATTATTTTTAACACAGTTAGCTAATTGAAAATATATGTGTAATCCAAAACTTATAATAGGAAGGCTTCCAAAAAACCATTTGCAGTATTTTGCATGAAGATGATGGGAATAATGAAATATTACCAGGAGTGCCATCCAACTGGGGTGAGATTGATGTGGAAGGAACCAAGTATTGCTGGTGGCCATTAAGGGATCGCCAGGACATTAGTACCTTAATAAGTAAAAGAGTTGATCCAGTATAATTATGAACTATTCCTGTTTTTGTAGTAGTAGTATATCGCAATACAAGCTGATCCTCTTCTGGGGTGACGCTTCTGTGATTAATTATATATTTTGTTTGTTAGCAAATTTTGTTGTTTGTAAAATTTCTATTGTTCTTTGGCTAATAAACATTTATTATTATTATTATTATTATTATTAGTTAAATCAAGTTGCAAATATGTCCTGTAGAAATAAGATACCATTATGGTACTTACATAAATCTATTTTCAACTAAATGAAATATTTAAATTGAAATGTGATTTTTCAAACAAACTTGATTGTTTTTTTTTGTATATTTTCATCATCCAAACTGGAAAAAAATATTCTGTGAATTTCTTTAAAATATGTATAATTCTCACTAATTATAAAAATCTTGTTATATGTGAAAACTGACATAAACGAAAATATAAATGTTCTTTTCTATTTTTTAGATGGCTATCAAAAGGCTAGAAGAATTGCTGAAGTTATCTGATTTTGATGTACCACAGTAAGAAGTGGTTTTAGAATAATAAAAGCAACATTTCAAGACGTCAGATTGATGACCATGATGCAGATAGTGGAACTACTTGTAAGTTGACTTCTATCTCTATCAAAAATTTCTTTACATTAAAAAATTTGTGGATATTTGAACTAAATTATCTATTTAACTTGAAAGATTTTATAAGAAACAAATTTACAAAAAAAAAGTCGACAGCTAACAGAAATAATCATACATTTACAAGACATAGATAGAAGGCTTCAGGATATTCAAAGAAAGCAAAATATAAATAGTTCGTCAATTCTAATAGAGTGAACAGAACGGATAAATATGTTGTTGCCATTAAAAACTACGGAAGATATTTTGTTTTATATTGTTCCCGGTACAAAGATCGGTAGAACAAATGCTTGGAGACATTGAGATACTGGGTTATTTGTATTAAAGAAGTCAACATTGATGTCTCTTAAGATTAAAACTTCGGAGTAATAAAAAAGAGGAACTGCTAAACAGAATCATGCGAGCTCTCACACTTAGCGTCATACAAATGTACAATATTTAAAAAATTAATAAAAAATAGTTGTTTTATCTCAAAACTTATCTAGCACCCTACGTAACTTTAATTATATATAGGATTTTTAATACAAATCCCGTTGCACGTCATTTATCAATTATGAGATCACGACCCTGCAGTGTTGTCGGCTTGTCTAAATTGTCGAGGAATGTAGGAAGTTTCAAAAATGTAAGGTTAGGTTATGTTGTTTAGCTTTATTATTATGAAAAATTAATTTATTGAAGCGTATATGAACAATATATGATCCTCACACTCAAGACACTTCATCCTGTCAGTTTTTAAGTACATTTGAAAAATGTTTTTCTCAGTTGATTCATTAGCAATCTACAACTGTGATATTCTTCTTCTTCTTGCTGTATTATCTACTTTTAATATTCAATAATCTGTTATAAAAATCGTTATATTATGTTGTTTATTTGTACTATATATTTATTAAATAAATAAAATAGAGACATATAAAAAAGATAGCAAACTATTTATTGTTATTAAAATAAGACAATGTTTTGTTTAAAAAAATATATATTTTTCTTATAAGAAACAATTCAACTACAATATTCGAATTCCTACAAAAGGTAAATCCTTTCTCCTAATTCAAATCTGAATCACTTGAATCACTGTCATCGCTGTTAGGATTAATAATAATGGGATTAATTTCTAGTCTATCAAAAACTCTCTCTCTTTCATACCATTTTTGTATTTCAATCTAAATACTCGACAACGTCGCATCAAGGCATGCCAATTGCTACAATGTCATTTCTTCATCATAAATACGAGTCTCATGGGCGTAGAAAATTTCAAAATTATTTAATGTAAATTATGGTTTTTTGAGTACTAAACATATAATAATGGTTTATAAACTTTATATTATAAAGAATAAGACGTATATAAGCCAATATAATTGAAATAATTCTAAAATTATCAAAATAATTACGATTACTTTTTCGGTTTTTTAGTACTGTGACTACGTTCATGAGTCCTCGTGAATTTTCGTGATGTTTCGTATGATTTATCTTAGTTAGGGAAATTTTAATTAGTTGGCAGTACCATGACGAAAGAGGTACGTCACTCCTGACGTGCAACGGTATTTGTACTAAAAATCCTATATGATCGTAAAGAAAGATACAACCATACATTAACCAATATGGTAACAGACGTGTAATTACTACTTTTTTAAATAAAAAATAGAAAGCTACTATTTTTTTATAAGTTAACGCGTATAATAACTAAACAAAAATATTTTAGATCGTTAGTTTAAATGTTATATTAGTACGTAAAATATAGCATATTAGCTTCGTCTACCTCCATTGAAAGTTCCTGACATAGTAGGGAAGGATCAAAATCTTCATCCATGTCTATTTTTACAACTTTTTTAACATTTTTTAATCTTCTTTTCTTCTGCTTTTTTCTCTTACCGCTACATTTCTTTTTAATTCATTTATTATCTGTGGTTTTCTCACATTCTAACACATCTTCATCCTTATAATGTATATAATTTTTTCTTGTTCACTTTTACCGTAATCACATTTTAAACGGTCTTCATCTTCATTATTTTTTCAATATGTTCATTTTTAGAATTATCTTTAATTTCCTTTATCTGAAACATCTTCATCTGGAATGTTTCATTCAATGTCTTTTAATTAATTTTCTTTAATATCTTCAGTAATCAATTTTTCATTCTAAACATCTTCAGGATCAAATTTATCTTTTGTTGTTATTGTCTTCAATCTCTTTAATTTCGGTATCTATATTACTCTTATTAATTTTGGTTAAATCAACTCCCTGATCTAATTTATCATTTTCTTGTTTACTATTTTCACTAGTATCAGCTAATTTATTTTGTAGATTTTCACTATTATCTTCAGTTTTAGAAACATCATTATTAATTTTTTCTGGGATAACATCTTCAGTGTCACTTTCTTCTCAGTCTCTGTTAAGGGATCTCCAGTATCGTCACTGTCATAATATTTATTGGAGTGTGCAGGGCTGAGTAAAAGTTTTTCTTCTTCCTCTTCACATTCATCGTCAATTTCAATTCTACCAGAGTTTGATTTATCTACCTGTAGCTTTTCAACTTATGAAAGTTTTATAGGCCTCTGATATACAGGTTCTTCACTTTTTAGAATTAATGTCATGTTCATATCAATTGTCTCGATTTTTACGGTACATAAGATTTTTCACCGTTTCTCCATTACATTCATCTATTACAGAATGTATTTTAATTTCACTATCCGCTTCGTCATCTACTGTAATTTCCATAAGAAAATTATTTGATTATTTTTTCGAAATAGTTACACTTCCATCTTTTATAATGAAATCAGCCAGTAACAAAATATAATTTCCTATTATGGCTTAAAAATTAGAACAAAATGGAATTATATGTACTCTCATTTAAAATTTTTATTATTAACCAACATATTATTTAGGAATAAATCTTTAGTTTTAACTTGATTAGAGCCAATACCTCTTAATACTATTGTAATTGTTTCTAACTGAATATCATTAAAATATCTTTCAAAAACATCACTTCTTATAGTACTAATATCACTTTGTATCAAATAAAGCTATCATCTCTACGTTATTTATCACTAATTTTACAGTACAATATAGTAACATCGCTTTTAGTCCTCAAATTACTTCGTTCATTTTTTTGAAGACAACTATTAGCCAAATGTCCAAATTCTCCACACCTAAAGCATTTTGTTCCCTTCTTTTTATCAGAACAAAAATTTGACTTGTAACGTTTTCCTCCACAATTAAACAATGCTCTTTTTTTTTCTTTGTTTTAATTGTCTTCTTTTATAATCATGTCCACGTTCTTGTTTATCTTTATACCTTCTAATTCGAACTTGTTCATACAACTTAATTTTTTCTTTAAATTCTACAAAGCTTTTTACACCAAACAAAATACGTTTTATTGGCAACTTCATCTTGGGTACCACCTATCATGTATTGAATAACAACTTCATCTTCTAGATTGATTCTACTTCTAATTTCTCTCATAATTAATACATATTCATGCACATTCTCTTCTTTTCTCATTTTCCTTGACATCAGCATCTAATGTATTTCAGAAGTAATACCTTCCTCTGAATGAACAAATAATCTAGTACGACCAGTCAATATTTTTTTAGCTAAGATCAACTTCTCAAAATCACTCCAACCAATCATATCAGCTGTTTCTTCAAATTCTGAGATCCATTTTCTAATAGAATACTTGTCTTATCCGTTAAAAGTAGAGATACTATCCTCAACATCACAAAATTTCAAACAAAAATTGGTGAAATTAATTCTGTCTTTCAGAAGTTTCTTCGATATCTTCGACATGCTCTTCTTTTTCTTCTAAATTACCACTTTCAATACAATCTGCTTGGTTCACCTTTTCACTTTGAAAGTTAGTGAGGCAGAACATACTCTATCTGTTACTCTATTAAAAGAACCAGAATAATCTAAATCAAGTAAATTACATACAGCTACAAGATCTGCTAAATCTAATTTTTGTTTTAACATCTACAATTTTTTGAGCATATACATCAGAATCTTTGTCAAACCCAAGCGAGAAAAATTACGAAGAACTTTCCTAGCTTGCCTAGATTGACCACAATTACCGAAAGCAATAATATGTAATGGTTGTATAGCTTTAAGATTACCGCAATAATTGCGTTACTACCTAAAGTCGCCATTTAAATAAGATAATAAATAAGAATCTGATAACTATAATCTAAAATGTTAGTTAATGTAACAATACGATATCTATGTATATGAGATTTTTTTTAAATTAATAGTACAACTGAGATATTTATCGTTAGAAGAAGTTGTTGAGTCGCCGTCAGTTCATAAAATAATTAAAAAATATTCTACTAAACTATACAAATATTATACTAAACTCTACAATGCTCTTAAACTTCGTACAACTTCTTAATGTATCTTCTACTACTTGGACTTCTCCTAAAACTTCTTAATTCGTCTTCTTCTAACACTTGGACTTCTCTGTTCAAATCATAAATTCGTCTTCTAGAACTTAGACGTCTCTTTTTTTCGATTTAATCGACTTATATGCTTTTCTAAATTTGGAATCACAAATTTGTAATCGACTTATGTCCTTCCTTATCTTTAAATCCCAGACCTTACGATTTAATCTTACTGTCTTCGCCTATCGATTTAATCTTTAGGTGTCGTTTCGGTATACGTTCAGTATGTTATCCCGGAGGAGCCCCCAAAAATGTAGGAAAAATCGTTCAATCGTACTTCTAGGGTTTATTATAAATCATTGAAGACAGCGTCAAAAACTCAACATCAAATACCAATAAAAAATTCTCTTTAGCAATTAGTTGCTGATTCTTCTCTGAATAATTAAATGCGCCTCAGTTTTTTTAATTTGAAATCCCCTATGATTTTTAATCACTCTGTATCAAATATTTTTTTATGCCATAGTATAGAACTTGAAAAGTTATGATAGAAACATGTAATCAGTTTTTATTGATTTTCAGGTGGCTCTAGATCCTTTATTAAACATAATAGACATAAAGTGTGAGGCGTCGTTGAAATGAACTCGGCAAGAGGTTTATAAAAATGTAAAAATATACGTGGCATTCCATTAAAAAAAACATAACTTTGATATGCTGTGACCTTATGAGACCCTATTACGAAATAATTTTAAAATGTGGGGCTTCACTCTATCTGCATCTTTTATTTAAAACATTCTTTCCTATTTCTCAAGATAACGGAGATATCAAACTTCGGAGTATAAGTATAATGTAACATAATTACAATTTGTTTTATTTTCATATCGTTAATGCAACTCTTTAAATCAAAGATTTCTTAGAACAGAAAACATTACTTGCCATTTCTCACCTGACAATTAAATTAACAGCTTGCTTTGTTTATTAATATACATCTAGATTAGTCCTGTTAAAACCGCAGGCACTTTGGGTAAAATGATAAAAAAGTTTTGAATGAAAAATATACCAGAAGTAACCTGTTGCCATATAACGTTTTAGAAAGGACAAATGCTGCAAGTTAAAATCAGTGTAAGTGAACGCTAGAATGAATATTATGTCGTATGTAGCGTATACATGAAGGCGTGTGGAACGATACCCATTACAAATACGAAGGATGTAATATCTCTACCCACAATTCAGAGAGAACTAACCCCTAAATACGAAATTTCAACCTAAAATCCCCTCAGCTATAAAAAAGTTACAACAGCCCCATACGAAGTTTACTTCATAGTAGATCTTTTAAATGGTAAAGGATAGATCTAGAAAATGTAGGACATATTTGCGTAACACGGTAATAATCGTTCCTTTGCGGCGACATCATAACGCATCCCAAAAATTTAACTTTCCCTGGACCAAGAAAACTTATAATCCGAATTGCATCCCACCTCGAAAAAAGTATTTGCCAACTAATAACACCATTTTAAGTGAACTTCTTAGCAGTATTGCTTTAAAAATTATTTAAGAATTATAACGCTCCGAATAAAAATTTAGTTATTTGGTCATATAAGGTAACATTCAATATTTTATATTTAATACACATTCAGAGTGAGTTTTAGGTATGGAACGCCTCAATTATCTCGGAAACGGCTAGAACGATTTTTATAAATTTTGTTTTGTGAGGGTTTTGTAATACGGCCAATCTTATGGTAGTATTTACTTTGTTGTCAGATATTCCGTTTTTCTGAAAATATTATTAACTTAATCATAGCTATCTTAATGTATTATTTTAACTTGGGCAGATATAATGTAAATTTAGCTATAACTCAGAAATTACGGCATTTAGGTATAGGGAATATTACATGAAAAATATTCATTATTTTTTTAAGGACTTCAAAAAGAAAAATATATACAGTGTGATTCATTTGAAATAACAAAGTTCATTATATTTCCAGAAAAACAGAAAATATGACAATAATATAAAAAGTACCATAAGATCGGCCGTATTAGAAAACCCTCACAAACCAAAATTTATAAAAATCGTGCAAACCGTTTCCGAGATAATTACGGCGTTCCATACTTAAAATTCACTCTGTATAAGAGAAAGATGTAAATAAAACATATTCGTTTACTATTAAAAAGTATGTTCTATTTACATATACAAATATAAATTTTATCAATTTATATATTTAGACATAAAACCATACATATTAATAAAAAAAAATGTTTTCACTGATTATACCGGTAATTTAAAAGATAAGTTCAGTAAAAATGCATAGTTACATGTTAATATAACTATGAATCTATGTTTCAATGCCATACAAGTATACACAATTACTTATTAAAATTATATAAAACAGATTTGGAAAAGTAGATAAACGTGTGGCCTTTTATTTAAAAATAAAATTGTTACAAAAAGTTTACTTGTTTTTTTTTACATATCAAAATGGTACTTACTTAAAATACACATCTCCGATTACCATCAACTGTTTTTAAACGCTCCAACAAAACTTTTAAAAGAAACTTAAATAATAAATAATTATTTTTGTTCTCTATTAAATATGTCATTAGTAGTACTTAAAACATCATTAACATTTCTTTGTCCTATATGGCATGTATGTCTTTATTATTTTACTATTTTTACGTTAATGTATTATCATTTCCTGATTTTAATAGAACTTTTAAATAGATACTTGACTAAACTTATATGCTAATGTGGTGCTATCATTTAGATATGTATTGAAGTAACTCTAAAAATGGCTACATTTTTTAAGAAATTGTAAGTATTTTAGCCTTCGTGTTCTGTGTAGGCTTTGTCACTAATTCCCGGCGCCACTTTAGGAACAGCAGTATTAATTTGAAGCCAACAGCGAAAGCCAAAGTGGGAATATCCTTGAGGGACAATAACCGCTTCCTAACTTGTAGTCAAATTAGGAAATGCCAGGATTCGAACCGGGGACCTTTCGATCACCAGCTCGTGGCTCTACCACTGTGAGACCGTATTTACTTAAAATTACTATTTAAATTTAGTTTGTATTTATTTCGATATTTTTAATATTATAATATTTAGTACACGTGACCAGACAATCGGTTTTTATCACAAAATTTATTAGTTTAGATGCTAAAATAAAATTCGTCAATAGGATGTATTTCGGATGACATGCCTTTTCAACCTACAATTGGATTTTCCCGGAAAAACAGCAAATCTTGAATGCCGAACAGTTGGGACAAATATTAATTGTTTAATAATTTCATAATAAGAAATGATGACCGATGAGATAAATAAAAAATTGTTTCATAACTAACGTTTCGGATTTATAATCAGTTTCCTTAGTTTAAATGTTTCTTTTATAATGAGATCGGTGGTCGAGTGAGCGGCGAACAGAAATTTGGTCCCCGGTGTCCCGGGTTAGACATGGGTGTAGTATGAATGTAAATAAATGTGTGAGAATATTAGAAATGAAATATGGAAGGATAAATAATACTTATCTTGAATATCCACAGTTTTGGAAAATGGTATTGTCAGATAAAGAAACCTATAGGTAAATCAGAATACATATTAAAACGCTTTAGAAGACTGTGGAAATTCATGATAAGTATTATTTATCTCTCCATATTTATTATGAATAATTTCCATAAAGTAAGAGTTGAAACAATTAATTTAATATTAGAAATTACTAAAAGATAGTGACTGACTGAAATTGCGAGTGCCAATAAAAAAAAATGAACATTACTAATTATTTCACATTATCTTTCTCACTCCGTCTCCTATAATTACAAAATGTTTTAAGCAAGACGCGCTCTCTGAATTAATGATTGAATCAAGTAAGTTTCCAAACACCTGAAACCCTACAAAAAATCTCTAAAACCACTATAAAAATAAAAACAAGCCACAGTTGTCTGATAAAGAGATTACAGAGTCATAAATAGTATTCCCCAAATTCTTGACCACCGGAACGACAATGTACTTGAGGTAGGTACACACTGCCGAGATAATAAAAATGACCGACAAAAAGAACACTACACTGGAACAGAGATAACCGTGTCGGTTGTATATAACAACTAAATTATATCATAACCCTGATTTTATGGATAAAACACGTAATATTTATAGTAAATTCAATGACCGTTATTATAAATTTGAAATAAAATTGTCAATTTGCTGATATTACTTAGTTAAAAATACATTTATTTGTTCAATTTATGGCAGAAACCTGCCTACTTAAGTTTTAAATTTAATTTAAATAATGAAACGTTCCTTACCAAAACTGAGCCTGTTTAGCTTGAATTTGGCAATATATCCGTTATTAAAAGAGATATCAAAAAAAGAGATATCGAAAAAAATATATTTACAAAAATCCTAGGCCGTCTTGAGATTCATATTTTAAAATTAGTCCCAACTATACAGTGTTTTCTAGAACGCAGTATATATTTTTACATTTTTATAAACCTCTTGCCGAGTTAATTTCAACGATACATCATACTTCATGTCTATTATGTTTAATAAAAGATCTACAGCCATCTGAAAATCAATTTTTTTTTTCATTTAAATATCTGTAGCATCCAAACCGTTGAAAATCAATAAAAACGGCTTACATATCCCTATCCTAACTTTTTAAGTTCTTTACTATAGCATAAAAAACTATTGGATGCAGAGTGATTAAAAATCAGATGGGATTTCAATTTTTTGACCACTCTGTATCAAATATTTTTTAATGTCATAGAATAGAACATGAAAAGTTAGGATGGGAACGTGTAAGCCCTTTTTATTGATTTTGAACGGTTTGGCTGTTACAGACATCTGAATTCAAAAAAATGTGCTTTTCATGTGGCTGTAGATCCTTTACTAAACACAATCGACATCAAGTGTAATACATCGTTGAAATTAGCTCGGCAAGAAGTTTATAAAAATGTAAAAATATACGGGGTATTCCATTTAATAAAACAAAATTTTGGTTAGGCACTGCGTTCCTGAACACACTGTATATTTGGTACTAATTTTAAAATGTGAATTTAAATACTGCCTACACTATTTGTAAATACTTTTTTTTCGTAACTTTAATAATAGCGAACTAATCGAGCTTTGCCACACTAATGCCTCACCCTATATATATTAACAGCAAACAGGTACATTTTAGAATAATTGTCATATTTATATACCATTTTTATATAAAATATTTGTTCTTATGTAAAAATAAAATTCAATGTCCGTTAAATAATAAAATAAGTCATTAAAAAAAGATGGTTATACGAGACGCATAATAAAATTTGATTATAATAATACACGACTCGTTGCAAAGACATATTTTGTATAAAAATATAATAGATCTACATCTCTACCAAAAGTTCCCTACAGCCATTGAACTTCATAATAAACCGATGGGGTCCACAAATCCGTCTATAAACCGGCGTTCGACTGACTCACTTAGTCGTTTCGTTCCGATCGCACCCGAAACTGGAAAATCTTGCCCTAGGGCCTTGGGACTTATTTTTAGGTACATGTCAAAAGACGGGTCTCCCCTTAACTGTTTATTTAGAATCCAAGAGGCCTAGTCTTTTACGTACGTTCCGGCCTCTTACTAAGGGAATACTTTCTAAACATTTTTACATAAATCGAAGCTAAAATCGATGGGTAGTGAAGTGCCTTAGAGTAAAGAACAAGCACTAAATAGGAAAACTATTTGAAATATTTGAAACATTACTAACTAAATAAAGTCGCAAATCGCAAATCACAAATCACTTCAAATGATAAGTAACAATTGATTCATTTAAGGAAATTTTGAGGAGAATTACCAACAAAATATCAATGAAGAATCATTCCGATGAAGGATTTAAAAATAAATATTTACAAGAAGTAAACAAGTTCGCAATATGTCATATACAAAATGACTCGTACTCATATAATACAATTATATTTATGGGTAAATAGAAAGAAATTTTCATAACAAAATAAATTTGACAAAAATATTTCAATTAATAAACAAAGGTATATAAAAACACTTTTCTATTTCAAATATCCTAAGTGATTTTCTTAAGCAATTGAATGCGAGGAACGTTACAATAATAGATATAATCTGACATTTAATTTGTTAATCTTGGCATGAAGGAAATAAGAAATACCAAAGTGTACTAAACAAATACGATAAAAAATACATCATGCCGGTACTACTATGTAGATAATGACATATTTCATTTCGTAATAATGAAAAATTGAACATAATTTATTTTGTTTCGAAACAATCAGGGCGATTCACAAACTAGACAAAAAACTACTGTATTAATGAATTTTAATGTGTCTTTTTTAATTATAAAAGTTTTTTCTTTTGACTGAAATACAGTTCTCACTTTTAAATTTAATTACTTATAATCTTGACCAACCTTTACTAGGTGAAACAAAAAATTCTGACAATATTAATAAAATGTACGTTTCTCATTTTTTATGTAATTATACAATATATGTCTTCTGAAGAAGGTTATATTATAATTATAACCGAAACATCAAGAAAATTTGTATATTTTTTCCTTTTAATTTTAAATATGAGTATATGAGCAATAGTAATAAATAATGCATAATAAAAAAAAATAGTGAAGCTACTGTGCATTCATTCAGCCTTGACTTCTTTTCATTCCTTCGTTTTTAAAGTACATTCATTCATTTACAGTATATTCTTTGTTAAAACATTTTCTTAGAAGTAACAATTCAGTTAATTTAGTTTATAATAACCTCACATGATTAAACTATACTACAACATGAATCTACCGGTTATAACTAGAGACCCAAAAAAATTGTTTTGTGATTTACTGTTATCAAAGAGAAAATATTTCAAGAACACGGATTATTCATTTTCTCTCAAAGTGTTTTCTTAGCAATAATAATGATAATACAAAATAACACCGCACCACATTGAATAGTTATTCACAATAATTTAAATATTAAACTAAGGAATAGAATCGATTCTCTTGAGTTTTTTAAACTCTATTAGATATTCAAACATACGGTAACCCAGACATTCAAATTAAATTTGTAGATACTAAATGTCCGTCAGACATCTCTTTCAGTCTTTCTTCCTTAGATTCACACTATGTATATCTGACCTTGAAAGGTAAACAAGCACTGGTACGAACTCAGGACCGTAATAAAGTAAAAAAATTAAATAACTTATAATAATTAAACAAATAAAATAAAGAGGGACGCGGGGAAGGAAGAGGTTTGAAATTTGGGAGTTGGTAATATAATAAAAATATTTTTAAGAATTAAAAAAAATATATTTTTGGGTTGTAATAGTTAGAAAACTATCAGTGATTATGACTAAAGTATTTTATTATACAATTAGTACAATAAAGTATTTGAATGTTGAAGAGAAAAATAGTTTGAACCATCTGTCTCATCCCCAAGACTAGAAAGAGTTTGTTACACTCTTTCTAGACTTGAAGAGTACACTTATAGTCATAACTATGTAGTTCCCTTTTGTAAGCCTTAAAAGAAAATATGTGTAGTAGTTACATATTAAATTGTTTTGAACATTGAAAGATAATGGTCAGAAATTTAAAAAAATATTTTATTGTATTATTTTTCAATATATGCGAATTTATAGCTTAAGATGGGTTTTGCAGATAACACAAGTTTTTTAGATGTCAAATGTCACTTAATCGTAAGTTTTTTGGTAAAAATCATAATTCCTATGCAATAATTATAAGAAAGTAAATTACCTTCGTATTATATTATTAAATTGATAATTTCATATTTCAATTTTAACAAAGAAATGATGGTGCATGATTGTTAGAAGAAATTAAAATAATTGATATTGTCAAAAAATATATTACAAATGCCACCCTATTCTCTTAAACACTTATACTGAAGTAAAAAGAAAGACACATCTATTGTACCTGTTATTTAAAAACTTACAAATAATAATAAATAACATTAAAAAAATTTTGTCACAATATTTTATAAAGAACCGTTGGGTTTATTTCAAATTAAATCGCAAAATATATATAAACCGGCTCCCAGTGTGCTTTGTAAAATACATCTAACCTAATCTTTGTATCTACAGGACACCAGTTTCCAATTTTAATAACATGTACGTGCGAGACAAATTCAAGTTATGTTTCGTTGATCACATTTAATAAAACTTACCTGTACACCAAATTATATCCCGTATAAAATGATCACTGTACGAGTTCTCACTATAAACGTACACCTACTTACAACTTTGTTCAACTAAAAACGCGCACGATCAGGATTCAAGATGGCGAAGGCCCCTCCGTACCGAGAGCGTAAAATTACAGGCTATCATTGGTTGATTTGATTTAGGACGCTTTGGCACTACCAACTTGCAGAAATGTTAACCCAGGTTAACCCTCCACATTGCCACAACTTCAATATTACCCGTATCATATCTTTTTTAGTTTATCATAAATGTATTAAATATTTAAATAAAAGAATGTTAGTGATTCCAAAATTTGTTTACTTTCAGTATATCAATTATCCTCAAGTATATTGACAATATTTCTTTATCACAGCTACCGAGCAATCAAATGAAAAAGAATTGGTAGATGCAACTTGGCAGCGGCGCATCTTTGTCAACCTGATGGTAACACAGAGCAGGGTGTGGTTGATTTTTATATTAATTTTAATGGCTTGACCTTGTTGCACCTTTGGGTTGTAGCACTACAAAACTTTGTTTATGACATTTATTTAGTGAATATAGCTAATATAAATTTCATATGGATGTAGAAGCAAAATTTAAATACAACGTGTCCAACGGCATGTTCCAACCAATTAATTAAATTATTAATACTAAAAACTGTTTTTATTCTTAAATATTTTTTAAACAGATATACATTATTACATTTAATTAAGTATTTCGTTGAAACAAGTTATGTACAGTTCGAATCAGATGCCAACATAATCCACAGTTATTAAAATCTTGAAACTAAATCCACTGTTTTTATGATTATTTTTTTTAATAAGATTTTGTTAAAAGTTTTGGTACGTATGTATATACATAAGTTGTGATACAGTATTTTTTCAGTCATCCTTATCACAATAACGGTTTGAACAATGGAAAATAATTAATTGAATATGTATTTGTACCGACATCTGGTATTTTCTAGATTCATCGATTTTAGTTACAATATTGAAGATTTCTACTTTAGTTCAAAAAATTGATTAATTTTAAATAAAAAATGAAAGTATTGGATCACAAAAAATTAATAATTTAGTTATTTATTTTAACCGTAACATAGTCAAATCCCTAATATGAAACACTCGTCAAATATTTACATTAGGAACATTTTGACTTTGGGCAATCAACTAATAGATGGCATTAGCGCCAAGCGATATAGGCGGCGATCTCAATATTTTCTTCTATTAGCCTAGCATTTTGGATTACGCAGTTAGCACAGAGAGTTATTTAATATCTATTAAAAATATATCAAATTATATTTTAAATAAGGTCATTTTAAATATATATTTAATATATATAAAATATATAGTACATAACTATTAATATATATCAAATAGAAGTTACAAAAATAGATATTTTATAAGTATTTAAAATATATATTTTAAATATAAAAAAATAGATATTTAATAGAATAGTATTGGTGATATTAATATAAGTTAGGCAAAATATATTTAATATCTAAAAAAATATAAATATAAAATAACGAAAAGTTCAAGACATTAAAAATATAGTTATATTAAGAATTATTTAATCAGTTTATAAATTAGTAGACCAGAGTTTTTAAGGGTAGAAAAGTGTTTATCCCGATTTCCGGCAAAACTACAAGTCCTATGGAAAAAAGTTGAATAGCAAAGTTGTAGGTAATAAAAATATCTACAACTTTTGTATTTACACTTTTTTCACATAACCTCAAAATTTATGTGAAAAATTCAAATGCATTTTTTGAGAACATTTACCATAGTAACGTATATTTTTTTACACTATCAAAAAGTAGAGATTTCAACGAACAAAAAGCCCACCGAGTTTTTTAAAAAAAGCAGGTATTTTGACGCGAGAATTTTCGATTGAAAATTAGGGTGCTTTTTCGATCAAAGTCGAAGTCGAAGTCAAAATAAGGTGAAAAAATAAATATTTTAAATAAAAAAAATGACTGTGTATTTGGGACATAAAAAGGTAAGTTATCAACAAATTTCGTGAAAAAAATTTTTTTTTGTAAAAGATAAAAAACCAAAAACTTGGTTATTTGAATTTTTCACATAAATTTTGAGATTATGTGAAAAAAGTGTAAATACAAAAGTTGTAGATCTTCCACTTCCCGACCTCAGATCGCCCGTAAATTATTTTTCCATTCATTTTTGTTATATTCTCTTCCTTTTCCAATGGGTTTCATCATACTATTATTTTATTTCGTTTCAAAAATTATCGTGCCTGGTCTATAGTACCTACTTTTACTTTAGCAAGTTAACCCTTTAATACCCGACGGTACTGTTAGGTACCTCTGATTTTAATGTACAGTAAAATTGCACTTAACGCAAATATAGTCTTTCTTTCCCAACGGTACTTTCTTGTCTCGTCTAGAAGCCAATCCAAACTAAGAATTTTGGCTCCTCTATTGCGCTGTACGTTTTTAAATATTAGTTGTGTGTTGACGTGTCACGGAACAGGTGTACAGTTTATCACCAAATTTTATAGAAATTGTTTACTGCCGTTTTGTTGTGTTTTAGTGCTGCTTTTTGTCCTAGAGAGGTGTTGGTGCTTATATTGAGTAAGTTTATATAACAATCATCTATATTGGATCATTTTATAAATTGTACAAATCCTCTATTTTTTTTACAGGACTGTAAAGTACCGCCGGAATTATGACCTGTAAAAAAATTAAATGGCTATGTAAAAAACCTCTATGTCAAAAAGAGTTAGAGGTTCTAGCGATTGAGATATTAACTGAAGATTTACCAATTGATAACAATGTTCTCATAGATGAAGATGCAGTTTTAAAAATCAAACTTGTTTGTTTTCGGCCGCATTTGTCGTTTATCTGGCACAATGGAAGTACTGATTGCAGAAATTCAAAAACGAAATATTTTGTGAGCGCTATAAGGACAGACTTGTCGTTGATAAAGAATGGGATTGTGTAGCCGAAAGCGTAGGATTAACAAGTAAAATATTTATTACTTAATTTCATTTATTAAATATTAAATATATAGGTACCAACAGTTAAATGGATAATATGGCTAAATTTTACTTGTAAAAAAATACTGAGAAAAAACGTCTGCTATAGTTTCAGCTTGCCTTGGAGAACGGTTTGATACATTCAAATTAGGAATGTTTTCTTTTATGCTATTTTCAGTTTCCGAAACGTTAATAAATAAATCGTTTTCCCTGTCTAATATAGTATTATGTAAAATACAAACTGCTTTAATGATCTGAATATCATTTTCAACATTAGTTTCTATAGCTTTCAAAAGAATTCTAAATCTTGCTGCGCTGATACCAAATCCACATTGTACGGTGATTCTGGCACGTGAAAGTCGATAGTTGAAATATGAAGCCATACTATTTTCTTGAATCCTTCGTCTGGGATAAGGCCTCATTAGATAAGTCTTCAAAGGGAAGGCCTCATCGCCTAGAAACACAAAAAGAGTCTTCTAATCTGAATTGGGTACTTTCTGGTAAATTAACATTTCCATTTGTAAGACTTTGGTAAATTGAAGAATTAGTAAATAAACCTGCGTCACTATTCTTTCCATAAGCGCCCACATGAATCATCATAAATGTATACTTGGCATCCACAATTGTTGTCCAAAACTGTTTGTTGTTATAAAACATACTTCCTGACTGAGCTGGATATTTTATTCTTACGTGTTTTCCTGCTGTTTCACTGCGGAAAATTCCATTTATCATAAAATTTTTTGCAATGTTTTTCAAACTGTCGGTATTGGGTACTGGGATAGGATTTCTCTGAAGTGAGCTCCAAATAGCTTTATATACTTCAATTATAAAAGAAGCAACTGATGATTTAGATATTTGAAATAAAAAAGCCAATTGTCTGAATGCTATTCTAGTTGAGAGATACCTAAAATGAATAATAAGGTTATTTGTTTTTTGTTTTCATAACAAATCACTTAATATTTTCAGTACAAGTTGTTAAAATGTTTCAGAAGACGAAGCGAAAAAAAAATGGAGAAATTTACGGGACCAATTTGCCAAGGAACTAAAAAAATACCGAAACTCAAATCAAGCGTTCCTGCTCCTGACTATCCAGGAAAATGGCAATGGGCTCTTCTCTTCTTAAAAGACACACTTACACCCAGAGATACAGAGAGCAATGTACCAAAGATAGATCCACTTGAAAACGTTATCCATGATGCACCTATCGTAAGCGAAGAATGTGAGTTGATAATAGAAATTGTGATATATCGAGTGATGAAGACAACGATAATCTAAATACCATCGAATCAGCACCAATTTTCTGGTCAGGAACATTAGGAGAAGCATGAAATACGCCAATAATTTCTACCAAATTGTCGACACCTCAACATTTGCAGATGCATAAACGTCTTTCCAAACTTCGACATCTTCTCATTAAAATAGAAAAAAAAATGAGTGTCCAGAAGAATCTGTAGAACGTCAGTTATTAGAAATTGATTGTAAGAAACTTGCATTTCTTGACTAACCAGAAGATGATGACCTCATGCTTTTGAAATCATTACTCCCTTATTTCAAGCAAATGGATCCGATACAAGAGTTACGCATAAGGAGTAAATTTCAAAATATTATTATCGAAGAATGACGCATCCTTTACTTAGTACAGGTAATGTTCGACCTTCCAGTAATTCATCTTCTGCATCATCGGGTGTCTACTATTTACTCTCATAATAATTCTATGACGTCGAACACAAATACACCAGACACAAATTATTCATGCTTTTCATCACCAACATCTCCCACTCTACTTCAAACACAATGCACACAATATTAATAATGTTTATCTTCTTTATTTCAATAAATTCTTACAATATAATCAGAATATTTTTTTACTTACCTTAAAGTTAGAAAAAGCTGAAATAGGCACTTGAAAGTTTGTCGGACAATGATAACACAAATCACGGATTGCCTCTATTATGTAATCAAAAGTAGATGGGACCATTCTTTTATATTGCCGAAAGGCATTTTTATCTACTCGCAACAGTGGATACAGATGATGAAATTCTCCGAAATTTAATCTAAATTTTATGTTTGTTATTCCTTTTTCTTTGTACTTTCTATAAAATTTTTAATTTCGCCAAAGCATTATCCATTAGGAATATTGTAGGCATTGACATTTTTGTCGTATTTACTTTGGTCACAATAGATACTACACAGCTCCAAGAAATTAACGTACCAGTTAATAGTTTTAGGAAAACATGAACATTTTAAGCAAACTGTAAAATATTTTATCTCATTTTGAAGGATTATTTCTTTTAACTATCCAAACAATTTTTTCTGTGCTGATAATTTTTTCACTGGAGCACTAACATTCTTTGTAAGATAAATCGTTTTAGTTCAGTTATTTGTCTGATTTTTGTCCCTTGGAACAGAATTTATTCGCGTTTCGTAACTCTTTTGTGTAAATTGTTAAGATGCAACGCGAATCCAGAAATTTGACCCCCGCTGAGTTTGCACAAGCCGTGATATTGCACGAAGAAGGTTGGAGTTATCGCCGAATAGGCGAAAGATTCGGTGTGTCTCATACATCAATATCGCGTATAATTGAACGATACAGGGCCACTGGTGATTATACCATGAGACCTGGATAAGGCAGACATCGTATCACCCCGCGCCCAGGACCGTTTTTTAAGGCTTTCCGCTCTAAAACAGCAATTTGTAACAACAAGACAGTTATAATCACAACTTCAAGACGCACAAGGCCCTCAAGTAAACCTGGAAACCATTCGACAAAGACTTCTAGAAGATTATTTGCGTCCTCGCATGGCTGCCCGAGGACCAGCATTAACCGTGGATCATCGTAGAGATCGGTTAAACTTTGCCATGGAACAAGTGAGGGAGAAGCTGACTGGGAACGAGTTCTTTGGACGGATGAATCGCGATTTTGCCTGCATACATGTGATAGACGAGTTCGTGTTTTTAGAAGGCCAAATGAAAGATACGCACAATGTAATATACAAAATACCACTTTATTCGGTGGAGGCTCGGTTATGGTGTGGGGCGGAATTTCATTAACTCCTCACACAGACCTGGTAGTGTTAAATAATGGAAATTTGAATGCTGAACGCTACGTATGGGACATTCTACAGGAGCATGTTGTGCCGATTGCCCCTTAATTTAGCCAACATTTTTTGCTAATGCATGATAAGGCTACCTGTTGGAAGTTGGCATTGTAGCTATGGCCTGGCCAGCACGAAGTCCCGACCTTAATCCAATAGAGCATGTCTGGGATATGCTCGGAAGGCAATTACGTGCTCATCCGAACCCGCCCAACAACTTCGTCGATGTCAGGACACGATTAGAAGTAAAGGTAGAAATATCCGATATTGAGGTTGACACTCCTTGTTTCATTAAAAAATTAAAATTCGTAATTTAGGGTTTTTTCGTTTTTCGTTACTTTATGCTTAATCTTGGAAATGCTTATTTCAAAAATACTTTACTTAGAGGTAATTTAATAAAAATTATTAAAATATAGTGTTTGATTTATTATTTCAATTTTACAAATTAATTAATTTGAAATTTATTAGTGGTGCGTTAATTTCTTGGAGGAGTGTATATTTGTAACAGCAGAAAATTAATTTGCAACCGCTAGTAATTTCAAGGACCCGGAATCGTCTTATTCGCATAAACCTGAACAACAGCCATCCTGTTCAACAGATGCAAACCAAGAGAAAAGTGAACATACAGAAAAACAAAGCCAAAAAGTGCTACGTAAAAAATAATTTAGAGGAAACGTCTCAAGTACAAAATGAATGTGACGAAAAAATGTAGCAAACAACGAAGATAAAGAGAAAGTGGAAGAAGGCAGCTGCGGAAGAACGTATGCCTGAGTATAAATTTCCTGAAGGTTCTGATGAGACAAAGTTTATTGATTGTCACTCAGCTTCTGATGTTTACTTTCGTTTGCTCGGCGAATCGATAGAACATATTTTGTTCCAAATTAACCTTTATGCGACTCAACGTGGTGAAACCTTGAATTTGACTGAAGAAGAGCTTCTAGATTTTGTAGGCATTAATTTTCTTATGACTTATCACAGATTACCTGCGTGGAAACATTACAGGAATAGCAGTGAGGACTTGTTGTTGTTTCTCTTGTTGCTAATTGCATGCCAAGGAATCGATTTGAAAAAAATATTAAAATACTTGCACTGTATTGATAACTGTCTAATTCCGAGAAATAATACAGACAAAATTTATAAGGTTCGACCATTATTAGATACACTGAACAGACGATGTAAGGATTGCTACAAAACAGCAAGAAGGATTAGAGTAGATGAAAGCATGATATTGTTTAAAGGTCGCACTACACTGAAACAATATAATCCAAAGAAACCCTAAATAAGCTTTGGTGCGTTGCCGACCAAAATGCCTTTGTCTTCTTAAACATGCGCCGTATGTTGAAACAAGGATAACAAAACCTCCAGCTCCAAGATTAAGTCAAACGCTCCAAAGTATGATGAGATTAAGGGATAAATCCTTACAAAAATATAAAAAATCAAAAAACTTATAGAACTTTATTTACTATGAAGACCTGAGAAATACAGTAAGGACTGCAGTTAAGCGAGAAAAATCCGCTTATTTAGCTTATACTTGTACAAATCGCAATTCTAGGGAGTTGTGGAAAGCTGTTACGTTGATATATATTAAAAACAAAAATTCCATGGATATACCCATACACTTAAGAGACCCGGTAAATATAAATAATTACCTTCTGACTGCTTTTAGCCCACGAAATAATTGTGTTGAAACTTCTGAATATTATAAATCACGTAGATTCGATAATAATAAATCTTTTTCTTTAACACTGACCACAGTGGACCAAATAAAAGACGTTGTTCTCAACCTCAAATCAAATGCCACAGGATCCGCAGAAATGTTATGTGTCTGCTTATATACAATTGCACTATATTTAAGACATCTTGTTAATTGTTATCTGGAAAGAGGATATTTTCCTGACATCTGGAAATATTCTCTGGTTAAACCCCTCCCTAAAGTCAGTGCCCCTTCCCAATTTAGTGATTTGAGACATATCAGCATCCTTCCTACCTTTTCAAAAATTCTAGAAAAAATTGTTAGTACGAAAATGTTTGACTATGTTATAAACAATGAGACCGTTTCCGAATATCGATATGGCTTCCTTGAAGACTATAGTACCGTTACTTTTTTAACAAACATAACTGATTATATATATCAGTCACTATATAGAAGCCTGGCAACTGCTGTGGTTCAGTTAGATTTAGATTACTCAAAAGCCTTTGATACTTTGGATCATTCTCTTCTGTGTGCAAAATTAAAATATTATGGTTTTGATGAAATTTCCTTTCGATTTTTTTCAGCATTATCTTAGTAACCGTTGGCAAAAAGTAGTTATTAACAATCCGTCTTCAAATTTTTCAGTCTTTTCCACATCTGGTGTACCACAGTGGTCTGTTTTAGGTACTTTATTATATTTAGTATATGTTTCAGATCTATGGAAAAGTACCAGTCATGTAAATATCCAATCATTTGCAGACGATACTTAGAATCCAAAATTCCAAAACAGAGCAACTGAGTTACTAAATTATGATTTATATTCTATTGAACAGTACTCTCTGTGTAAAAATCTGGGCATAATCTTTGATTGTAGATTGAGATTTGAAGAACATGTCTCTTTACTAATTAAATATCTTATTTAGTTCTAAGACACCTTTATTGACTACGTAGTGTTTTAAATTTTTTTCTCCGTAAAAAGCTTTGCGAATTGTTAGTTTTATCTATTTTAAATTATGGTATGACCCTGTTCAATCCATCTCTAATAAATCAAACTAAATATCATCTGCAGAAAATACAAAATAGTTGCTACAGGTTTGAATTTGGCCTCAGACGTTTTGACTGAGTATTTAGTAAAATTAATGATTTGCAATGATTAAAAATTTAAAACCAATAGAAATACCTACAAGCCTTACAAGTTAAAAAGTTAATTGAAACGGGAAGTCCCACTTATTTAAGGGAAATTTTTTTATTCCGGAGCGACGTCCATCAACTGAATATCAGACACCCACAATCTAACTGTGCCTAGACATCATTTAGCAATATTTTATTCACGTATAATGCAGCTATAATTTATAATAGTTTGCCCCACAGTATTATGTCTTGTACTCTACACAATTTTAAAATGGGTTACAAAGAGATCTTCCTTCGCAAACAAGTTTAAAATATTCTAGGACACTAAATTTCTACTTTTTTTAGTGTGTGCAATATTACATATTAAAGTTGAGTCTTGATCAAAATTGTTATTTACTTGTTATTATTTTTTTGTAATTTATGGTATTTTTGTTATATGTTTGCATATACAGAGCTTGAGTGGAATAGCTAAGCTAGACTTCGCCTCTTTCTAAGCACTGTATTGTATTTCACAATAATTAATAAAGGATATTTATTATTATTATTTTAGTGGTTTAATTAGTAATTTTAGTTTAAATGATGTTTCGAGTTTTCCATTTGAAAATTGTATACAAATATTCACAAAGTTGGTGAGACCTTAACAGCAGATAGCCTTAGGAAACTGGAATTGTTTTTTTATGGTAATATTAAATATAGGTATATGCGCCAACAGTTTTCTTTCAGTTATTTCAAATCCCCACATTCTGATGTTCCGCTGCCTCTCTTATACCATGGGCCTAAATATAAATATGATGTGTTTCAATATTTTAAATTGTCAATTGATGGTCCAAATAATTGTTTTATCCAAAATAAGGATGTAGTAGTTATTGATAAGATTATTTTTTCAGAAGAACTTACAATAGAAGTTATAGTATGAATAGAACATTGATAAAAGTGAATTATATTCTTAACCTCTTTGTAATAGCCCAAATTTGTTTATATTTAAAGTTAAAAAACTATCATCTACAAAAATTTGGAAAGCGTCCTTTAAATTTATCCATCTTCATTAGGAGATCATTTTGTCGTCATACCATTGCAATCCGTTACAAAATTTTACTGAAACAAACTCTAATTTGTAATTCCCAATGAATACTAACTATTTTAAAAATTGATAGAGAAGGTTCTCCATTAGGCTCAAATGTGGTATAGAGGATTAACCAAAAAATCTCGAAATTATTAATAATAATAATAATAATAATAATAATAATAATAATAATAATGTGTTTAATAGCCAAAGAACATATAAAAATTACAAACAATAAAATTTGCTAACAAACAAAAGACAAACCACTGAAGTAGTATTTTAAAAATGTTACTTGTGCGTGGTACGTAACAATACAGTCCAAATCGGTAGATATATGTCTAAATCGATATTAATGTCTAAATATTTTTTCAATATTTGACCTGGATTGATATAAAATCCATTTTTTTAGTTTCTTTTTAAATGAATAAATACTTTTTTCTGTTTGAATTTCGGTAGGAATGTAATTATAAATTCGAGGAGCCAAATATGAAGATGATCTACAACCTATTGATTTATTTTTTCGGGGTAAATAATATTTATTTTATTTATTCCTAGTTTGGTGTATGTGGCTAGTTTTATCGAGGTTAATATTGGCATTAAATATATTCATTGTTATTTTTCAAAAATAGAATTGCCTAAGATCAAATACTTTTTGTTCCGAAAATAATAAATCACTTGAATAGTTTCTTTTTTTGTCGTGAATTATCTTTAATATCTATTTTTGCATTAGATCTAGATTTTTAATATAAATATTATATACGCCACCCCAGCCTAGTATCCCATAGCTCAGCCGAGACTGAACTAAGGAGAAATAAAGAGTGCGCAAGTGATTTTTTTGTCTAAAACATTTTTCAAATATTTAAATCTAGATAGTAAGCCTCTAATTTTGTTAACAACATTTTTTGTTTGTAGGTCGTCCCATTTTAAATGCTGATCGATTATAATGCCTAAATATTTAGTATGACCAACTTGGGGAATGGTTAAGGTTCCGAAATGAGATGGGTTATTACTATAAGACGTAAAAGTAATAAATTTTTAGTTTTTCATAATTCAATGTTAAAGTGTTTATTCGAAACCAATCGGTTATAGTTTTAAATTCCTTTTCAGCTTGTTTCTTAAGTTCAATCAAGAATTCTCAGTATAGACGATATAGCTGTATAATCAGCAAAACTGATCACTTTACCCTTTAATTCAAGTTCTAAAAGACTATTTATGTATAGAGAAAAAAGTAATGGACCTAATACTGTACCTTGGGGTAAGCCGTAGTTAATGGAACTTAACGAACTTACAGTATTATCTATCTCAAAAACTTTGAAACCTGTTACTTAAGCATGATTTTAAAAGCTCATAAATTTTCCCTCTTAGACCATAGATTCCAGTTTATATAAAAGTGTTTTATGACAAACTGTATCAAACGCTTTAGCTAAATCTATAAAAATACAAAGTGTGGGCTCTTTTTCATCCAAGCCATTATAGATACAGTTCGTTAGATAACTTATTGCATCTTGCCATCTTGATTTGCCACATCTAAAACTATACTGTCTCAAAGAAAGCCCACTGTATTTATCTAAAAAAGAATGAATTCGATTTTTAAGTATTTTTTCAATAATTTTTGATATATTGGAAATTAGAGATATTGGTCTGTAATTAATCATTTTATCTTTTTCTCTCCTTTGTAAAGTGGTTTAACTACCCCAACTTTAAGAACATCTGGAAAGTACCCTGATTCTAGAACTATAATAATTAAATGTGTAAGAGGAGTAACAATATTTACCTTGATTTGCTTTAAAATTTCACTTCTAATTTGATCTTGCCCCGGAGATTTATTATTTTTTAAATTATCTATAATCTTTCCTACTTCGTTTTCATCTGTTGGATACAAGTACATTGTCTTTTCCGTGATTTGTATTTGTTCTGCGAATGTTTTTTTTTAGCATATTGCTCACCCAAGCGACTATAGTATTGATTAAATTGTTCTGTAATTTCTAACAAATCATTAATTATTACGTTAAAAATGAAAATTATTACTGCGGTCGCGATTTACGAGGGAGCAAAACCTTTCAATTACCTCGAAATTAATGGTTATTTATCTCTTGCGTATAATGATAACAGAACCAAAATGTGGCTTATTAATTTTTTAATAGATATTTCTCTTTTCGTTTTTTCGAAAGGACGAAGAGAAAAATCTGTATAATTTCAACATCAGATTCTTTTAACATTTTTAATAGTAATAGTAAAAGTACGCGGACGAATAAATTGTCATAATATATAACTCTAATGCCCGTCCTAATATGTAAATCGAAACCATTGGTGTTTAGCTATCGCGAATATGGAAAGTGAATCGTTTTGCTTCTTAAATCCTTACGGAACTAATAAATCGGAATCGGAATATTATGTATATGAACTTTTTTATAAATTATTTTGATTTAGACGGCAGCAAGCGGAATACATTCGACGTTCGCCACCGTCCCTTGCAACTCGATTATTATAATTGCGGGGTTTTTATTTTGATGTTCGCGAAAATCATTTTCGATACGTGTTCTTTTAATTGAGAAAATTCAGGTGCACCCGATCGTTTTCGCGAATTTCTTTCGGTTCGTTTGACGATTTGATACAGTGTACGTTTTGTGAGAGAGGGGTGTATTTATGATAAATGCATTAAAAATAGAAACATCAACGAACAACAATCTTTTTGGATAAACTAAGAAATAACAAAAAAATGATATATTTTCCTTTAAAAATTTTTTTCACCCCCTGGTCCCGTTTGTCAATAAATTTTTTTTTATATTATTTTGATTATATTTGTTAGTAAAGACGTAAAAATAACTGTCTAATCAACGAACAACCATCTTTTTGAATAAAGTAAGAAATAACAAAAAAATTATATCATTTCCTTTAAATTTTTTTTTCCTATCCTCTTACCATTTGTCAATAAATTTATTTGATATTTTTTGAAAATAATAATCATAATTTACAATTAAATTTAAAATAAATATAACGGGTTCATTTTTGTTCACCCCTCGTAGTAAATGTCCATATGTTAGTATGAGTATCGAGTAGCTCGGCTAGCGCGCTGTTGCCAAATGTACATATGGTAGTTTGGAGCTAGGAGCCAGCTTCTCACCGATGATTTAAACCACCTTTTTGTGAAAATGATTTTTTACAAATTGAACACTTTTTTTAACACGACTGAATGAGTGTTTTTCTGCCGACTCATATTCTTCATTTATGGGCTTTTTCTTTTTAAAATCGTTCACAGCTTCAGAGCATTTTAGCAAAATGTCTTCATTTATTTCTTGTTCAATTTCAAAGCTCTCAAAACTATTATTTGACCCCGTTTCATCTTCATGTTCACCCTTAATAATTCTTCTTGTTTTGTGTCTGATTTAACCTTATTTTCTTCTTTTTTTAGTCCAGTTGGTCCATCTACTCGGTTCGTGGCAAGCGCAACTTTTTTTTTATTATATAACATAATTTCTTAAACAGAAAGAATTTGACTTAGAGTTATTTAAAATAAATAACAAGCTGTCATAATGGTATAATTAAGAAAAAAGAAAGGTCAATTGTTTAGTGTAATCGACCGTCAACGTAGAAGTGTATTGATGGTTGCCTATCAGTAAGGCGTACTGGCTAAAATTTAAAATGTTCTTCAAATTTTTATCAATTTTATGCTTCAATAGTCATTAAAAAAGAGTAAAAAAATAATTCTAATAATTTCCAGAGACTGATAAACTATTTATATTTACTTTTACTAAAACTTGATAAAATTTGAAAATATTTTTTTAAAGATAATTAATAGTTTTTTATCTATGTAGTTATGGGGTATGTATAGGGTGAATATATGTCGCATACTTTTATATGTAAGTTTAAATTTTTTTTAAAGAAATCAAAGCATATCTTAAAAAGGTTATTTACTGTTTTCATAATTTTTTCGTAGAATCACAGTAGGCCACGCCATAAACATTTTTAGACTACATACATCATCATTACTTATATATTTCGTTTTGTTTTCTTGCATTCTTGCAATATAAATACTTTATTGTATATTAATGGTCAATAAATAATACTACTACTTGTACTAGTACATTTTATTTAAACAAACTTGGCGTTCTTTCGAACCAAAATAATTGTCCATATGTCACTAAATCGTCGTTTAAAGTGATTTTGTATATACATTTTATCTACTAAAAGTATTTTTTCAAAAAAATTTCTTCAAATTTTCTAGCAAGTTGAAGTACTAAATGTTTATTATTATATGGTGCATAAATTTTTTCACATGATTCATAATCTTTTTGACAAAATCCTTTTTCACAAATTGAAAACTTACATTTTTTTAACCCATATAATCAGTAGATGCTTATTTCAAGTACCCTTAAAAGAAAATGATTTTTTAGAAATGAAATAGTTAAATTTTTTCCCTAGTGTGAATAAGCAAATGTTGATTTAAAGTGCTTTTTTGAGGAAATGATTTCTTACAAATGAAGCACTTAAATCTTTATTCACCACTATGAATAAGTAAATGCTGTTTTAAATTAAGTTTTCGAGAAAACGATTTTTCACAAAGGGTACACTTAAATCTTTTTTCACCAGTATGAGTAACCAAATGCTGGTTTAAATCACATTTTCGAAAAAATAATTTGTTACAAATGGAACAATTAAATCTTTTTTCGCCACTATGAACACGTAAATGAAGGTTTAAACTACTTTCAAAAGAAAACGATTTTTCACAAATGGGACACTTGAATCTTTTTTCACCAGTATGAGTAACCAAATGCTTGTTTAAATAGTGTTTTTGAGAAAATAATTTGTTACAAATGGAACACTCAAATCTTGTTTCACCACTATGAATAGCTGCATGCGTATTTAAATTACTTTTTTGAGAAAACGATTTTTGACAAAGGGTACACTTGAATCTTTTTTCACCAGTATGAGTAACCAAATGCTTGTTTAAATCACTTTTTCGAAAAAATGATTTGTTACAAATGGAACACTCAAATCTTGTTTCACCACTATGAATAAGTAAATGCTGTTTTAAACTACCTTTTCGAGAAAACGATTTTTCACAAAGGGTACACTTGAATCTTTTTTCACCAGTATGAGTAACCAAATGCGTGTTTAAATCAGATTTTCGAAAAAATGATTTGTTACAAATGGAACACTCAAATCTTGTTTCACCACTATGAATAGCTGCATGCGTATTTAAATGACTTTTTTGAGAAAACGATTTTTCACAAAGGGTACACTTGAATCTTTTTTCACCAGTATGAGTAACCAAATGCTTGTTTAAATCACTTTTTCGAAAAAATGATTTGTTACAAATGGAACACTCAAATCTTTTTTCACCACTATGAATAGCTGCATGCGTATTTAAATGACTTTTTTGAGAAAACGATTTTTCACAAAGGGTACACTTGAATCTTTTTTCACCAGTATGAGTAACCAAATGCTGGTTTAAATCACATTTTCGAAAAAATAATTTGTTACAAATGGAACAATTAAATCTTTTTTCACCACTATGAACACGTAAATGAAGGTTTAAACTACTTTCAAAAGAAAACGATTTTTCACAAATGGGACACTTGAATCTTTTTTCACCAGTATGAGTAACCAAATGCTTGTTTAAATAGTGTTTTTGAGAAAATAATTTGTTACAAATGGAACACTCAAATCTTGTTTCACCACTATGAATAGCTGCATGCGTATTTAAATTACTTTTTTGAGAAAACGATTTTTGACAAAGGGTACACTTGAATCTTTTTTCACCAGTATGAGTAACCAAATGCTTGTTTAAATCACTTTTTCGAAAAAATGATTTGTTACAAATGGAACACTCAAATCTTGTTTCACCACTATGAATAAGTAAATGCTGTTTTAAACTACCTTTTCGAGAAAACGATTTTTCACAAAGGGTACACTTGAATCTTTTTTCACCAGTATGAGTAACCAAATGCGTGTTTAAATCAGATTTTCGAAAAAATGATTTGTTACAAATGGAACACTCAAATCTTGTTTCACCACTATGAATAGCTGCATGCGTATTTAAATGACTTTTTTGAGAAAACGATTTTTCACAAAGGGTACACTTGAATCTTTTTTCACCAGTATGAGTAACCAAATGCTTGTTTAAATCACTTTTTCGAAAAAATGATTTGTTACAAATGGAACACTCAAATCTTTTTTCACCACTATGAATAGCTGCATGCGTATTTAAATGACTTTTTTGAGAAAACGATTTTTCACAAAGGGTACACTTGAATCTTCTTTCACCACTATGAATAGCTGCATGCGTTTTTAAATAACTTTTTTGAGAAAACGATTTTTCACAAAGGGCACACTTAAATCTTTTTTCACCAGTATGAGTAAGTAAATGCTGTTTTAAATGGTATTTTCGAAAAAATGATTTCTCACAAATTGAACACTTGTATTTTTTTTTAACACGACTTAATGAGTGTTTTCCTGCTGACTCATATTCTTCATTTATGGGCTTTTCCTTTTTAAAATCGTTCACAGCTTCAGAGCATTTTAGCACAATGTCTTCATTTATTTCTTGTTCAATTTCAAAGCTCTCAAAATTATTATTTGACCCCGTTTCATCTTCATGTTCATGTTCATCCTTAATAATTAATTCTTCTTGTTTTATTTGAAATATATAATTATCGCTAATTAACTGATTTTCTTCGTCGTTTTGCATCACCTTTATAGATATACAAAAATATGAAAAGAACGTGTGCGATTTAACCTTATTTTCTTCTTTTTTTTTTTGTAATTTGGTGACTTGAACCTATTTGATAGCAATGAACAAGTTCTATTTTGGCCTGTGTTAATTAGTATTTACAGCTAACTTTTATAGGACTGTTCGTAGTATTGCTCGAGGCAATCCAACAACACTTGTATTCTTCTTGTAAATATAACTTTTCTCGCTTAGCTGTTAAGCTATGCTTAACATACTCAGAAATGAGCACCCTTAACTAAAAAGAAATAAAGAGGATTAGTTCCTGACATAAGACATAATGTTGATTGGGCACTGCAATTATGATTGAGTGAGCCTTCTTGTCCACATTCACAAAAAGGATTATCTTTAAGTCCTTTGCGGTATAGAGAAAAAGAAGTGAGACAATGTCCTGTTCTCGTTCGAATGATGGTGATTAAGTGTCTTCTGTTGATGTATTTGACGCTGTTGTAACATGGAGATTGTTCCATATTGTAATACGTGCGCCGCCCGATACATTTTTGATGATTACCAGTATTCGTTTACTTTCTTGTTTTATACTGTATTAGTATAATATATTTTTAAATAATTACATTTATTTTATTATTATTGTGTAGCGTTTTCAAATTTTATTGTATGTAGTGTTGCCTACCTCAGTGATTTAGGGAATGAAAGGTTGGCCACATTGTCAATGATATTATTATTCTTGTGATTGAAATGGTTACTCGAGTTATGTTATTAAAATAGTGTTCCTTTTTAATAAATTAAAATATTAAAAAAAATTGTTTATTTGGAAAGGAAGAAGACCATCGAGTACGACAAATTGAACCACCGCCCTGCACCCACGTTATAATAAAGTATTATTAGACAATATATATACAATGAGGTCCATATATATGGAATACATTCATTTTAAACCTTATGAACTTTTGGAGGAAAACCTGAGACAGGTCGATTTTTATTCTTCATTTTACAAGCTGTGGTATAAAAATATTACCCCCTCTGAGTGATAATTATCAAAGTTTTACATTTTTAATATCAATTTTCTCAGTTATATTTTTAAAAATCTGTATATTTTTGAACAGAAAATTAAAATTCCTTTCGAAAGTGGTATCACACTTTTATACCACAACTTGTAAAAATAAGAATAAAAATCTAGCTGTTTCAGGTTTCCCCCCAAAAGTTCATAATAACGTTAAAAAATAATTTATTCCATACACACATATCGCATTGTATAAATGTAAGAATTTCCATTTTAAATATATTTATTTTTAATTACGTGCATTCAATTTTTAACTTATTTTTCGATAAAAATTCTATTACAATATGTGCGGCAAAATACCATCAAGTATGTTGTTTTCGCCTAAATCATTTTCAAAAATAATTTGATTTTATCTTTTTTAGTTTTAGTTAAAAGACAACTCTCGACTGGATAATATTGTTTAAACTTTTGTTCAAAAGAAAGAAAAACATGTTTTTCGGATCCCATTTTAGGTCAGATTCCGTAGATAATAAATATAAATTTTAACCTATATATATATATATATATATACACTGCTCAACAAATGAACTGGATAATTGCAAAAATCTTGAAATTTACATTTATTAATATTTAAAAAAAACGTGTAGTATATTATCAATAAATACTATTCACAACGAATATTTTTGCATGTTTATTGTTTTTTGCCGATGCTCTTATCTCTTTCAAGAAAATGTGCAGGAATGTTGTTTAAAAATCTTAACGTATCAGTTATTCAATACTCACTTAATACTGTTACTGTTAACAATAATTTTGCGTATTCGCTTGAAGAAAATGCGGTTACGACGATTAGAAACAGTGCAACTCCAACAATTAGTGCGTTGATAGAGGAAGGTTGGCCTCAAGAAGAAGTCGCCATGGGGCTGAATGTGCCTCAAAGTGTCGTAAGTGGTGCATGGAATCGGTATTTAACAACTGGGTCTGCAGCGTAAACACATGGGGGAGGACGAGAACTCATGCTCAAGACCGCTTCATGCAAGAAGAAACCGAACATTCACGGCTTCAAGAATTAACAGCTTGTTTAGACAAGCTACTGGAAGAGTGATTTCTGGTCAAATTATCGGAAGCAGGTTGTAAGTATCTAACTTGAGAGCTGAACACCCAAGAGTGACGGCGGAGCAGCGTGCATGCCGATATCGGTGGACAGGAGAACATAGTCTTTGGACTTTCAAAATTGGAGACGCTGCCTCTTTACCAGATTTCGTTTGCATTCATGTGATGGTCGAACGTTAAAATGGAGAGAAAGAGGACAACGATACAATGAACATTTAATGGCCTCAACAATTATTTTTGGTTGTGGATCAATTTGCGTCTGGGGAGGCAGATGCTATGATGGTCGCACTCATTTAGTGGTCTTAATTAATGAGACAATGACTGCCATACGATATCGCGACAGGGTTATAGAGCCGATAATTGTACCGTTTTGTGGTGCAAGAGGTGAACGAATTACAAGAATGGAGTGGCCACCATCTTCACCGGATTTGAATTGTATTGAACATGTTTGGGCCGAAATGTTTAGGCGATTAAACCGGATTCAAGAGTCTCCCCAAACCTTAGAATAGTTGGCTAATGAGTTGCAAGCAATTTCGGAAATCATACCTCAGGAATTTATCGATAATTTAATAATTAGCCTTCCAAATAGAGTGGCAGCACTAAGGCGGGCAAGGGGAGGTCCAACAAGACATTGCATTTTTTAATAGGGATTTTGTGAATTGCGCAATACAAGAATTTTTTATTTTGTTACATTTTCCAATTTATCAGTTTTCTTGCAATTGGTAAATTTTGCATTGAAGATTTTTTCTTTTTTCTTCTGGGTTATAATAATGAATCAATAAAATATTTTTTATTTTACATGATTTTCTACTTTATTTTAAATTATAAACAAAATACAAAGTTTTAAAATATCCACTTCAATTGTTGAGCAGTGTATAATCCTAACCTATTTCTATTCCTATCCTATTTTTTTAACATACCGTTTTCCCGTTTCAAGTAAATAGAATTTCTTGTAGGTACTTTTGAATCTGTAAATGAATGTTTATTCTCAATCGAGTTTCTCAAAAAATACGATTGAAGTTATTTACAAAAGTAGTACTTTAAAACATGTCTACTAGGAAAATATTTTGTATAAAATGTTTTAAACTAAATATATTGAAATGGAAATAACATCATTTTTTTGTTATTGTTGACCTAATTCAAAAAGATTATTGTATGTTATTTGAACCCGTATTTTCATTTTTTTTTCTTACCAACGTAATCGGAAATTATCTAAAAATTTACTGACAAACGAGACCCGAGGATAAAAAAAATTATTGAAACGAAAACATATTCTACATTCAAAAAATAGTAAAAAATTTTACTGACCAAGGACGAGGATATGGAAAAATACCAACAAAGTAAAATAAATTTAATAAATCTAATATATTGTAATATTAAAGATTAGAAATATTTAAAATATATTAAAGAACAGTCTTTGAGTATAATATAATATAATATAATAAAAGTTATTAATAAATAAAAATTAAATAAAGAAATTTAATTGAAATTAAACAAAAGTCAATAATTTTTCAAGTAGTAGAATGACGCATAAAAACATACTTTTTTATGAATAATAATGTGTATGCAATTATATAAAATATGTTAAAGCAATCAATGTATATTTAACATTAAGCGTGTAACACAATAATTTGTCTAATTAATATTTGTAAATTGTAATTTGTATTACTTTTTAAGTATAGCGTATAAAAATGTAAAATTACAAATCTAAATGTGTCTAAATTTAAATAATGAGGACATTTGATAATAATTCTACCCATAAAGATGTAATGAAATCTCATACAAAAAGTTATTATGCAAAGTTTTGTTCTACGAAATTTAAATTAAAAAAAATGTCATTTTTCTAATTCTAATTAATACTCTCAAAAAATATACAGTGTGTCCATGGATAGAATTCGCAAGAGAAGAAAAATTTTTATTTTTAGTTTTATCGAAAAATGTAATTTTTAATGAAAAGTTTTGCTTATTCAAAAACGCCATGGAATGAAAATAAATCATGCTTTACTCTACCGGCTCCATTTTATGGTCAATTTTCTATGAAACATAATTTTGTAGTAAACGATTTTTTTATAATTTTAAAGTATGTCACATAAACAAAATAGGCCAAACAAAATTTATGAATTCAGTATAAATAACAAAAAAATTGGTAATATTTGTCAATAATTTTTTTACCGTATTTTTTGAAAAAAAAAAAAGAATTAGTATTCATATTTAAAGATGCTTTGAAATTTAAAATTTTGTTGTAGTAGTTGGAAGCCAATTCGTTTATTGTTACGTTGCCACGTTTGTGAATTATACAGAGTGTCCAGGAAATATGGAATAATTCCATTGTTTCCTAAACCGAAAATATTATTAAGAAATCCTGGAAAAGTTTGATTTTTCTACACTATATACAATTTTTTATATGAACGCCTGATGCAAATAATTTAATAAAAAGGTTGACGACGTCATGATTTACACGTGGGTGATCCTGGAATAAAAAAATTGTACGTGATGTAGAAAATAAAAATGAAAAAGGACCTTTTTCAGGCTTTAAAAAAATACTTTCGGTGGAATTTATTCCGTAGTTTTTGAAAACACTGTATATGGTTATTCGGTATAAATAACCTGGAACATCGGATATGATTTTTCCACATTAATCACAAATTTTTGCCGAACCAACATCAATAATTTTGTCTAGAAAAAAACCAATAAAGCGGATTTACAATCTCATCCCCACGTTTCGCTTCATCTTCGAAATATTATTTTTATAATGAAAGCATATTTCATTAGAAATAAAAATCGACGTGTTTCAAGAATTTCAGGGAATTTTTGCAAAATTAAATATTGTAGTTCGGTCATTAAAGTATATTTGAGTATATTTGATAAGTGACACGAGTTTAATAAAAAAAACATTGTCGCACCCCGTAGATATTACTCAAGTCTTTTTGAAAATGTTTCAAAATAAAAAACAGTGACTGTCTCTCAGTTTTTATTTAAAATAAAAACGATAACTAAGGGTAGTTTATTTATCTCACTATGTAGGGTAGCTTTTCTAAAAATGTATATGTTGAAACACTTATTATGGATTTTAAAATTAATTTGAAAAATCTGGACTTTTTTGAGATTTACGGGGTGAAAAGACACATTTTAAAACAAATCGCTAAAGAATAATCTTCAAGATACTTTTTATGAAAAAATATATTGAAAGGGCAGATGTGTAATAAAAATATGTGATATTATGAAATTTGAATTTGTTTTTTTTTGTTCAGGTTCGAAGGATGCAGCCAATTAACGAATTCTTCAGAAGTCGCAGCTCACGAAAAAAATTGTGTTTCAAGAACCTACAAATGCCCGATTTGCTCTTTAGAAAATGAATTTTCTTCTTCTTTACAATTTCTCCGACACTATGAAAATAATCATGGAAAGGAAGTTTTAGAAAAACCTGTGATAGTCACAAACGCAGAAAGAGAATTCCAAAAATATTTCTTATACAAAGAAAACACTTTTATTTTTATTATTTATTTACGATGTGACACATTAGAAAAGTGTTTTCTTTTTAACGTGGCATGTTTGGGCCCAAAAGAAAAAGTAGAAAATATCCTGCAAAACGTAAAATGTTATTTAAATGATGATGATTATAAAAATGGTGGACGATTATTTTTCCAAAGTGAGCATCGTCGTTGCTCAATTTTCGAGAAAAATGCAGATTCCCTCAAAATTGCTGTTCCGGATAAAATTAATTTCGTTACTCTAAACTTTAATTTGGATAAATCAAATTTTGATCATTTTAATTATAATTTTAGAGAAAAATGTAAATCCAATGTTGATCAAATTAATTATATAAAAATCAATAAAAAATCTTCAACAATTGAAACTAATAAAATTCAAAATTTTGGTCTACGCAATAAATACCCCAAAATATATTTGAGTGATGAATACGAAAAAAAGAATCTGTTGAATTGGTTATTTCCATGCGAGACCAAATTATTTAATTTTTATGGAAAGGAAATATTTCCAAGAGTTTGTCACTTTTGTGAAAATATTTTCCAAAAATCCGGATCCTTTCAGATATTTAAATGTTCCTGCGATCACTTTTATTGTTCCGATTGTTACGACATTGATCTAAAATGCCATAATGGGTCTTCATTATCACCTTTTGAAATGTCAAATTACGAATTGTTACGTTTTTACTGCAGATGGAATTGCGGGGCGAAATTTCCTGGAAAATTTTTAATACATCACGAAGACACTTGCAAAGAAAATTGTGATGTGGAATATGATTTAAGATCTTTGGCAGAAAGACATTTTAGTTCCGATTTAGATTATACAGAAAATTTTACACCTCTATTTTATAACCAATCAAATGCTTTTATTTTAAATGGTTTCTATGGCAACCACTAAAATTTCCGGAAATTTTTCTCTTGGTGGGTACCCTAGACGAAATTTCACTGGAAATTTTTTTGACCTTGAGAAGCGCTTATATGCGCATGACATAACGACTTGACGGTGACGCATAACTAACCAACCTTGCAAATTATTTTAGCCACATTTTAACTTTTTTAAATCATGTCTGTCAAGTTTTGATTAGTGGTATTATAAGTGAAAATTCTTTCGTATCGAGAACAAATGTTTTTTATTCTGAAGATTATGATTTCCGGGCCCAAAAACAAAATACTTTTGTTATCACCAGAGATAATTTTAAGTTCGTTTTGCATTCAAATTACGAGAATAAAAAGTATAAATTTTCCGTTTCTCACGATTACCTGGCTGATAAATATTACATTCTTTTTAGAGTTAAGTTCGATACAAAAGGGCGGCCTTTCAATTTTTCGTACATAATTTTATATATTTCACTGAAAAAGAAAATACAATAATTAATTTCTATCTTGTTGTGGTATTAAAGAAAATATTCGATGAATAAATATGTTTGTTTCTAACAAAAATTCACTAAAATGAGAATGTTAAACCCGTTTTTGTAATAAACATTTCTTAAAAGCATTTTCTTTCTTTTATTAATTGACAACGTTTAATAATTTTCGCGATTTTGTAAAAACATTAAAAATTTGTAAAATGATACTGACATTTTATTAAACAAAGCAATAATAATTTAATTTGTTAGTGAATATTCAATCATTTTACATGTTAAAAAGCAACCGGAAACCACACTTATATACAGGGCGTACCAAACTTAAGACAAAGCACAACAATTCTCTTGTTTGTAATCGAAAGTGTCACAGAGATTTACGATACGCAATTTAAAATTACTTTCAATTATACAGGATGTTCCATATTTCCGGTACGAATCAAAGTTACGTTTTTTTAAATGGAATAAGAAGAGAGTTATTGCACTTTGTCTTAAATTTAGTACACCCTGTATGCACGAAAAAATAAATGTTGTGTATTATAAATTGGTGATGAAAGTTTTGAAAAAGCGAAATATTGGAAATTGAAAAATGAGGCGCGTCGCGTTTTAATCTTGAAATAAAAAAAAGGACTAAACAGAGCACGAAGTCAAAGAGATCGTTTAAGAAACGAAAAGCACAACAACAGGATAAAAACGTTGTATTCGGTCGTTTTTAAATGAAACGTACCTTTTCTGAGAAACACACTCTGGGTCTTGATAGTCTAACTGACAAATTTTCAGGGATAAACCCGAGAAAAACAATTTTAAGGGAAAAATTCAAAAAAGTTTTTCAAAAGTTTAACACGAGTGATGGAGTCAACCGAATATAGAGGCAAGGACTTTAAACGTAAAGAGAAAATGAAGGCACAAAGTGAATCAGAAAGAGAAGGACGGCCCAGGAGTCGAATAAGGAAAGAGAAGAATGAAAAATCAAGATATGAAGATCAAGAAGAATACCTAACAGAAGTTAAAGAAGTGCTGAAGAATAAGGAGGGAAGATTAGAAAGGCATGCACGAGATTTCCTATCAGAAGCTGAAACAAGAGAGACATTCAGAGACAAAGAAATACGTGAAGAATTTATCAAAAATACAATAACTTGGGGAAAACAATTTTTCTTAAAGCCTCATCAATTAGGAAATCTAAATGGATTGATAGATGCAGACAAGAAAATGGCAGAAAAAAAAGAATTGGCAAAAAATAAGGAAAAGATTTGGAGCGAGGAAATGGAGGAAGTGGAAATGGAATTAACAGCAAATGAAATACCTGGACCATCGAAAGTAAAATCAAGTGAAACCGATGAGGAAGGATGGAAAAAACAAAATAAAAAGGCAAAGAAGACCAAAGAAACGATATTTGAAGAAAGATTAAAAGTGAAAAACAAGTTTGAACCATTAAGTGAAGTGGAAACGGACGAGGAAATACAGGAGGAAGTTAAAACCGAAAAATCAAAAACATCACCAATGATCTGCGAAGGGAAACCAGAGAACAGGTGAGGAACACAATAAAATCCACAGATTTTTCAGTACAATTTAATAGAGAAAACGTAAAAATATTCACGGGAACAAAAGAGTTAAGGGAGAAATTAATAGAACATCTAAAAAACAAAAAACTAAAATTTTATACATACACTGATAAAACTGACAGACTTAAAAGAACAGTGGTGAAAGCCATCCCTAACTTAGATTTGGAATTAGCTAAAAAACAATTAGAAAAGAAATTAAATATAAAAATAAATAGCATAGTACCCACGAAGGGGAAAACCGATATCTCATTAAGTTACAGTTATTTAATAACAGTGAACAGAAATGTAGAGATTAAGAACCTACACAACGTAAAAGAAATCGAATTTGTTAGAATTAAATGGGAAACGTACATTAGGAGAAATAAAGGGACCCAATGTTTTAATTGTCAAAACTTTGGGCACTCCCAAATTAATTGCAATATGGACCCTAAATGCGTAAAATGCGGGAAAGACACGAGCAAGGCAAAATGTTGTATACGGAAAAAATATAAATAAATAAAAACAAAAAAAAGATCAATACTATACCTAATAAATTTATCAATAGCACTGTTAAAAGTAATATAACATACAGTCAAGTAACTAGAAACGCACAACAAAATCAAAATCAAAATCCAATAAATAACAATCGAGACAAATTAAAAGAAATATACGAGACAATACACGAAATCGATCAAATAATAGATTTAGACAAGATGCTGAAAACATATACAAAGGTAATACCCTTATTATTATTATTATACAGGGTGGCTAAACGAAAACGAAACAGAGCCATTATCAGGAACTGCGTCAACATTTAAAAAAAAAACAGGGACGCCGTAATAAAAAATTTCAATTTAAATAAAATAATGAGTGAAAAATCGAATAAAATTTGTTATTACGGCGTCGCCATTTTCATCTGCCATTGACAGTTTGTTTATACATTACGTAATATGCATTCCATCACTTGTTATGGAATGAAAATACATGAAAAACACATAAGAAGCAAAAGTTTCGGAATAAATATTCTTTTTCAAGAGTTAGAACGTTTACATTAAATTATTAAAAATTATTTTGGAATTAACACATTCCATTGATGGTCGTGGAGAAATTAATTTTATAGATATAGACAATTGTTTTTAGAATACCGTGCGGAGCTTTTTTTATGAAAATCATTTTTGAATTGCGATTAATAATTGGTGTGTTACAAAGGTTCGGTTAACATTACTTTCTTTAAAAATATATTATCGGTTAAAAGGGCACATGTGAAAAAAGAAATTAAATTGTATCTTAGATATAATTACCTTAATATACACTATGTGCCAGCTAAATCGAATAAATTCTCCAGAGTATAATTTCGAAGTTAAAAGATTCTTGTTAAAAAACAAATTTATATAACATGTTAACATCGAATGTATTCTTGATAAAGTTTTAATAGATCCATTTATTTTATCACATAAAACCCCAACTTTCTATTGTTATTGTTATTAAAAAAACTTAGTATCAGGCACATTGTATTAGCTTTTTGTTAAAATTGTGATATATTTACTTTTGAAATAATATGATTTTTGTAATCAACTGCTTGACTATCAGTTTCTATGTGCTCGTCTTACTACACTTATACTGACTAGTTTACATATGAAAATAGTTTTCAGTAATTAAAAAATTGCGTAGAAGGGGAATTCTGTATAATAAACGTTTTATAGTTTATACGCGAATATGGATTGTAACAAATTACAAAATAATATAAACATTTTTCTGATCCAAACAGAGAATAGTAGAAGATATTTGGTATGCTCTTCCTGTTGAGTATAGAAAAAGCGAAGACCTTAAGAAACAATTACCATGTCATAAGGATTTTCAACAACAAATTTGGTCTGACGTATGTGGTACACATATGTTAACTTGTTGTATTTTTTGTAACATTGAATGGGGGGAGGAAATGTATATATGAGATGAAAATAAAAAGATTTACTATTAAGAGTGGCACAATGGCTAATAAAAGCCTTTATTCCCGAGTTTTTGAAATTTTAGTTAACTTTCAGTACAAGTTTGCATAATTATTATTTTGAAGACTCTAAAACAAATGGTATTTGGAAGGAGCTTGGAAATGATCAGGATCGTACCAAAATTATATGTTTAAAATATCTTGACCATAAAATAGATCTGAATACTTTTTATGACAGAATAAAAGATCTTAAACTAGAAAAGTATTGTATGGATTTGAAACCATAAATTGACAACAGAAACACTTAGTATTGATGTTGATAAGGAAAATGCAGATAAATAAATAATATTTACTTTTATTGTTGGTTCAGGAAAAAAAAAATTATTTAAAATATATATAAATGTGTTTTATTTAAGTTATATAATCTTCTCATTTCTTCTGTTCTTAATTACAACTAGGTATATATTTCCTAGCTTTTGTATCCAAATAGTTCAATTCCTTTGGACACGATGCTTCACATATTGGTTTATAGTATTTACCTGAAATAATAAGCTAAAAATATTAATTACTTTTATTTTTTTTTATTTATAATTATGTTATATAAAATTATATATGTTTTGATGAAAGTGCACTCGGTTAATTTTTATAACGTTGTTCTTAAAGAAAACCCCCCACGGAAGTGTATCAGTTTTAATATAATTAACCATTCTCTAATCATCATATGAGCTTAAAGCTATTTTATTTTGTTTTATTGTATAAATATCATGTTTTTTAGAAATTATTAAATTTTGTGATGCTTTCTTTACTGAATTAAAATAGACAGTTTTTAAAATCTTCAAAAGTGATAGATTTTATTTCACACCTTTTTATGACATGTTCATTTTCATTTTGGTTTTTTATGGTCTTTATTGCATACATTTTGGATCGTAAACTTACAAATTCTATCATAATATGTCCACGGTTTTCATCTTTCATTTTTCCTAAATTTTTTTTATTTACAAGAGAAATGTTAAAAATATTATCTTTTGGATAATCTGACGCATCAAATAAGTTAATGTCTTTTTTTATATGCTCATAAATATTATTATCAAAAATATGGTACATTAATGAGTTAGTATCAACATATAAAAACTTAGCATGATCTCCAAATTTGTTTTTTATATAATTATAATGAAAATCATATAATAAAACCTTTGACAACTCAAATATTGCGAAACCAACGTAAAGAGGTTTCTTGAAAATTCTAATTTCAATAATAACCATATTTTCATCGTAACTGGTTAAAGAATGAAAATTTGGTTGGGAGATATAATTTCTGGCTCCATAGCGACCATCCCATTGTGTATAATCACTTTTCAATCCTTAGATTTTCTAATATTTTCACAGCATTTTCCAAAGAATGCATAAGTTTATAATTGTTTGTTTTCAAATTCGTTCGTGCTTTGTTTTCGCAGTTTGTTATTTAATTCTATAGATTTTTTATCCACGGTGCTTGTTTAAATTTTAAAACTCTATGAACTTTTTTTATTTTTAATCCTAGTTGTATTGCTTGTTGTGAGGCTCTGTAATGAATTATGTATCGTTCATTGTCATATAGAGCAGTTAACAACTTTGTAATTTTTTATTTTGACAAAGGAGGTATTTTACGAGAAAATTGCGGCCGTTTCCACACTTTTGGTCCACTCGGTATAAACAGTCCAGAACTGGCAAAAGAAGTGATAAAGTGATTCTGAAAAAAGAAAAACAAATCGCAGTACAAGAACTGCGATACTGCGAACCTTTAAAAGGTTAAGAATTCTTACAATAGAAAAAAAAGTACTTTCGGGTGGGAAAAAGCTGTACGGAGGAATCTTTGTCCAAACTGTGGAATTTAGTTACAAAAACCGAAACAACCGGCCAAAATACTCTAAAGTGAGAAGACAAAGAGAAAATATCGTCACAGATCGAAGTGGAAAAGACAAAGAACTGTTCGTTCCAAATATAATTTAAACTGTGGAAATATCAATGATAAACTGATGATGCTAAAACATCTTTAACGAAAAAATATTTGAGAATTGTTAATGTAATTTTAATTGAATTTTGACAGACATTTCTTTGTTAAAAAACCATTGCACTTTGTTGCCGAATGTGGAAATAAAAATATTATTTAAAGTTTATTAAATAAAGAGCATCCCCTTGATAAGAGAGATAAAGATGTTTTCACGTCCTTCCACTCCTCTACGAAAAGTAAAATTAAAGATATTGTTGATATTTTACTGAATACAACGCATTCAGTTGTTGACAAGGCATTTCTTTGTTAAAAAACCATTGCACTTTGTTGCAGAATGTCCAAATAAAGATATTCTGTTTTAGAAATTAGAGAAGATCCTTTAAAAGGTATGTATTTTCAAATAATATATTTTAAATAATAGTAATTTTTACTTATGTTCAAATTTAAAATAAAGGTTTAAAGCAAACACATTGTTAATTATGAAATAAATATATTATAGGTATTCATCTACCAAATTTATATGAAGTTGAAGTGAATTCACTTAGGGAAGTATTAGAAGCTCTGGAAAAAGGTACTGCTGGACGGGCTACAGCTGTGAACTCTCAGAGTTCTAGAAGTCATGCCATCTTTACTGTCATTATATCAATGAACCACAAGGAAAAGTGGTAAGTTGTTATAGAACATGGATTTCACATTAATTATTGTTATCTTGGTGAAACTGTTTTAATTTCAGCTCTGAAAATAAACAGTCCAAGTTACACTTAGTAGATCGTGCTGGAAGTGAACGCCCCAAAAAAACTGAAGCGGCAGGAAACACTTTTAAAGAAGATGTCAATATAAATAAAGGACTTCTAGCACTAGATAATGTGATCAGTTGTTTAGGCGATGAAAAAGCATAACATCGTTTTATCCCTTATAAGGACAGTAATTTAACTCGCCTATTAAAAGATAAAACTAAAATTTGATTTAAATACAGTGAATATCAAGAATATTTTAAGATTTATTTCATATAATTTGTACACATCAGCAGTAAAAGGTAAACATTTTTTAGATTCTCTTGGTGATAACAACCCAAGTGACCAGGTATGTTGCCGTGATATTTCATTTAGAGATAAAAAAGAGCGCAGTACTACATCTATTTATTTTGTAACTGGTACGTTTTTGACACAAAAAATACTCCCGTTTTGTGGCCTACATAAAATACCATGTATAAATTTTGCGGCAGCTACGTTATTACGTTACATAAAACTGAAAGCAGATTTTAGGAAGTTGTCTACGTTTCTTTAGAAGAATTAGAAGAATAAGCCTAACAGCCCAACCTCATTTTAGATTTAGCGCGAAGAATTTAACGTGGCTTCTTTTCACTGTAAGTATTTTTTAATTTAACTGTCCTATTTATTATCTTTTTTTATAGGTCATTTTTTAAAATATGTCCTCTAAAATTACTAAGTCATTTTCCTTATTATCCAAAAGACACAAACGTAGATTAACTTCAGAAGTTATTAGCCAATTTTCAAATGATCGAAATTTAATTCAACAGAACGCGTTTTCCAATAATACATTAACTGAGAATATGTGTATACAATAACTGTTTCTGCAATAACAGGGACGATTACGACAACAACAATATATAAAAATCTAAAACGACCATTGTTAATGTTTTAACTTATTCTCATTTAGCTGATAGCGGCTATAATTTCATTGTTGAAATATTTTGTTTCAAAATATAGCGTTTTATATGGAGCAGAACGTATATAATTTACAACGTTCATAATTTACTTCACATTTGTGAAGATGTAAAAAAACACGGCATCTTTGACGAACAAAATATCCTATACTAAAAACCCATTCTGATAAGGAATGTGTTCAATTAAATTCGGAGTTATTTTTAAGTAATAGAAGCCCAAATAATGTTCGTATACTAAAAAATTTGAAAATACTGATTATAAAGTGTTTATACCTAAAAAATAATGAAATAATATCAAAAGGTAACATGTTTCCTAATATTGGACCCCTATTTGAAAAACCAGAAATTGACAGCTCTATCAATATATTTAGGCTAAATAAAAATGTATCAAATAAAACTGAAGTCACTGTGTATTTTGCTGCCACTAAATAATATTCACTCTTCTAGAATCGATTAGGATATTAAAACTGTTTATATTTATTTTTCATGTTAATTATAATCCCCATTACCCAATTTTTAGATTTATACTTGTATTGTTGTCATTACTAAAATGACTTCTTTGACACTACAAAATACTCTTCCAAAAAATTACAACATTTGAGTTTTTGGTTAGTGTAAAATTATTAAATAATACAAAGAAACTTACAGAAATCAAACCAATCAAATTTCAAATCATTTTCTCTTAAAAATCATTTAAAAAAGCATCTACTGATTCATGAGTTAAAAAAAATTAAGTGTTCAACTTGTGGAAAATGATTTTATCAAAATGACTATTTGTGAAATAATTAATTTGCACTCTCTAAAAAAAATCTTTCCAAAAAATCTATTTAAACAGTCATTTAGTATTTCCAAGTGGTAAAAATTTTTTGGCGTCTGTTTATTGAAAAAATGTTTTTAGTAGAAAATACTACAAATTGAAACATTATGCAAAGTCAATCATTTAGTTACATATGGGTAGTTATTTTGTTTCGAAAATAATTTACCTAAAACAATAATAAATTTAAGAACCACAAGTTTATACTAATACAATAGTAGTGTTATATATTGACTAATAATATACAATAAAGTATTTAAAGCAAGTCATATTGCAATAGTATAACAGACAACAAAACAAAATAAAGAAAAAAAGAAATGATAATATACACAGTCTAAAAATTCCCTTATTATATAAAAACAAGTTTTTGTGGAAATGCTTTTAGAATTCTTTTAAATTTACACATTCTCATTTGTTTTAAGTGATTCGGAGGTAAATTTATACAGTGCGATCTGTGTGTATGGAATAAATTAATTTTTAACGTTATTATGAACTTTTGGGGGGAAACCTGAAACAGCTAGATTTTTATTCTTATTTTTACAAGTTGTTGTATAAAAGTTTGATACCACTTTCGAAAGGAATTTTAATTTTCTGTTCAAAAATATACAGATTTTTAAAAATATAACTGAGAAAATTGATATTAAAAATGTAAAACTTTGATAATTATCACTCAGAGGGGGTAATATTTTTGTACCACAACTTGTAAAATGAAGAATAAAAATCGACCTGTCTCTGGTTTTCCTCCAAAAGTTCATAATGTTTAAAATGAATGTATTCCATATATTATTATATGGACCTCATTGTATATATATTGTCTAATAATACTTTATTATAACGTGGGTGCAGGGCGATGGTTCAATTTGTCGTACTCGATGGTCTTCTTCCTTTCCAAATAAACAATTTTTTTTAATATTTTAATTTATTAAAAAGGAACACTATTTTAATAACATAACTCGAGTAACCATTTCAATCACAAGAATAATAATATCATTGACAGTGTGGCCAACACATCATTCTCTAAATCACTGAGGTAGGCAACAAAACATTCAATAAAATTTGAAAATGCTACACAATAATAATAAAATAAATGTAATTATTTAAAAATATATTATGCTAATACAGTATAAAACAAGAAAGTAAACGAATAATGGTAATCATCAAAAATGTATCGGTCGGCGTACGAATTACAATATGGAACAATCTCCATGTTACAACAGCGTCAAATAAATCAACAGAAGACACTTAATCACCATCATTCGAACGAGAACAGGACATTGTCTCACTTCTTTTTCTCTATACCGCAAAGGAATGAAAGATAATCCTTTTTGTGAATGTGGACAAGAAGGCTCATTCAATCATAATTGCAGTGCCCAATCAACATTTTGGCTTATGTCAGGAACTAATTAAAACTAAACTTCCCACTCCATTTGATATTAGCACAATTCTTGCTGACATTGATATAGATGGAATAATACTGATTATGAACCCTAATCCTCTTTATTTCTTTTTAGTTAAGGGTGCTCATTTCGGAGTATGTTAAGCATAGCTTAACAGCTAAGCGAGAAAAGTTATATTTATAAGAAGAATACAAGGATTGTTGATGGCCTCGAGCAATACTACGAACAGTCCTATAAAAGTTAGCTGGTAAATAATAATTAACACAGGCCAAAATAGAAATTGTTCATTGCTATCAAATAGGTTCAAGTCACCAAGTACAAAAAAAAAGAAGAAAATAAGGTTAAATCGCACACGTTCTTTTCATATTTTTGTATATCTACAAAGATGATGCAAAACGGCGAAGAAAATCAGTTAATTAGCGATAATTATATATTTCAAATAAAACAAGAAGAATTAATTATTAAGGATGAACATGAACATGAAGATGAAACGGGGTCAAATAATAATTTTGAGAGCTTTGAAATTGAACAAGAAATAAATGAAGACATTGTGCTAAAATCCTCTGAAGCTGTGAACGATTTTAAAAAGGAAAAGCCCATAAATGAAGAATATGAGGCAGCAGGAAAACACTCATTAAGTCGTGTTAAAAAAAAATACAAGTGTTCAATTTGTAAGAAATCATTTTCACAAAAAGGTGATTTAAACCTTCATTTACCTGTTCATAATGGTGAAAAAGGATTTAATTGTTCCATTTGTAACAAATTATTTTTTCGAAAATCTGATTTAAACACGCATTTGGTTACTCATACTGGTGAAAAAGGATTTAAATGTACCATTTGTGAAAAATCGTTTTCTCATAAAAGTAATTTAAATACGCATGCAGCTATTCATAGTGGTGAAACAAGATTCAAGTGTTCCATTTGTAAGAAATCGTTTTTTCGAAAAGACAGTTTAAATCTGCATTTGGTTCTTCATAGTGGTGAAAAAAGATTTAAGTGTACCCTTTGTGAAAAATTGTTTTTTCAAAAAGTTAATTTAAATAAGCATTTACTTGTTCATACTGGTGAAAAAAGATTTAATTGTTCTATTTGTAACAAATTATTTTTTCGAAAATGTCATTTAAACCAGCATTTGGTTACTCATACTGGTGAAAAAAGATTTAAGTGTACCCTTTGTGAAAAATCGTTTTCTCGAAAAGGTAGTTTAAATAAGCATTTACTTGTTCATAGTGGTGAAAAAAGATTTGAGTGTTCCATTTGTAACAAATTATTTTTTCGAAAAGACTTTAAATCGGCATTTGGTTACTCATACTGGTGAAAAAAGATTTAAGTGTACCTTTTGTGAAAAATCGTTTTCTCTAAAAGGTAATTTAAATCAGCATCTACTTATTCATAGTGGTGAAAAAAGATTTAAGTGCTCCATTTGTAAGAAATCGTTTATTCGAAAAGGTGATTTAAATAAGCATTTACTTGTTCATATTGGTAAAAAAAAATTAAGTGTTCAACTTGTGAAAAATTATAAATAAAATGTACTAGTACAAGTAGTAGTATTATTTATTGACCATTAATATATAATAAAGTATTTATATTGCAAGAATGCAAGACAACAAAACAAAATAAAAAAGATATGATGATGTAGGTGGTCTACAAATTTTTATGGTGTGGCCTATTGTGGTTCCACGAAAAAATTTTGAAAACGGTAAATAACCTTTTTAAGATTGCTTTGATTTCTTTAAAAAAAATTAAACTTACATATAAAAGTATGCGAAATATATTCACCCTATACATACCCCATAACTACATAGTCAAAAACTACTTAATTATCTTTAAAAAGAATATTTTATTAAGTTTTAGTAAAGATAAATAAAAATATTAAAATTTTAGTCTATTTTATCAGTCTCCTCTTGTTCACTGGAAGTTATTAGAATTATTTTTTTTAATGACTACAGAAGCATAAAATTTATGAAAAATTGAAGAAAATTTTAAATTTAAACCAGTACGCCTTACTGATAGGCAACCCTACAATACACTTCTACGTTGACGATCGATTACACTAAACAATTGATCTTTCTTTTTTCTTAATTATACCATTATGACATCTTGTTATTTTAAATGAATCAAGTCAAATTGTTTCTGTTTAAGAATTTATGTTTTATAATAATTATTGAACTTACCCTTACAAATCACGAAGAGGAACTGGAAGTCAGTAACAATACACCTGAAGAAAAGACCCAAAAACCACCCCCGATATTCGTATATGGAGTAAAAGACTATTCGGGCATGGAAACTAGCATTAAAGAAATCCTAAACCAAGACCAATACCACATGAAAACTTTGACAGACAATGTAATTAAAATGAACCTCACAACTGCAGAGGCTTATAGAACACTAGCTAAATATATGATGGCAGAAAACATAGTACACCATACCTACCAAGCCAAAGAAAGCAGGGCCTACAGGGTAGTTATCAAACATCTCCATCACACCACAGACCCAAATGACATAAAAACAGAACAAGAGGGCATGAACCACAAAGTCAGAAATGTTGTAAACATTAAACACAGACAAACCAAAGAACCGCTAAACATGTTTTTCATAGACCTGGAACCAGCTAAAAATAACAAGGACATATATAAAATAAAGGGACTACAGAACAGAATAATAGCTGCTGAGCCGCCCAGAGGAGACAAAAACAAAGCCCAATGCTTACGATGTCAAATGTATGGACATACCAAATCGTACTGTAATCGACCGTTTGTGTGCGTAAAATGTGCAGGCTCACATGACACTAAGGTATGCAAAAAAAGCAAGGACAGGTCTAATCAACGAACAACAATTGTTTTGGAAAAAATAAGAAATAACAAAAAAATTATATATTTTCCATTAAAAATTTTTTTCACCCCCTGGTAACGTTTGTCAATAAAATGTTTTAATATTTTTTGATTATGTTTGTTAGTAGAGATGTAAAACTGGCGAAAAAAAATGTAACTGTTTTATTTGTCAAAAACCTTTTTATTATACAAACGATTTAAATAAACAAACATCTACTTGCTCACCATGGTGTAACAAAAATTAAGTGTTCCATTTGCGAAAAACCATTTTCTTGAAACGGTGATTTAAACAGACATTTACTTGTTCATAGAAATTTAATGCCCAAAATATAAAAAACAACCAATTTGGCCAAGCATTTAATGTTTCAAATACTGATCCAAAAGCTGGTTACCATGTACCGGTTGGGTGAACGCCTTTAATTAAAAAAAAAGAAAAGTAGGGTACACATTTTTCTTAACCTACAAAAAAATAAACATCCAAAAACAACAACGAAAATCCGTTAATTAGCTATACTTAATTACATCACTGAAATGAAACAAGTGGAATTAATTATTAAGGATATAAAGGTGTCAAATAATGGTAACAGCAATTTTGAAATTAAACAAGAAGAAAACGTGCCGAAATCCTTCAACACTTTGAAGAGTTTTAAAAAGAAAAATCGCACACAAGACTCCTCACCCTACCAGAGAGGAACACGAAGTTTCAGTAATAAATAATTACATCCCCGAAATCAAACAAGAGGAATTTATTATCAAGGATGAATATGGAGATGAAACGGTATTAAATGGTTCTTATGGTATCTTTGAAATTAAACAAGAAGCAAATGAAGAAACGGTGCCAAAATACTTAGACAATTTGAACGATTTTAAAAAGAAATATTTTAGAGAAGACGGCTTTCTTCACACCAGTAGAGAGGAATGCGAGTCTTCAGTAAAAAGACACTCATTGGATAAAAGAAAATACATATGCACAACTTGTAAAAAATTGTTTTCTCAAAAACTTTTTTTAAAACGGCATTTATTAGTTCATGTTGGTAAAAAGAGATTTAATTGTTCAATTTGTGAAAAATCGTTTTCCCGCAAAAGTCATTTAAACGAGCACTTACTTCTACATAGTGGTGAAAAAAAATGTAAGTGTTCAACTTGCGACAAATTGTTTTCTCGACGAGGTCATTTAAATGAGCATTTACCTGTTTATTATTTTATTTTATTATATATACGAAAAAAATAGAGTCAATATCTAAAAAATATTTATTTCAAAAGACTAACTCACACAAGCATTTACTCCTTCACAGTGGCTCCCTTTTTTTTCGAAAAAATATTTTTGGTACACAATACTTTAAATTATTGTAAAATAGTTTCTTTACATATAAAAACATTAATACCACTTAGTAATATAGTGGTGACAAAATAGTAGTTATTTCGAAAATAATTGATTTATAACAAAATTAAGTTTACAAAACCAGAACTTTAATAAAATGTATTTATAGGTACTCCTTTAAAATGTATAATTTAACCTCTAACGGTGCTTGATTATTAAATCTTAAAAAAATACTAAATCAAAAAATGCTCAAACAACTTTACTAATAAACTTTTTAACTTAAAATGAAGATTATAAGCACTTGGAAGGTAAAAAGTGGATTATTTTTGACTTCTAATAATAACTTATTAAAACTATTTAATCCAAAACTTATTTTAAATTACCTACATTAGTTTACTTTTTATACCTATTCACCAATCCAATGTATATTTTTCAAGGTAATTTTTGAATATTTTGTTATGCATATATTCATAAAAAATTGGTATTGTGTAATTTTATTTTTTAATGTTTTAGTGAACAGAATTGAAAAAAATTAAGTCGGTTTCATCCTAATTAAAGCAATTTTATTGTTTTAAATATACAAAATATGCCGCTGACAATTTTACTATATGATGAAAATGTAAATGTTGCTGTAATGTTTTTAGGACAATGGTGAGTTGCCTCAACAATTTTGGTAATACATGGATTAGCTCTCATTGCTGGCCTTCAAAATCAACCGATTTTTACCTTGTACATTGTGAGGGGTTTAAAATCCAAAGTGTATTGTTCTGAAATAAATTCTAGGGACGAGCTTATTAGAAGAATACAAAAAGTAAGCAGCGAAATAAAGAACTATTTACATTTAATTTAAAAATCAGTACGAAATATTTTAGAACAAGCAAGAAATTGTATAGGACACTTTAAGCAAAAGTTGAACTTTATAACGTTTTAATTTATATAGTGTTAGTTTCTTGTTAATTCCCATTCAACACTCACTTTTAAAGTTCTTATTGAATTATTAAACTGCTGTTGGTGAGGTAATATATTTGCTCTTTCTATAAATGCGGTCAATAATATCTCCATTAAACCACATGCTCAGCTTCTATACAATAAATATTTTGTATTATCTTCAAAAACTACTCTTTGTTGAAGTTCCTGATAAATTCTGTGCCTCTAAAAATACCAGCATCATACTTCATTGGTGGTATCATTTGTGATCAGAGTAAAAATCTTGATTAATTATGGGTCTACTTATCTGGCGCGTTGTTCCATCAATGAAACCCTACCAATTATTAACTGTTCCACCTTTTGCAGCAACCGCCTAAAAGTTCAGTAACAATTATATGGAATATGTTCTAAATTACTTCAAAAATTAACTTTAATCTGATAATAATCTTGTTCTTACAGAAACAGTATTTTAATAACACAACTCAGGCAACTATTACAATCACAAGAAGAATTTCACGTTGATTGATAAAATCTAAGCTATGGCTTTTAATTATTTCTTGACATTCTTCAAGTTTCTCTTTCAATGACGGGCGATTTTTTCTAATGTTTCTATACAT